>CM035802.1:5797287-6174787 GCA_020466265.1 Siphamia tubifer | reverse complement strand
GAGGATTCTTGTCCTCCTTAATATAACCTACAAATGAGAAAACAATCACAGTTAGAGAACAATATAGTGAGGAGACAAAAAAAAACAGACTAGTGCATCATGTCACGAACATGTTCTATGAAGAATCAAATAATGAATTCAATTCAACTGCCAATCAAAAAAAATAAAAAGGAGATGATTATTTTTGTTTTCTTAATCTAACACGAAAAACACATGATGCCTGGTTTTTCATATTTCAATTTTAGGCTCAGATTAACAATAGGAAATGGAAAAACAAGCAACTTGACTGAATTAGATTTTTATTGTTATAATTGTTTGAATTTACGTGACCCAGAATTTTGTGTGCAGCAGTTTGGGTAGTGAGATAAAAAAAAGAGATTTTTTATTATTACCTTATTATTACCAAGGAGGTATTAAATTCTGGTCCGTTTGTTTGTCTGTCGACAGGCAAACAAACGGACCTGTCAGCAGGATTATGCAAAAAGTTCTGAATGGATTTTGATGAAACTTTCAGGAATGATAGATAATGTGTCAAGGAAGAACCCATTAGATTTTGAGCAATGAAGGTCAAAGGTCAAGGTCACAGTAAAGGTCAACAGCTAAAACACATCAGTAATAATATCTCAGGATTCAGACAAGACAGACTCTGGCGTTTTTACATTCACATGGTCTTACCATTAGACATCAGATGGGTCAACACCCATGGCTCCATCATGTCACGTTTTGACGCCATATCAAGCCTTGTTGGAGGTCTGCTGTCCCTGACTGCCTTGTTAATCATACTTAGGTGCCAGCACGAGTTTAAATCAAACTTTATTAATATATGTCTCATCCATCTCAGGCAGCAGCCATAGAGCATTTTACAATAGAAAGAGTAAACTACACGACAGCGTAGCCTACCTAAAACCCAGAGTGGCAGTCAAAGGTACTAGACAATAAACTGTTCAAGCCATCAGAATTTCATCCAAGTGTCAACTATAATCAGCTAGCTAGCCAAAGCTATCACCATTTGACAATCTAATTCTTCAATCATTCTGACTGACTTCCAAAAGACAACATTCTCTGCTTCTACTTCTCCCTTCCCTGGCTGCTGGCAGTGTTGGCACCAAAGCATGATTAATATGATATAATTGATAAATTAAATGGCTACCTTAACTTCCAGGTCATGTAAATACAAACAATTACATATAAAAATCAAATTCAGTCAAGTGGCCCATTTTTCAATTTCGTATTTTTGATCTGAGCCTAAAATCGAAATATGAAAAACCAGGCATACATTTGTTTTTTGTGTTGGATTAAGAAAATATAATAATAATAATACTGGTCTACAGTCAGAAGGTTCTGGAATCAAACTAATGAAATGTTCCCACATGTGTCTTTTAGTGATAAAGAAAACTGTCTGAAATGATGGTTGGATCAAGTTTAGATAAAATAAGTCTGGACTCAAAATGTGACATTTTACTTTCATCTGAATGAATATTGTGATAATTTTTTTCCTTTACTTATCAAACTAGAATGGCCCCCCAAACAGCATCTTGCTCAGGTCGCCCACAAATCTAGAAACTTAAATTCCAGAGCCCACCTCTATCGAGGCAGGTCTGTGTTGATGGGAATCCGACTTCCCAAAAGTGTTCTGGAGTAGAAGGTGGAAGATGCAGGAAGCGATGTCTGGAACATTTGGACAGTTTTTTCTGCTTCTCCTCCTCTGGAAGGTGGGCGTAATACTGCAGACAACAAACACTGTTCACTATCATCCTTCCTCTAGGCAAATTAATTAAATAAAATAAAAAATGTATAAATAAAAAAAGACAAAAACAATTATAATAAATATAAATGAATAAAAATAATTAAGAAAATACAAATAAGACAAGTAAAAAAATTACAATAAAATAAATTAATACATAAAAACGTAATTTAAAAAAATAATTAAAAAAGACAAATAAATAGAAAATAAAAAAGAAAATAAAAATAAAGAGACAATACAAATAGAATAAATTAATACATAAAAAATTCAGAAAAATAAAACAAACAAATTCAGAAAAATAAAATCTTAATAAAATAAAAGACAAAAATACAAATACATATGAATAAAAATAGATGTAAATACATAAAAAACAAAAAGATAAATAAGAAAATAAACGAATAAAAATAAGCCTCCAGGATTAGAAACAACACTTACTATTTCACATTCCTTACAGGTGCTTCCCTTCAGTTTCCTCCGCTCATCTTTCTTGCGAATCACAGCCACGTGGGCGAACGTTGGCCGTCTACGAAGGAAAGAAAAACAACAGTAGGCTTTAAAACAACCCACAAAAGGCTCTGATATGGCCCTGCAGAGAAAAAACTACACTGAGGATATTTAACCAATAAAGGATGTTGAATTATTTTGACTTTTACACAACTGTACGTGGAAACAAAATAAAATCTATTAGATGAAGACATTTCTTACTGAGCTTTTCTTCTGTTCAAACACTTTTCAACATCTTGTCCTAATGTGGCAGAAAAAACACAAGAGATTAGACTTGATAATTAATATGAGTAGTTGGTCTGTTCCAGTGACAGAGCATTTATATCCAACTATAATTCAACAAAAGTGTGTGTGTAGTACAGGGGTGTCAAAATAATTTTAGTTCATAATTCAAGCTAAATTTGATCTGAAGTGGGTGGAAGCAGTTGAATATATATATATATATATATATATATATATATATATATATATATATATATAAACTCCAAACTTTTTTTACATTTAAATTACATCATGAAAAATAATACACAGTGGTAACTCTACTTACGAAATTAATTTGTTCCAGAAGTGTTTTCGTACTGTGAAATTTTCATAAATAGTTGCATTTTACATGTAAAATGCCTAATTTGCTCCAAGGCCCCCCTAATACTACCCCTCAAACCCTTTAAAATTGATAGAAGATTACCGATTTTGTATGAAACGTGTGTTAAAAATGTAGATTTAGATTTTAGCCTGTCCAGGCTAACACCAGCTGTTGTTAGTGTAGATACAAAAACCACCACAGAGAGCATGGATTCTCTCTGGCCTGAATATTGTGAGCACATCCATGTTGTGCATGTTGGTGTCTGGGAGCCACGTCTGGGTGAGAATGAGGCTGCAGCAGTCTGGTGGATCATGTTCGGCATTTAAGCTTCGGGTAGTCCAGTTTTTCCAGTGAGCGTACGTTGGGTAGCGGCGGTAGAAACGGGTTAGCTTAGCTGTAAATCCACTGTGGATCCACGGGTGTTTTTCCAAGAGAACGCACGTAAAAGACGGGCGTTTTCCCAGTATGTTTAATAATGTCCATCCTTCTTTTCTTCAGCCAATGCATTTGAAGTGTTTGCACCCAACCGCTGAATAACACAGTCAGACCAAAGCATTTCAGTACAGATCAGTTTTGAAGCAAACTCCGCAGAGATTGTAGCAATGTTGTCATACTGTCACAAAGCCTGTTTCTTACCTTTAGGAATATGGCCTATAAATGCAGTTCAGTGTTGTTTTTAATTGTTTCATGTTATGAAATGGTGTTGCACCATGTCTTTGTGGATGGAAATACTAAATTTCTTTAAAGAAAGAATCGGTAGATGGCGCCACACAATATGGAAGAGGCTCCAGTAAGAGAGTGAACTGGCCACTGAATGGAAGGGAAAGTCGTCCAACTGGTTTAGTTCAGGTCCAAAAGAAGCAGTTTCTTACAGAATATATATAATATATATAAAGTGTATTTCAGTGATAACAGTCATCTTTAAACATGATTAAAGTGGGGTGAAGTATAAGCTTTTTTAATCGGCAATATGCGCAATTAATTCATCCATATCTTTTTCCATCGAGTGGTAAGGCAGCCATGTTTGTCAGCGTTTGAAAGAGGAGATCCTCCTGAATCCATTGACACCTAACATTCAATGAACTATACTGACAGTCATTAAAAACTATGAGGGAAAAGTTTTGAATTTTTGGAGTCTATATAAGACAGAGGATTTTTTCCATTTGTTTTGTTTGTTTGTGGGTTGTGCGAGTATGCTTGATATTGATGAGTTGCATCCCGGTCACGACTGACTGCACATCTGGGGGCTTATTGGAGAAAAGTGTAGCACATGCAACTTGAGCAATAAACACAATGAATCTGTACAAATTAAGGAGTGGCCTGGAAAACCTATATATGGGAGAACAGAAGGCCACTCGTTTCATACCAGTACACGTCAAAATGGCACGGCTGACACGTGAAGAAAGACTGAGGGCGGGCTTGACGTACAGTGAAGTGGCTGCAGACGAGACGTATGGGCTGCAGTCAACCCACAATCCGTAATTTGGTGGGTCGTCACACCACTACAGGCACCGTTGACAACCGACCACACCCAGGTTGTGAGAGTCACCACACCTGACCAAGATCTGTCTGCAGCACCTGAGGGATCGATTCTGGGCCACCAGCCGCATAGCATGTGAGACACCTGGCAGACACGCCCCCAGGATCAGCAGGCCAACTCTGCATCGCCGATTGCAACGCGATGGTCAAAGGGTAACGTAAAGCATCATAGCCAATGGGATGCTACGTATGTGACGTATTTACGTAAATAACGTAGTTGCGTATAGGTATACTGTATTTTTGGTTTCAGTTTTCTTTCATAAATAGAATTTTCTTTCATATTCAGAAACGAAAAATTAAGGTAAAGGTTTTTTGTTACTTGCATTTTTCGTTAGCAGAGGCTTTCATAAGTAGAGGTACCACTATATTAGGCTTTAGTTTATCATTTACACATATACAATACATTCTAACTTACAGATCACAGTGGATCTACAGATACACTAAATATTCAGTCATAGATGGATAATTAAAATTAAACTTACTTCTCTTAAGACATTTCCATTTTGTTCTGATTATTGAGATTTTTTGGTGAAATCATACTTTGTTTTCGTGTCACTAAATGAAAAGAAGTATATTTACAAAGACATTTTTTACATGTGAATATTTATAGGCTATTATGAGACTGAATTGGTCTGAATGTGGACCATGAACTAAAATGATTTCTAACACTGTAATTTTTGCATTTCATAAATTCATCCAAAGGGCCCGATTGGACCCTAAGGCAGACCTGATTTGACTCCTGGGCCTTATGCTTAACACCTGAGCTGTAGTGTTTGTCTGTGTGCTTTTACTTTACACTAGGGCATTAACAACTTCAGTTTTTTTCAAGTTGACTTATCTGTCCATAAAGTCGGACTCAAGTCAAGGAGGAAGAATAACAAAGACACTGCAACGTAACAATGTCCACTGACAAGACACAAGCTTCAACATTTAAACCCCAACAAAACAAAGGCTAATGTTAATTTAACTGAACAACATCAGTAGGGTGAACATATGTCCACATGTTGTCTGGACCCATGGCTCTAAAACCGGACTGTCCAGACATCTGTCATGGGTTCTCAATTTTTATATTGAATGCAAAAAGTTTAACGCAGTGGCCAAGCCGAGCACCACACTGTCCACATCATGTTTGGAAAAAAGGAGCATGTTGTCTGCGCTGCTGCTCATATCAGGTTAGCTAGCGGATGCCGCTTATATCACGCAGATTAGCTAACGAATGCCTATTCAGATGGCCGAAGCGTTTTTTTTTTCCCATCTAAGGTGAAGTTGAAGCAGGAATTAAAATAAAACTGCAGAATACAAAAGCTGGACCAGAATGTTACCCAAAACTGAACAGTATAGATGTAACAGGATGGTCAATTGTGTATAATAAATTAAGAAGAAAAAGAAAATAGATCACCATCTTCCTCTTCCTCCCGCTGCTGGTCCTCCTCCTGGCTCCACCCTACATGTGGACTGTCATACTCCCCACAGGCGGAGGTGTCAAACATTTTGTCCAGACTGTCATTACCTTTTAGTCCCACACCTGAAAACATCAAACCCACACAGATTAATGGAATCATTCAAATCTAAATTGATCATCCCATCAATATCTGATTTATGGAGTTATCAGAGGATTTACAGGATCAAATAAACACTATAATCTGTGACAGACATACATACAGATAGATAGACAGACAGACAGACAGACGCCATCATTTTCTTCCAGTAGACATCCAGGCATTAAGTGTCCGTTCTGTCCAATCAGAACCCTTTGTACCTCCAACTCTGAAAGACTAATTAAGCAGAGCGGAATACACACGCTTCCATGGAAACCTTTATTCAGAATAAAGAATTCTGAATGAAAAAACATTAATTCAGAATTAATGAATTAATGAATTTATGTGCTAGTTACACCAGCACATAAACAGTAGACCAGATCATATAAATGGTTTGGTCGTGGTTTGACTCTTACCAGACTGGACATCCATGTCCTGGGCGTTCACGTCCTGGATGTTTTTATTGTGCCGTTGGAGTAAACTGTGGCTGATCCAGGTACAGTCTGTGTCCACAGTTTCACCTTCCTGATGCTAAAACACACGCGCTAAAGATGATTTAAAAGTGAATTTAACCACAACAAACAAATGCTTCTAGAAACGCATGTTCATCACCATCAGGTTATTTTGTGGAGGTTTTCAGCTGAAACACTCATCAATTTAGTCTAGTTTTCTCTACTTCAACCCTATCAAACTGACACAGCTTGAACAGAAAACTTCAAACCCTGCACCTGGTCTCCCGTTCCTTCACTGTCATAGATGGATAAGGTGAGCGCTGGATCCATGCTCCACACCGGTTCCACTTTCAACTGGTTTTCATCTGACGGAACACAAGCACAACCCTTTCATTACAAACAATGACATCTGGAAATAACTGGGCTTTAAAACCAGGAGATGTGCAGCTTTCATTACACCTACTGTACTTTATTTAATAAATAAA
This sequence comes from Siphamia tubifer, assembly GCA_020466265.1. Lineage (NCBI taxonomy): Eukaryota > Metazoa > Chordata > Actinopteri > Kurtiformes > Apogonidae > Siphamia > Siphamia tubifer. Next base: position 6,167,942 of record CM035802.1, on the reverse strand, counting down.
CTACAATAAAATATGATAAAAACTAAAATAATAATAAGAATAATAGTAGACTAAAATACACCAAAATACACAAAACATGCGAAACACTAAATATGGGCAGCACGGTAGTGCAGTGGTTAGCACTCATGCCTCACAACAAGAAGAACCCTGGTTCAAATCCCACACCAGACCTTTATGTGTGGAGTTTGCATGTTGTCTGCGTGGGTTTTCGCCGGGCACTCCGGTTTCCTCCCACCATCCAAAGACATGCACTGATAGGTTAACTGATTAATGTAAATTGTCCATAGGTGTGACTGTGACAGTTGTCAGTATGTTTGTCTATAAATGTTCAGCCTTGCGATGAACTGGAGACTCATACAGGGTGTACCCCACCTTCGCCCATTGTAGCTGGATGTGACCCCCATGACCCTAGTGAGGATAAAGCAGGTTCAGATGACGAGACACTAAATATGCTACAATACGCTAAAATACAAAAGTATGCTAAAATACACCCACATATGTTACAATACACTAAAATACAAGGTATGATGAAATACACTTGAATTGGAAAATTACAAGATATGAGTATTAATGCAATGTTTTAGACAACTTCTTTGGTTTTGAAATTTGAGACAAAGCTGTAATAGAAGAATCTGTGTTCAGAGGTCACAGGTCCCTGTGGAATGCATGGGGGAGGGTACAGGAAGGACAACAATGACGAACAGGATGACACCCCCAATGAAAAAGTTTTGCTGCCTCATGGTTGACACCCTTTAGGACAAATGGGCTCAGCTCAGTGGTTTGGCTGCTCCCATCACCATGGCACTCAAGACTGAGTCCCCTGACTTATCAGACAAATGACTTTTAACTTGGACTGTTTGTAAACTTTGAAATAATCTTCAAACTGTAATACTGATTGAACTAATTGTAAACTATATTTGTGATATTAAAATAAATGAAAAGAATCAAAGAAAAGTTACTTCTTATCAAGTATTCGAGCCATAAGTAGATATTTTATTTATGTAATATTATATATTTTTTCCTTTGAAAAATATGCTGAAATACAGTCAATATGCTTAATACAGTAATTACACTGAAATATGCTGAAATACTCTAAATTACTAAGTACACTGACATACACTCAAATAAGTTAATATATGCTAATACACCAAGTATGCTAAAATTCACTAAAATACTAATAGGCCAAAGACGCTGAAATATACAAAAATATACTGAAATACACTGAAGAACACAAATATACTCAAATACACTAAAATGTACTGAAATACACGAAAATATACTGAAATACACTGAAGAACTCTAAAATATACTGAAGTACACTAAAATATGCTAAACTACAGTAAAACACAGGCCTCATAGTTAATGTCGTAGAGTCATAACCATATTTCAATCAATTACAATTTCAACAATCACACATTTAGCTAATTCTGCACAAAAATGTATAAAGAAAATACACATCATTAACAGAGTATGAGATTATGACGTTTTTGAGTCAGATTTAAGCAGTAATTATCAGGGGAGTTAAGACTTTGACTTAAGACAATCAATTTTAAGGCTTTTTAAGATTCTGCAAACACAAAACAAAGACACATTCTGCACCTGCAACACTCACCCTCTTCTTCATCAGTTCAATATGAAAACACTCACCCTCTTCTTCATCAGTTCAATATTAAAACAGTCTCCCTCTTCTTCATCTGTTCAATATTAAAACACCCACCCTCTTCTTCATCAGTTCAATATGAAAACACTCACCCTCTTCTTCATCAGTTCAATATTAAAACACTCACCCTCTTCTTCATCTGTTTACATACCTGCAAACTCATGAGGGTTAAAAAAGGTGACAAACTAATCGTTGCCCCGCCCCAACCAACCCCCACCCCCCCGCGGGTGCTACCAAACAAAAGACAATATTTCAGTTAATAAATCGTGCACTTTTTATTTTTGCAATTTTGAGAGAATTACTTTCATTACTCAAACTATGAACAAAACTGCACAGAAACTGAACATAAATTCATTGATTGTTCTAGGTCTTTTTTCATCCTCAAAAACCCTCACATTGGACCCGTGGTGAACAGCTCTAATTAAATCATGAAAGGTATGTGTACTTTGTTTAAACCGGGCCGTAGGTTTAATGTAGTCCGCCATGTTTTTTGGACCCCGCATCTCCCCCCGTTGCAGCCCGGGCGCACGGCGAAATCCTCCCCGTGTGCCCCGCACCGCCTGTGCATAAATCCGAATGAGGGGTTGGGGGCGACCGGTGGGGATAATCCTCCGGGTTGGCACTGGCTCAAGGTTGGGGTTATAGTGGTTGCGGACCCCGGCGTTGTGAAACCCCGGGGTCCGCACTGTCCGTCCCCCGGAGAAAATCATCCCCACCGCGGCGTCCCGCTTCCCACTCCCCGGGCGCGAAGCGACCTGGCCGGCGTCCCCTGCGGACCACCGTCCAAAATAAAATTCTGCATTTTATTTTATATATGTATGTGTCTGTGTGTCCCGTGTTGTGTGTGTGTTCTGTAGTGTGTGTGAGTGTGCGTATTTTAATTTTAACAAAGAAGAGACAAAAAGAAAAGAAAAAGAAGCTGGCTAACACGGAAATCTCCGCCGAAGCCGGGCGGAAAACTCCCGTGAAAGTCAAATAAAAATAAAAAAGTGGACGACGTTTCGACCTAAATAGGTCTTCTTTAGGTCCAAATAAATAAAAACCAGAAAAAGGAAAAGGTTTTAGGTGGTTTTCGACCAAAATAAAGCTTGAAAAAAAAATTCGGTCAGCGGATAGATTTGACGGAACAGAAATTTCATTTTTGACGGATTAAATAAATAAATAAAAAAATAAAATAAAAAGCTTTATGCGTATTTTGCAGTGATTAATCGTAGCAGCGTAGTTTGGTGTCAAAATGCGTAAAGGTCGGCAGATATGCAATCTATCGCACTCAGTTATGACATAAAACCAACAAAAATGTTTCTGGACTTACCTCAGCACACGTTGCAGTCAGCACAGCAAAAAAAAAAAAAATCTTCACAGTGCAGTTGTTCAGGTACTCCAAATCCGAGGCCGCGACAGTGAACGTGACAGTTTCGTTGGTTTGGAATGTGAAAGTTTCATACTCGCGCGTTAACGTTACGAGATCTCGCACGCGACTAGGTTTTAACTTTGTAACTGGCAGTCATGGAATGACCATTGAGAGTGTATGATGTATGTACTGTAGGCTATCTCAGTGGGAACGACAGGCAGAGTGAGACAGACCAACATTATACAATATAGCTCTGTAGTCTGTCTCTGCCTGGCCTGGCCTGCCTACCCCCCCCCCCCCCCCAAAAAAAAACAAACTCTTCGGATCTACACGATTCACGTAAGTGACCTATTTCAGGATCAAAATGGCGAATTTCGCCGAAAGGTGACTAGTTTGCAGGTATGTGTTTAGTATTAAAACACTCACGCTCTTCTTCATCAGTTCAATATTAAAACATTCACCCTCTTCTTCATCTGTTTAGTATTAAAACACTCACCCTCTTCTTTATCAGGTCGACTCTGTGACTCATGTTGACCTTCCAGCAGAGTTCTCCTTGTCCCATTCTTCATTGTCGGTTCTTTCATTGTCCCGATGGGTTTCTTAAAAGTAGGAGTGGTGAGGGAATCATTTGCTGTTTGGGTGGAAGGTTCATGTGGTGCTGAATGAACCTGTTGAATGGTTTAAAAAGAGCACAACAGGAACTTTAATATCCGTTTTCTGTCCACGTTTCACATTCAGACCAATCTGATCTAAATCCCAGTGTGAAAATGACAGACCCAAGAAATAAGATCTTCAGACCATGACCATGACCATGACAGAATGAGTACTTTTATTTAATAACTAAGACAAATAAGTAACTGGTGTATATCAGGGACATGCGGTCAGGTGAGGAGGGTCTCAACTGTCATAGAAATGGTGGTATGGTCAAAAATGTATATCCCGGTATAATTTGAGCCACTGGCGGTATACCATATATATCACTTTATAGTAATTTTGTAGGCTACTATACATAAATAATAAATAAACTATAAATGACAATGGAAAAGTTTGTTAGTGGTCATGTAGCTTCAAGTGCAGTCTTTTATATTTGTCCTGACTCTCTTCATATTCATAGCACAACACATCTCAATGGTAGAAATCACTGTAGCAGCACTTCACATGCTAATGTTAGGAAATTGCTAATGAAATTGCAACTCTGAACAGTCATTTTAGTTGCTAACACCAGCCAGATACCATGACTAATAGTATATAGTAACATACAGTTACTAAGGCTGGTGCAGCGTGTTAAATTTAAGGCAGTGTTAACATTTAGCACAATTGTTTTGTTGTCATCATAAACTCTATGGCTGTCATGACTTGGGCTGTTAGCTTGTTAGCCCGCTTTTCAGACACCCTGTAAATTAAATTGTAGAGTCCTGAATCGAAATACATTGGCATAAAATACCATTATAACCAATAGAACACTACACAAACTATATATTTTATATTTGTAGTTCATTTAAACTAAATCCTTCTGTTAACACAGTATGTAGGAGGATTGTGGTGATAGCTGCTTCTTAGAGACAGCCGGCAGACATTTGAAACTTTTACTGCCATCTATGGCAAAAATCTCTACCATGGACAAAAAAAATACCTCATAAGGTATGATACCTTACATAGCACCCATTCCTAACCTGTCATCATCAAAACAAAAAAAAATAATAATAAAATAAAATAAGTATGAATATTTGTCCACTGATCAGATCTTTCAATGCAGTTTTGGTGTGGTTCCTATTAATTTGGATTGTGTTATCGTGAAAATCACTAATATTCAGTATTTCCTGTTCCAATACAACAGAGAAGAAAGCTGAGGCAGTGATGAGCTGTGCCTCTCCCCAGATTGCGCAATACCTTACAAACTGGACTGAGCGCGTACAGTTGGCATGTGCTTGTTGCCATTTCTCTTTATGTTTCCAATTTCATGTTTGAAGACACTTTAATTATATGTCTTAATTTCTATAGTGCTCAGTAATGCATTTGACATATGTGTGTAATATTTCAGTCTTATTGTTGAGACTTAAATCCACAGTAAATGTGTTGTGTTGAGGCAGACTCTGCCTGACAGAGGGGGGCGATAATGAGACACTACGCCTGAAGTTCAGGACTGGCTTTACTCTGGCGAATGTTCAAACAACAACAACCAAATAAATGCACCCATTTTTACCTCTGAAAATGGAGGATTTGATTTATAAACAGACATTTTTCTAAACTACACTTTCATTCAAAGTCAGAAGTTATAACTACTGGGACACTGACACTAGAAATACAAAAATAATGAGTTTCAAATGACAGGACTTGTTCATTTCAAATGGGCTGGTTTATACTGGAAAAGATTGACTTTGTGTCTGTGCTACAAAAAACACCCTTACTGTTTCAACTGCCTTTTTATTCTCTACGTACAAAGTAAAGGTATGCTAAGCAATATTTTCACTTTAACTTGTGTGTGTGTCAGGATTCTAAATATTAGCAGTGGAAATAGCCTAAGTGAAAAATTAAAACTGAATAAAATCTACAGTGAACGACACAAAACTATCTACAACAAAAGTGAATTGCAGATAAAAGCGGTTTTATTTTTCCCTTTTTAAACAGGGTTCAGATTTTGCCATTATTCAGCTCTTCCATAGGGGACAGGGTCTGGAGGAATCTGTGCTCTCCTCTTTACATAGAACATCTATTTTTCTTTTGTTTTTTTTTTTAATAATGGGGGTGTTTGCATGTTCGGTGTGGATACATACAGTCTCCAAACTGTTCTGGTTTGAAAAATCTGCTCCTTACTTTAATATCTAGTGCCTCCCCAACCATTAACTTCACCACATGTCCATGGTTTATGCAAATTCCTCAACTGCTGACATGGCATGTGATGCGAGCTTCATAAAAATAGGTTATTAATAATAACAATAATAATAATAAGTTAAAAGGGATAGTTCAGTATTTTTCACATGAACGTGTATATCATCAGCGTCTTTACTCTGGTGCACCCACAGTGACTTTACCCCCGACAACAGTGTCCTGTGAGCCCAGTTCTGGTTCGGTTTTGGCCAAGGCGAAAGTAGTCCCGGCAGGTTTCCTGGGGTTAACAGTATGTGTTGGAATGAGTGATTTATTTGCACAACAAAACTGTCATAGAACAAAAATTCACACCTTGTAATTGCTTGGAGCTACTTTTTCTCAATAGCGATCAATGAGCGTTGTCACTGCTAACAGCTGTGTGAACAACTGATGAAAGTAGTTTGCTAAGGTGCACAGCTGTTAGCAGTGACAACGCACATTGATCGCTATTGAGAGAAAGTAGTTCCAAGCAATTACGAGGTGTGAGTTTTTGTTCTGTGATGGTTTTGCAAATAAATCACATACTTTGTTGGTTATTATTTTGTTGTCCCCAGGAAACCTGTCAAGACTACTTTCGATTTGACCAAAATCGGACCAGAACTGGGCTCACAGCGGGGATAAGTCACTGTGGGTGCACCAAAGTAAAGAGACTGATGACATACACATTCATGTGAAAAATACTGAATTATCCCTTTCAGTGTCAGTCTGACCTTTGTGAGCGTAGTCCACTTCTTATTTTCTGCTCGTCTTTGCTTCGTCACTTCCGTTTGCTTCAGTTTCTCATCCTTCTGCTTTCCCATCCCTCCTCGTTCATCTTCCTCCTCTTCGTCATTGCTTTCCTCCTTCTTCCGTTTTGATTTTTTAACAAGTCCGAAGTGTCGAGTGTATGGCAGGAGAGATGGGGAGGTGTCTGTGGTGGAAAACAACCTGGGAAGACAAAAACAAAGGAAAGGTTGACTTTTAAACAATCAGCAAAAATACATTTTACAAAACAATACATTTCATTATATACATTTTTAAAAAATAAATAAAAACAAAGTAGTCCTGTAATTTGTTTACTAGGGAAGCCCCTTTCTGCCACACAATTCTGAGTTATTAGGTGCGTTTCCAGTCTCGAAACTTCCGGGCAATTTTACAGGAACTTCACAGGATGCACGTTTCCACTGACCGGGCTGTTCCGACAGGGCCGTCTATCAGAACTTTTACAGGAACCAACAGAGTTCTTGTTCAAGGGTAAGTACTCAAGGACAGCCCGGTAGAGTTCCTGGGCAGAAGTTGCGCCCATTGGTTGTAGCAAATGACATCATCAGATCACGACAAACACCTCAAGAGTAGTTGCTGGAGGAGGTTTACCACATAACGAAACACGCTTTTTCAGCTCTGTTTCGTTCATCACTTTGGAATTCTTCTTCCAGAGCAACTCCTCTTCTTTCAGTCTCATATACCATTATTGTGCAAAACCCCAGCACAAATGCAACAAACATCCCAACTTCATCTGTGTCCACGTCTAGTCTTGTTGTGAGTTCCTTCTCTGCTGCTGCTTTGTTTTGGCGCTTTTTGTTAGTGATGTTACCATAGCACCTGATGCAATATGATGACATCATCGCAAGGTTCTTACAGGGCCACAAGTGTGAATCAGTGAATCAATCGGAAATTAAATCCATTGAGAAGTCAGGGAAGAGTAGTGATATTAGTGTCAGACTGGAAAAATAAACAAAGTTGTAAACAAATAGTTTACAAAGGCGAATTTTGACAAACAGACTGATAAGTTTTGCGCCCAGTGCTTAGATCCATCTAATGAATCAATTAGAATTTAAATCTGTTAAGAAGTGTGGGAGGAAAAGCGATTTTAGTGAATTGTGGACGAGGACTGATGCAGCATGACGGCAATAAAAACTTGGATGTAAACATGGCTAATGTTTTTACATTATTTCCTTTTATTTTCTTACTTTAAATGAACATCAGGCTTCTGTGAAGACGTCACCATCCCCCGCTGACCTGCTGCTGTATCCTTTTTCTGATGAAAAGACAAAGTTCATTAACTCCTTCCACTCAGGATTAACTGGGTACTAGAGCTGCACAATATATCGCAAATATATTATCGCTATAACACAGGTTGCAATACTCATGTAGCAAAGATGTTTAATCATTTATTTATTTATTTTACCCCTATCCCCCGAAGGGGACAGGGGTGTTGTTTTTAAGTCAGTGTGTTTGTTTGTTAGTCAGCAGCTTCACAAAAAACTACTGGAACAATGGACAGTGGATGGACACAGTTTTTTTTTTCATGATGCACTGAAAAACAAAAAACAGTGACTTCAATTCAGTTTTGTGGGGTTTTTTTTAATTCATATTTTTGTCAGACAGCAGAACATAAACATCATTGGCAACATGAATTGTTACAGACATACAGTCTGCTTTCTGTCCTTTTCCTTTTTTGATATACAAACAATACCATTTCACACAACAGACCAACAAACAAAAACAAAAACGCAGTGCCTACAAGTTTAACATGACTTTGACCTCATACTAGACATTTATATCCAATACATACAACACAAAATCTGACTAAGAAGTGTCCTCTAAATACTGCAAAAATGGACCTCATACTTTGTTAAAGATATCTTCTCTCCCCTTCACTCTGTAGGTTACCTGTTCATATGAAGCCATTTTGGTCATTTGTTCAGACCATTCTTTAAAACAACAAACATTTGTAGACTTCCAATGCCTTAGTATTATCCTGCAACCTGTTACAGTGGCAAGACGCACCCATAGTTTCTGTCGTCCATTTAGATTTATGTCATCTAGTAAAAGACCCAAGATACATAAAGCTGACGATTTAACAAGATCAAGATGAAAAAGACCATTTAAAAGATTAATGACCCCCTCCCACATATGGCCATTCTTTTCACATTCATACAGCATGTGAACTAATGTCCCTGTTTCTTTCAGGCACTTCCAACAGGTATCATCGTCAGCTAATTTCAGTTTAGCAAGTTTACTTGGGGTCCAATAGCTTCGATGGAGTAACTTATATTGGATAAGCTGTGACTGTGTTTCACGTGAACAACCATACCAAGATGCAACCAGTTTGTTCCAACTGTCCTCTGACATCTGTGCTCCCAAGTCTTTCTCCCAGCACAGTTTCAGCCCTTCAAAGTGGGGTGCACGTGACTCTCTAAAAGTCCCATAAAACTTAGAAGCTCTTATTCTTCTGTTGCCCGATATTATGAATAACTCTTGAATACTAGATAGAGGGTCTGGGTCAGTATTCAAATTAGCTGTAACACAGTGACTCATTTGTAAAAACCTCCAAAACTCCTTTTGATCAAGATTAAATTCTTGCTTGATGTCAGTGAATGATTTCTAGCCATTTGGACCAAAAAAATCCCCCAACTGGTTAACTCCTGCACTAGCCCACTCACCCCACATGAATGGTGATTTGCCAATTAATAGTTTCTTATTATACCAAATAGAAGCTCTAGAGGTAAGATAAGGATTGGTATTAATGAATTGGTGAGATCTAAACCATGTTTCTTGTACAAAAGCCAGAACTGGGTCTTTAAATGGTACTGGTCTTCCTTTTTGAGTGAAAAAAGCCTCTAAGGATGTGGGGGCCAGTAGACTTTCCTCAATTGCTACCCAAGAAGGTCTCATTTCAGGAGAGTTATTTATTTTAGCTAACTGGGAAAGAGAAAATGCATAATGGTACGAGTCCACCTTAGATAAAGCCAAACCACCATTATCTTGGCAGCGTATACTTTAGAGGGATTAAAAGATGGCTTTTTACCTGCCCACACATACCCCTCCACAACTGTATTATAAAGCTTTAATAAATTGTGTGGAAATGTTATAGGTAACGTATACAAAATATACTGAAGCTTTGGGGAAATAATCATCTTTATCAGATTAATTCTGCCTAGTAATGACAGGTTCATTTTTGCCCAGTTCTGTAGAAGTGGACAAATATTTTGAATCACTGGGGAAATATTAGCTTGCATTATTTTATCCAATCCAGGTGTCAATTTAATCCCTAAATATGTCAATCCCTCAGGCATCCATTTACATTGCCATGAACTCCTAATACTTGGGGGACATAATTTAGAGATAGGCATAGCTTCGGACTTAGACCAATTGATAGTGTAACCAGATATCTCAGAAAACGAATCAATAATAGAGGAGATGACTGGTACTGCCATTTCTGGATTACTTGAAATCAAAAGAATGTCATCAGCATACAAAAACAGTTTTTGTTCTTCTTGACTCATAACTACCCCTTTAATGTCTTTACATTCACGTAATGCAATAGCACGTGGTTCCAAAAATAAAGAAAAAATGAGAGGTGATAAGGGTGAACCTTGCCTAGTGCAAGAGTAAGAGTAAGAGTAAATGATGGTGACATTATCCCATTAGTAAGAACAGTAGCCCTAGGGTCTGTGTACACTACCTGTAACCACTGCATAAAGGTGGGACCAAAACCAAATTTCTTAAGTGTATAGGACAGGAAGGCATATTCAACTTTATCAAATGCCTTCTCCGCATCCAGGGAGAAGGCAACAACAGGATCTACATTATTCCTGCTCTTCCAAAATACATGTAATATCCTGTGCAGATTGTCAGCTGAGCACCTATTCTTAACAAACCCAACCTGGTCCATATGTACCAAACTGGGGAGCACTTTCTCAAGTCTAGTAGCAAGTATCTTAGAAATAATCTTTTCGTCCACGTTAATTAAAGAAATCGGGCGATAGTTCCCACAATGCTGTGGGTCTTTCCCCTTTTTATGTAATAATGTAATCACTGCTGATCTCATACCAGGACGTCATCTACCCTTCTGTAAGGCATTTTGATACACTGACAAAAGTCTTGGTGAAAGATCCTCTTTAAAAGCCTGATAGAAATCTGATGGAAATCCATCACTGCCTGGAGACTTGCCTAACCTAAGACTACCTATTGCCTGCTTGACTTCCTCTAAAGTGATCTCTCCTTCTAGTACATTCTTTTGATCACTGGTCAAACTAGGAATTTTAATAAATGAAAAGAAATCTGACAGCCTCTGTTCCTCTACTAACCCATTGGAGGTATATAACCTCTGATAAAATTTAGCAAAAGCATCAATAATTTCTTTTTTACTGGTGGCCAACTTATTATTTTTTATCAAATATAGATGGGATTAAATTACTAGATTTTATCTGTTTAACCCTATGAGCCAGCATTTTACCTGTTCTTTCCCCTTGTTCAAAATATTTTTGCCTTCAACAAAACATTGCATATTCAGCTTTTTTCTGTAATATGCTGTTCATCTCAAATTTAAGCTTAATTAACTTATTCCATGTTTCCTTCTCAGGATGTAGCATGTGCTGTTTTTCAAAATCCTTAATGTACTGTTCTAATTTCAACATTTTATCACTCTGAGCTTTTTTAATGGAAGAGCTATATTGAATAAGACATCCTCTCAGGAAAGCTTTAAACGCATCCCAAGTCATTCCAACATCATCAATAGAACCTTCATCACACTCCCAAAACTCATTCATCCTTAACCTTATATATTCACAATAATCCTTGTTCTGTAACAATGAATTGTTAAGACGCCACCTAGGTGAAGGTTTAACGCTTTCAATGCTAGATAAGACAAAATCAATGGGAGCATGATCAGTAACAACAATGTTACCAATAGAGGACCCTATAGTTTGACACCAGATAGTGAGACACCAGGAAGTAATCTATTCTGGAATATGTAGAGTGTGGGTGAGAAAAGAACGTATAATCTCTTTCTTGAGGATGGAGTAGTTTCCAAATATCTACTAGGCCCAGCTCCTCAGACATAACGTACACAGCGACACAAACAGGATCATTCATTTGTCTGGACAGGGAAGATTTGTCTAAGAACACATCCCTGACCTGGTTAAAATCTCCCCCAATTATAATAGTAGCATTACCAATATTATGCACTATGTTACCGACTTCATGAAAAAAATTGGGTTGAGGAGAGTTGGGAGCATAAATATTAACCAATGTCAATTTCTGACCCTGCAAACATGCATCCAAGATCACCCATCGACCCTCTTGATCAGTATAATGCTTGAAAACCTGAAAATCTAAATTTCTCCTAATCAATATTATCACCCCTCTTTTCCTACTGGAGAATGTACTATAATATACTTGGGCCACCCAATCTCTTTTTAATTTGAAAGATTCCTCCTCATCAAGGTGTGTCTCTTGAATCAGGGCAATGTCTTTTTTTTCCTGCTTTAGGTATGTAAGGATTTTTTTTCCTTTTTAACAACATTATGGCAACCCGCTATATTTCATGATACTATTTTACATAAAGCCATGAAGACATACAAGCCATTGTATTTCAAATGTGTTGTTAGTTCTAGTTCGTCTGATCCATACAGTTTTGTGTTTTTAAATAACCCCCAACTTTAATACAAACTTTTATGGACATCTACACCATCAGTAACTCAAATATGAAACTATCAGATTTTCACTTATACATACCAGAGCGGAGCAAGGCCCTATTCGCCAGGGATCAGTATTACCTATGGACCACAGGTAATTTGGAATAATTATAGAGAATGCCAGAGTTCTTAGTCCCGTGCGAATGCGCCCTGTCTGTGATTTGCTTAGTAATAATTCTGCCGCAAATTACCCAGTGTGTTTGGGCTAAAGACAGATGTCGAGTGATAATTCAAGTCCCGTGTGAATGAGCATGTCTGAGTTTGTGATTTCAATTGTGCGCCTGTTGTCTGTTTTCGGAGTGAATAATGGAGGAAGTGGCCGAAATTGTGTAGCAGCATGTGGTGAAAGGAAGATATGGTCACAACAACCCAATGTCCACAATAATATTTATAACTATCTGAAGTTGTCTCTGCTAAGAACTGCACATTCACTTCCATTGCAATCTTTAGACTGTTTTCATCTGCACTGACCATACTGAAGGAGTGAAGCAAATGTAGACTGCATCCCTATCAATGACATTTTCCCCCTTTGTGGACACAGTACTATTCTTATGCATACTCTGTTTTCATACTACCGTATTAATGTATTGAGACGAAACAAGATGTTTTAAACTTGCAACATATCTGATCATAATGTCTGGAATTTATGTGAAATAAAGCCTTTTGTTAATCCCGCCCAAATGCGCCACACAACAACACAGAGGTATGGGGGTAACTGCGAATTACCAGATAATACTGATCCCCTGCGGATAGGGGATAAGAGACTAAATGGTGATGAATGACTTCAGAAAGGTTATAAATCCATACAGAACTGACACTAATGTCGACCTGAGTCTGTATGGGTTAAAGCAGTGTATTAATATTACTGTACACCAATATCACATAATGCAAGTTTTGCTAATATCGTGCAGCACTAGTGGGTACATGTGGTCATTTTATTAAATATGCTTGAAAACAGACTGTGTGAGTGGTACTGACGGTGGGAGGATGATCCAGGAGATCCAGGCCACAGGTTTCAGCCACTTCTTCTGCATTTTCATTTACATTTTCTAAAATAAGAGACAGTTTTCATTCAGTGAATCCACATAATTTTATCAGATAAATACAAAACTCATTAACAACCCTCAAGCATATGAGTTCATCTTTTACTTTACCCTACATTTGAACACAAGTTTTACTGCTTCTCTTTTAAAACTAGACATATGCATCTCCGACTGTTAAAGGTATATCCCTGAAATGCGATGCTTCAAGACACCCATCATTTCCACCACTCCTGTCCACCCACTTGTATATCTATCTATAATTCAACAAATGTGTGTCTGTAGTGTGTCCTGTTTGTCTGTGGAACGTCTAACACCTGCACAACTCCATCAAATGATCCAAAAATTTGGAAGGTGACTTTCCAGTACTATGGTGGATTGCAGTGCAAAGTTTCACACAATTACAACAAACAACAACAAAGATAATTAAACTCATTTCATTGTTCTGTAGAACTTTGCCGCTCTGAGCACTGCCTAAGTCCTGCCCCCTGATTTGGCTACAGCTGCAACTCATTTTGTGCCTCTGTCTTTATGACAGCATCACAACTGTGCTACACACCCTTTAACAACTTCAGTCCCCCCAGGAATTCACATACATTTTTGTTATTGTTGTGGCCACAGCAAGTCCAGTTGTGACCGAGGTTATGATATTTAATATAAGTCAATATAAGACAATATAAGTTTTCATTCCATCAATTTCAGGAATTACAATAGGATGTATATTCTGAGGAAGAAATATAGATTTGTGCATAATTTTTTCACTTAATAACTATTTACTTGCCCAGTCTTGGTAAATATTAACATATATTTGAACTATCCTGAAGCTCTAACAAAAAATAGTACACCTGTGATTTTTGCGTATTATTTGCAGACTATGAAGGGCTATGAAATAGACCAAAATTTATGTCAAGGTCATGTGATCCACAAAGTCAAATATTTGATTTCAAGGTTATTACATGAAACGTTGGTCAGATATTGAATTTAATTTCAGATTTAGATTCCTTAAAAGGTTTCTGACAAAATGACACCTATTTCATGAAAATTTAACCAGTAGTTCAGAAATTATTGCAGTTTGAACAATGGCGGCCACAACAAAAATCGCTAAAATCGGCAGTATGTTGGCAGCCATATCTCGGAAACGGTTGATTCGATTGACATAAAAATTGGAGAACCATCTTTTCCTGCCAGACTTACACCTAGGACAAAGTTTCAGCAAAATCTGAGGGGGTAGGTTTACCCATTGACATGGAATGACCCTATTTTATTACAGCATACTTTAACACAACATGCAAGAAGTGGCTATCAAACCTTCCTAGCAATGAAGAAATTCCAAGATATTAAATCATCCCTTGAATGACAGGGAACTGTTTGCTAGCATACTTATCCTGACTACAAATGCAAGGTTCAGCTTCATGACTTAGACTTGACTTGAACTAAAAGTACAGTACACAGAAACAGCTTAACCATAACTTAACCAAGTACAGTGATCTCAACAGAGATCAGCATTGTTAAGACAGTAGAAAATATATCCATTAGCATTCACAAAACTCTGTTGTACAAGTACTGTACAGTATCTGGGACAAGTACTGAACCAAAATCTGAATACATTAACAAGCATAACTATTTCTGAAAACATGTACGCATGTATACACCAAATGCTTCAAAAAACAACTTTGTGATCAATGTTATTAATAGAATCGAGTAGAACACATAACTGTCAAACAAATTACAGGCTTCTGTTGATTTATGAGAGTTACTAACATTTTCTGAGCTTCTCATTTAATTGTGTAATCTCATTGTTAAATTTCTTGAGATCCTGAGACTTGTCTTTGGACTTCTGACACAGAGCATTTGCCTCAGTCAGCATATGCCATTTATGTATATTTTCAGCATCCTTGTACAAAGAATCAGCCTTCTTGTTCAACATCTCAATCCAACAAGTTCTACTTTTTTTCATTTTGGATATTACTTTTTTCAATTTCTTTTCTGATTATTCGTGTGCAAAGTTGTTAAATTAAAATTCCCTGATTTTTGGAGTTCACTAATGTTTCCCTGACCACTTCTAACATTCCCTGACTTTTCCCTGACCTGGAAAAATGTTAACGTTAAGACGACATGAAATAAACTTTTTATTCACTCCTTCAAACATTTTTTATTATTATTATTATTAATCACACATCATTATGGATTGTAAAAAAAAAAGAATCATGACTTTTCCAAAACTTTCTGGGTCTTTTTACTTTTCCAAAACATTTCCAGGCCTGGAATTTGCATTTTTCAAATTCCAAAACTTTTCCAGGTTTTTTTTCCAAAACATACAAACCCTGTTAACAATATTGTGCCTCAGTTTTTCATTAGTCCATGTGTTTTTATTATGGATCAGTTCTACAAAGACACTAAAGTCTTAGTAACAGAAGCAGAAAATGGTTCAAATTATGTCTAATTTTCTTTAGACATTTCAGGTTTACATTTGTTCAAGTTTTTCACATTTTATTGTTACAGGATAGTTTGTAAATTAAGATATTTTCATAATTTAATATTTTTTGCAGTAAAACAATGACAAACATTTGAAGGTGTCATCATTTATAGACAAAGAAAAAACTGAGAAGTAAATATGGAGTCATTTAATATTTAATATATTATTATGATCTTCATCCCACTGGCCACATCAGAACCATTGGTGGGCCCCATTTGGACCCCGGGCCACATGTTTGACACTCCTGGTTTAGATCAAAGGCTAAATTATATTCAGCCCAATATAATCTCAACTGGACCAAACCAATATAATAATAACCTAGAATTAATGTCCAGAAAACATGTTCAATGTATAAATATCAGTTCTGAAATTAAACGACCATCATATATTTTTGTTGTTTACATTATTTATATATAATTTTGTTTTAAAATGAACAACAGATTGAAAATAACAAGCATATTTAATGACTGTATGAATTGAAAAAAATCTTACTGAGAATCTGCGATGTTTCCAGTTCACACGTGTTGGGAACCAGAACATCTGCTCTGTCTGGGTTCTTCACAACACCAGCTGAGTCCACATCAGGTTCTGGAGGAGAAAACCACAGCTAACATTATGACTGCTGCACCATATTAGAATAAGGACTGCCAGTTTTTTAACCCTGACCCTTCTATACTGCAATACAAAGAAATACTCAGGAGTAAATATAATGGCGGTGGTCGAAATAAATGAATAAAAAAAAAATTTATTTAAAAATTGAATCAATAATTTAAAATGACAAATACATTAAAAAAAATAGATGAATGAAAATAAATTAATTAAAAAATTAATAAATGTAAAAAATAAATAAATAAAAAAGACAAATAAATTAAAATAAATGAATTAATACAAAAATAAAGACAAAACAAAAATTAAAAGAAAAGACAAAGTAAATACATTCTATACACAGACACACACACACATATATATATATATATATATATATATATATATATATATATATATATATATATATATATATATATATATATATACACAGACACACACACACATATATGGTGAGATTTATAAAAAAAAAAAAAAACAAGGAGGGGGGGTTCCTCCCACATAAAAGCTCACATTAGATGCTATTGGTCTGTGTACTGGGTGGCCATTTGATTTCTGTTTTCAAATCACAAAGTGGGAAACGAGGAGTGAACCCATTTCCGATTTCAAAACAGGTCCTTTTCTGCAGTTCATTTGCTCATCAGTGGGAAATGGGGAAAACTACTTTCATCAGTTGTATGATGTTCTGTCAAAATGGACATCCCGTCACATTGGGCTCCCAAGCGCTTCTGAGCATGCACATAAAAATCCCATCAATTCAGTCATCTTCAGCCAGATGTGCAATTGACTTGGAGGCTGGAGATAAGTAATAGTTTGAAAGTTTATTTATTCTATTGTGCCTTTAACCAGGAAGCATATAAGCAATCACATGCGTACAATACATTGGATATTGATGTTAAGTAGGTTTTAAGTAAGTTTTGTAGGATATGAACGTTATGCACATGAGTTGTCTAGGTGTTATTGTTCAAGTTAGTTCAATAGATGCAAACAACAGCGTACCTTTTGAGTAACTAAATACTAAATACAAGATTAAAAAAAATAAATATTAAAGTCTATCTATAATGGGAGCATTATATGATATCAATAGTAAAGTTTCCAAATGCAAAGCAACATATTTTGATGGAATAATGTGAATTTGTAAAGATTATTGTCAATTTTGGCTGATAGTAGCTCATTTCAACGGAGATGCCCATTTTGACAGAATAGCAGCAGTGTTTGCAGCAGCTACGTGAAGGCATACAGGTGTTAGCAGTGACAACGCGCATTGATCGCTATTGAGAGAAAGTAGCTCCAAGCAATTACGAGTTGTGAGTTTTTGTTCCGTGATGGTTTTGTTATGCAAATAAATCACTCATTCAAACACATACTGTTTTGAGAAGAAACCCGTTTTATTTTGTTGACCCCTGGAAACCTGCTGAGACTAAAACCGGATCAGAACTGGGCTCACAGGACACTGTCGGGGTTAAGTCACTGTGGGTCCACCAGCGTAAAGACACTGATGACATACACATTCATGTGAAAAATACTGAACTATCCTGTTAAAGTGTGTGCATTCAGGAAGTGTGTCCAAACATGACTGACCGTTGCAGATGAGACTGCAGGAGCGCTGTAGAGGCATCTCCTGGTAGCGAAGGAGTTTGGTTTTGTGCTGAACTTTGCGTTTCTTCAGTTTGTTGGCTGCCGGCAGTGAACTGTACAGCACTGGAGAGTCTGGGATGAAGCCGTCTTCTTGTTCTGGAGATGAAGCTCGCTGAGGTTCACAGCTGCTAGAGAAAACATCTGCATTTCATCATTTTATGGTATTGATCTGAGCTTCTGTAGGAACAAGTGCTTCCAGAAACAGCAAGCCCCGCCTCTCGCAACATTTCACCTGAATGTGACTAGGGCTGTGTTAGAAACCACATATTACATAGTTCCATACTTGTACTATTCATACTCAGCGATCAGACAGTACACAAAGCCTTTACACTATAGTATGTTACATGATAACCCACAATGCACTCGTCGGGGAAAACCAGGAATGTGACTGGGGGCCCGGCCAAGGGGACGTTGAGGGGGATGCTGGTGGATGAGCGTCATATCACAGAGTGAACACTTCATATCGCTATCGTTGATTTTTTTTTTAAGTGTTCCCACACTTTTGGTTTACATGGTGTCAACTTACTGTCCGTTTGTGTTTTGATCAAACATTCAGGCTAGTGTGAAATGTTCGTACCAAATAGATTAACTGAGCTCTGCGCGAGCTCCATCTGTCATCTTGTATATTTTTTTTGTTTTGTATTGCTGTTTACACTTTCATTATTTTAGGAGAACCATTTTCACTTTGAAATTCAGTATTGTGCAAGCAGAAACACAAAAGAAAAAAACAATATAAATTAACACTGCAAGCAGTCTCAAAGGCCTTCAACCGAGTCAAATTTCAGCCAAATTGCTGTTCGTATGCCCGAGCTACAGCCATTTTAGTAAAGGCAATGCTGTAGGGGGCGAGCTGAAGCAGTTTATGTAGCGGTAATTTTTCCCGAAATCTTCGCAAAATTTGCGACAGCGTAGCACAAAATCGATGCAACTTTTCCAAATAAATTGGATAACTTTTGAAGTCCCACTTGTCTAGATCGTGTTCACCAATTTTGAGCTCATTTGGCCCAACGGCCAAGTAGGAGATAGATAAATTCCAATGACAGCGAAAATGACGACTCAAATTTTTTAAAAATTTGATCCAAGATGGTGGACTTCCTGTTGGTTTATGGGCGTGGTCATCATTAGGTTTTTTGTTCATTATATGTCGAACAGGTGTACCGATTTTCATAGCTCTAACTTCACTAGAGCGTGATCTGGTCTAATACAAATTATTTCACCTTTTCTAGGTGGCACTGTAGACACATTTCTTTACTGACTTTTATGAAACCTATAAATACTTGCAATTTTTCACACTTCCGATGTGTGTGCAAAATTTGGTGAGCTTTCGTGCATGTTCAGGGGGTCAAATTAGAGCTGAAAGAGCTGAATCAGAATAAACTGCAAGCAGTGTCAATAGCTTTGCACCTGATGTGGTACGCGGCGAAAGAAAAATTTTGAAACCAAGAAAGAACAATATAGCGTTTTTCTGACCCCCCCCCGAACTCGCCCTCAAATAAAATCTTTCAACTTTCCCCACGTCACTGTTAGGTTAAGGTCACATTTGACACACTTCCACTCATGTCAGTGACCCTGAGTGGCCGTGGCCCATAGACTCCCGTTCATTCTGAGCAGATGCATATATGCGGTGTGTGTGTGTGACGTGCACATGCTCGGACACGGCTCGCTACCGTGAATGTGTGAATGGTGCAAGTCGTCCCTGGCATATTTCCTCCCCTGGCGATCACAGCACACTCAATAGGGCTTGTGCCGACGTTGTCCGCGGCGAAGGCCTAAATATGGAAAGTGTAAACAATACAACAACAATGAAAAAATAAATAATCTGGGCAACTGGAGAAGTTACTGTTTGGAAATGTACATCAACATTGTGTACAATTGCTGTTAGTATACACTTGTACACTAACAGCAGAGAAGCTAACTGAGCTAACAGCTGTGAGCACCCATTTGATTTGTGACTGGTCTTAAATGAATCGGGACATTCTCAGCTTTCTAACAGTGTATGGCATGACTGTATTTATTAAGAACTGGCGCTTAGGTTTTTAACTAAAGTGCCTAGCATTCCAATTTCCGGACAGCCATCAATGTGACAGGACTCTGATTAAAAGCACACAAAACAGCATTCCCATTTTTTTCCAGCTCACTTAATAATTTAAGTGGCCCACTAATTTATCAGTGGAGGAGGGGTGACACAGCAGCCATTGGGGGTCTTCCGGCAACACAAACCTGACCCTGTGTGCCTGTCTGTAAATGACACAGTGTGTGTGCATGTGTGTAGGGGGTGGGTCGGCCAATACACTTAAAAAACAAAAAATTCGGCCTGATATATTGGCCGGCCGATGTATTGGTCGACCCTTAATATAAATATAATAAATATAATAAAAACCTAATGCTTACAACAAAAACTAAATCTTAATGAAGTAAATAAATAAATAGCCAAATAAATAAGAACAACTTCCGCAAATTTAAAAACTTCAGTGCAAGATTAAAAGCAGCATAAATAAAATAAAAAGATCAGCGAGTGCAGGACAGGACAACTGATCAAAGCAGTGTGCATGAGCCTGACCGCTTCCGGGAAGAAGCTGCATCAAATTCTGGTGGTCCTCACTTTGATGCTCCGCAGCCTCTTTCCCGAGGGGAGAGACTCAAACAATCTGTGGGCGGGGTGGGTGGAGTCCTTCATGATACCAACCGCCCTGCTCCTGCTAACATAGAGGTCCTCACTGGATGACCCAGTGACCTCTTGGGTCAGCAATAGGTCAAAATCTATACACATAAGATGCAGAACTGAAAGACCAGTATTTTGGAACTGAATGGAAGTTTCAAATATTTCAGAGCACAGGTGTCAAACATAAGGCTCAGGGGCCAAATCCGGCAACAAAGGGTCCAGTCTGGCCCTTGAGATGAATTGGTGAAATGCGAAAATAGACATTAAGATATTAATAATCATTTTACTTTAGGTTCGCCATTCAAACCAATTCAATCTGAAATGGGTCAGACCAATAAAATACAATCGTAATTAAAACTGCAAGTAGTCTCAAAGGCCTTTGCCCTCCCTGGCGATCGCCTCCCCATGCGACGTCCGAGTAAAATTTCAGCCAAATCGGTGTTCGTATGCCCGATCTACAGCCATTTTAGTAAGGGATATTTTGTAGGAGGCGCTATAGAGCAAAATCGCAATTTCTATTGATAAACTGGTGTAGGACCCAGAGATAGATGTCTGACTCAAATTTCAGCCAAATCCGTGTTCGTATGTCCGAGCTACGACCATTTTACTAAGAGTGTATTTGGTGAATCTGTAGGGGGTGCTATAGTGTGAAATAACAATTTCGTATGACAAACAGGTGTAGACCGGGGAGACAGACATCCTAGTAAAATTGCACCCAAATCGGTGTTCGTATATCCGAACTACAGCTATTTTCATGAAAGTACACTTCTAGGGGACGCTATAGTACAAAATCAGAATGTCTTTAGCTAAATGGATGTAGACCTGGGAGATAGACGTCTGTGTCAAATTTCAGCCAAGTCGGTCTTCGTATGTCTGAGCTGAAGCAGTTTATGTCTTGGTAATTTTTCCCGAAATCTTTGCAAAATTTGTGACAGCATAGCACGAAAACGGTGCAACTTTTCCAAATACATTGGATAACTTTTGAAGTCCCACTTGTCTAGATCGTGTTCAATGGTTCAACCCAATTCAGATCAACTTTAGGTGAACTAAAATGAGTTTGACACCCCTGGTTCAGAGGTTCTGATGTCAGTGCACATCAACAGTTATACGTTATATGCTGAACTGAGCATACAGGAATGAAAAGGACATTCATGACCTTTGACCTATCGCTGATGATTGTGAAAACACATTTTTGGTGCCATTGACCTACATCCACCAAAGTGTAATGGGATCTATTGCCGGACACACACTACAAACTCACTCAGCTGTCTTCAGTTTTCCCACTTCAGTGCGAAGCCTTGTGTTTTCAATCTCTAGAATTTTTGCTTCATGTTCTGTGAAATAAACATAGAAACTGTCAACACATAGGCCTGATATGGTCCTCATACAGTCTGACAATCTAACATCCCCATACAGTCTGACACTAAAGACTGATAATTTAACATCCCTATATAGTCTGACACTAAAGACTGATAATCTGACATAACACACATATGCATTTACTCATGTGTATGAGAGAATAAAAACAAAAACTGAATAAAAACTAAACAGAATAAAAACTGAATAAAATTAACAGAATAAAAATAGAGTAAAACCAGACTAAAAACTAGACTAAAGAGTAAAAGCCGACTAAAGGTAGACTAAAAACAGACTAAAAGCAGACTGAAAGCAGATTAAAAGAGTAAAAACAGAGTAAAACCAGACCAAATACAGACTACAAGTAGACTAGTAACAGACTAAAACCAGAGTAAAACCAGACTAAAAACAAAGTAAAACCAGACTAAAAACTCACTCATTTTGTTGACCAGATGTAAATGTTGCTCCAGGCTGTTTTTTAGATGTTCTTCTAAGGCAGAACATCGTTCACACACTCTGCTGCCAAGCCTGTAAACAGTCACACTTGTTTTCATCACACGTTTTTCAGGTTTATTAAAATGTTGTAGAGTGTTCTTCTAGTCGTACTTTTGCTCCAGGACAGTGACGGTGTCCTGCAGGGACGTCATCTGTTCTTTCAGCTGCTGGTTACGTTTATAAAACACCTCCAGCTTCTGAGCGTCTCTGCAGAAAACAAATGAAAGGTCAAAAGGTCACACGCTAAAGGAAAAGCACAGCTGATATTATCATTATTACCTCCACCAAGGAGGGATTCATTTAGGTTCAGTTTGTCTGTATTTGTTTGGTAGTATGTGTTTTGCTAGTTTGTGTTTTGGTAGTATCTGTTTTGCTAGTTTGTGTTTTGGTAGTATGTGTTTTGCTAGTTTGTGTTTTGCTAGTATGTGTTTTGCTAGTTTGTGTTTTGCTAGTATGTGTTTTGCTAGTTTGTGTTTTGCTAGTTTGTGTTTTGCTAGTTTGTGTTTTGCTAGTTTGTGTTTTGTTAGTTTGTGTTTTGCTAGTTTGTGTTTTGCTAGTTTGTGTTTTGCTAGTTTGTGTTTTGCTAGTTTGTGTTTTGTTAGTTTGTCAGCAGGATTGTGGAAAAAGTTCTGATTGGATTGATTACTTAAAATGGATGCATTTTCCAAAACTCATGTCTTGTGCAATGAACATTTCACCTTTTATTCCTTCCACTTTTCACTCTAAGGCTGCAATAATTATTAGAACATGTTGTTGACAAAACTCGATAATAGGAGTCGTGAATTTCCAGAGCATCTAACTCTGAACTTAGCAATAGACTATTTGAGTCTTCCTCCTCAGACGTCTTATGAATCCAGGAGTCCATGTCTGTAGATCAGTAACTGTGGACACACTATCTGAAGACACAAAGACCTCAGGACACTTGGGTTTATCTTTAGGAACCCTCTACTTACTACCACGTAAGTGTGATGTTTAAAATTTTAGAAGATGTCTAAAAATAGCATTTTGTGTCGGCGAAAAAGACATGCTCTATTCACTTCTATGCTAACACGATTTGGCGCAAAAAACGGCAAAATCTAAGTTTCTCAATGTTCATCCAAATGGTGTGATTTTGATGTCAACTATATGTATGTACTACCAATCATCTAAAAAATAACTAAATGTATTTTTACTCCAGATAATCCCTTTAACATGTTATTTTACATTGACAAGTGAAAGTGTTATCTCTTATCTCTCTTATGTTCTTATTTATGTTAAAGTTTCTTATGTATCATGTTACATTGATTGAGAGATCTTTTTTATATTGATTAATAAAAATAATGCATTTGGTTGCAGCAGCTTTTGGGTGAATTCTTATTCTCAATGAATGCATTGGTTAGTTTCCCAGCTGGAGTCCATCAATGCAGATATAGACACCTCTGTCATGTCCTCTGTCGTGTCCTCCGTCCATGTCCTCTATCACATCCTCTGATGTCCTCCGTCGCATCCCCTGTCATGTCCTCTGTCACACCCTCCATCATACCCTCTGATGTCCTCCGTCATGTCCTCCGTCGTGTCCTCCGTCGTGTCCCCTGACGTATCCTCCGGCATGTCCTCTGATGTGCCCTGTCACATCCTCTGTCACATCCTCTGTGATGTCCTCTGTCACGTCCTCTGTCATGTCCTGTGTTTATTGTTCTTGAGGGTGGATTGACTCTGACCATTGTCACCAGTCTAACAGTCATCAGTAAATACCAATACTTATGATTTGCTGTTAAATGTTTTGTGGTCCTCGTCCATTCGGAGTGTGAAGGTCGACAACATTATTGTTTGAAGTCACAATGCATTTGTTCATCTCCTGAATGTTTTAAAAGTTAAAAAAAATAGAAAATAAATAAGGAGTTCTTTATGAGAAAAGTTCTTCCTTGAAAAAACAAAAACAGGCTGTGACAGTCATGAAATTAAAGTTTATTTTTAAAGAACACAAGTCAGAACCGGATAGAATCAAAAAGAATCTATTCTTAATCTTTGGAATTGGAATCAAATCGATTGTTGAAATTTGAATTGATACCCAGCTCTATAAATAATATAATAAAAACATATAAATAATGTCAACTCCAAAGTTTTCTGTGTTTTTGAGCAAAAATAGTACAATTCCATCATGAAAATGTTTACATCTACAAACTGTACTTGAACATAACATGAACAACCTGAAAATTCTTTAAAAAAAAAAAAGTGTAATATTAACAATATTGCACTTTGGTTTATCATTTTTACACGTGCATCACAACTTAAAGATAACAGTGGATTTACAAATAGACAACATTTAGTAATATTCACAATATTGGTAAAATTCCACATACATTTCAGTTTATTCACATTTTTTGAAACAGGTTAGTTTTGCTTTTTTTAATTAATACATTAATTTATTTATTCCCTTTTTTTACACTAAAAGAAAGAAGAAATTTAGCATTTTTCATAATTGATTATTCATTATGATTATGGTCTGATTGAATTGATGTCACATAATTTTAACTTCCTTAATTATTAATATCTTCTGTGTTATTTTTGCATTTCACAAATTCATCCCAGGGGCTGGAGTAGACCCAGTGGTGGGCCGATTTCGGCCCTATGGCCGTATGTTTAACACCTACGATCTAAGGGCTATAGAGGTTAGATGTAGTCACTCAGTGTCACCATATGTTTGACTGGAGCCCTGTTGGCCTTGGCTGAGGTTATTACAGTCAGAAGGAAGTCTACTCACAAACAGCGTTCCTTTCTCAACTTCCACACTTTTGACTCCAGCTCTAAAGAAAAAACAGGGACAAAACAAAGATGTTTTAATTTTTGTCACTTCACTCCAGGTACAGGATGGAACTGGAACAGGCTTTTAACTCAACTTGTAATTAAATAAAAACATGTAATTTAAAAAACAAAAAAGAAGATCGTATAAAGACAATAGCAGCAGTAGTGTCAACAGTAATCCTTTTATTATAACATAACCACAATGTTAATGTGAAAATAATACTTTATTCAAATTCTATATTTACTAGTGCAGACCCCATAGAAAATGTGAGATTATTTTTACCTCCACCAAGGACGTATTACATTCGAGTCCATTTGTCTGTTTGTCTGTCTGTCAGCAGGATTACGCAAAAAGTTCTGAACAGATTTTGATGAAACTTTCAGGAATAATAGATAATAGGTCAAGGAAGAACCCATTACATATTGAGCAATGAGTGTCAAAGGTCAAGGTCACAATAAAGGTCAACAGCTAAAATACACCAGTGGTCACATCTTAGGATTCAGACAAGACAGAATATGGTGTGTGTGTGTGGGTGGGGGGGGGGGGTTCATTCACATGATCTCACCTTCAGACATCAGATGGGCCAACACCTATGGCTCCATCACGTCACATTTTGACCTCATATGACAGCAAGCCAATGGTGTATTTGCAAACTTTGTGACCTTGACCTTAAATCGGGGTTATTGACACATTTTATCAAATCCAACAATAGACTGTGCTTCATATTGGATATCAGATCAAAAATACGCAATATGGTTGCTACGTGACATCGCATGACATCACAGTGAGGTCATAAGTAATCAAATATTGAATTGTCCTCCGGCAGTGGCCTCTTAACTGTCCCCTGAGCCAGGACTGAGACCCATGGTGAGGCGGCATTTTTGCCACTATGGCCCACACCTGTGGAACAGCCTGCTGGAGAGCATCAGGGCTGCATAGACTGTCGATGCTTTTAAAAGAAGGTTAAAAACTCACCTTTTTACTCTCTATTTTAACTAACTTTAAACATTTTTATGTTCTTGTTATTTTCTGTTCATTATTTTATGTGTCTTATTCTTTTAAACATCTTACTTATGTTTTTGGTCTTTTACTGTATTTCTTAGTTTGCAACTTTTATGTTTTAACTCCAGTGCTTCCTCAGGGAGGTCCTCCACAGTGGTGGTTGTATCTAGCCTGCTGCTGGGGGGTGCTGCCCGCGGGTCACCTCGGCCCGACTGGTTGGGGGGCTCTTCCTGTCTGTCGGCGTCGGGGGCCCATGTGCCGGCGCCCCTAGTAGTCATGGCCTGGGGCCCCTCCCAGTGTGGAGGACCCCAGGTTAGACAGTTCCATGATGCTCAGTGCCAGGTCATGTCTCCTATAGTTGAAGCTGAGAATGTGTGTGTGCATGTGCGTGTGCGTGTGCATGTATGGGTAGGTGTGTTGATGTACGTATGTGTGGTCTGTGAATATATGGAGGGAGGGAAGGGTACTTGTTTTTAATGTTTTTAATGCTGTAAAGCACTTTGTGTTGCATTTTTTGTATGAAAAGTGCTATATAAATAAAGTTTGATTGATTGATGAAATCAGACATTCCGCCTATTAATTCACTAAATTAATGACCTCGTTTAACTTGTGCGAATGCGCTGTAATAATAGCCTCGTTTACAACTGGACTTGCTGTGGCCCCAACAATGACAAAAATGTCTGAATTCCTGGGGAGACTGAAGTTGTTAGCAGCATGTAGCACAGTTGTGTTGTTGTCATAGAGACCATAGTACAAAATGAGTTGCAACTGTAGCCAAATCAGGGGGCAGGATGTTCAGAGCAGCAAAATTCTACAGATCAATGAAATGAGTTTTATATCTTTGTTGTTGGTTTGTCGTAATGGTGTGAATCTTTGCACTGTAATCCATCATAGTACTGGAAAGTCACCCTCCAAATTTGGGATCATTTGGTGGAGTTCTGCAGGTGTTAGATGTAACACGAACAAACAGGACATACTACAGACACATATTTGATGAATTACAGACAGATGTATTTCTGGAGATATACCCAACAAAAAAAACAAAAACTTTGGATCCAGTGAGATCTGCTTTAAAATAACCATTTCAATTATAACTCTTACATTTTCTCAGATTTTTTCTAATATGTGACCCGCCACCACGAAACCAGGCATAAGTCGCGCTGAGCCGTTCAGAGCTACAGCCAAATTTAGGCTGGAAGGTGATATGTTATTTGTGTTCACACCTTATCAAAATACGGTACCGTAACACTTCTATGTTCACTTCCTGTGGTCATTACATTGAAATCCAATCAATAAAGGTGTTTATTGAGTCAATTATTTAAGCGGTGACAAAAGTTCAGGGATTGCTGAGCAAAGACAAAGACGACTTCCACCTCTTTTCGCCGAACAAACCGATCTCCGTTCCGTGAGTAAACATCCAAGTGTTCGGTACGAGGTAAAAGCTTATATTGAATGCTCTTGTCCAATGGCGTAAGCCAAATGATTATAATACGTTGCAATTCTGTCCTATTATTACAATATATAGAACTTCTGTGACATGTCCATCAGAGTGTCCTTTAACATCTGTGAATATTTTTTGTCAATCGGATACGAATTATTATGCGTTGCTAAGGACTTCCTACCCCAAAACAATCCAAAACTTTAACGGACAATATCTAAAAATATGCAAATTGCATAATAGGTCCAACTGTGGATATTAAAATGACCATAACTTTGGTTCTACTTATGATAGAAACATAATTTTTTCACCATCTTAAACCTTAGTTTCCACTCTACCAATCTACACAGATAACTCAGTTTTGATTTCCAGACACTTATGCCTGGTTTCGTGGTGGTGGGTCACATATGGTTACATTCAGGTAGAGTAGACAAATGGTCCTCTGGCCTCCTAACTTTCTGAGCAAATATTTGGTATATTTTTATTACACTGGTAAGACTAGAACAGGAACCTGCTGAAAACCAGCTGAAGCTGAGCCAGGCCCTTTAAACTGTAACTGTTACTTTTAAAAATTCCTGTATAATAAATTAATTGAATTGAATTTAATGAATTGAAGACCTGCTGGTGTCACACATGTCCACATTAACCATTTGTCCTGTATTAACTTTAGACGTAAATTAATCAACACTTTTTGAGTCAGACCACATGGCTCATTGAATTATTTTTTCTTCATTAATCTTTTTTTTGGGAGTACAGTATCAAAATTCAAGGTCAAATATAGCATTCATCTCCCTCTTTCTTTTTCTTATACACAGTGGAACAAATTCTCTGTACAGTTAAATAAAATTAAACTAAGTCAAAGTATAACAATTATGTGACGTGTAGAGTCAAAGCAAATGACACAAGGTTAAATAAGAAGCAAGGCAGTCAGAGACAGCAGACCTCCACCAAGGCTTGATCTTTCATTCCCTCATGACGTGATGGAGCCATAGGTTTTGACCCATCTGATGTCTGAAAGTGAGACGATGTGAATGAAAAAACACTGCGAGATTCTATCTTGTCTGAATCCTGAGATATTACCACAGATGTGTTTTAGATGTTGACCTTTACTGAGAACTTGACTTTTGACCTTCATTGCTCAAAGTCTAAGGGGTTCTTCCTTGACCCATTATCTGTCATTCCTGAAAGTTTCATCAAAATCGATTGACCACTTTTTGCGTAATCCTGCTGACAGTGAGACAGACAGACCCGAATTTAGTACCTTAGGTAAAAATAATAATGATGATGATGATGATAATAGCTTAATGGGGGGGGGCGGCACATTTACACACATTGTGGTGCCCACAAGTGTGTTTGGTACTCACACGCAAAGACCCTTATTTTGAAGGTCCGTGAGTAACGGAAATGAGCACCGGGTGGCGGGAATTAGGTGTTGATCTGCCTTGTGTTTAAAAGGCTCAGTTTGAGAATAAACCAGGTGATGAGACCTGAACCTGACGTCTCCTGTCGTTCGTCTCTACATTGGTGACCCTGACCTGATCTGAACACGCAACCTTCAGACTGAGCATGCATACGGACGCCGCTTCATCTGCCGCGGCAGTTTCTGCGCCTGCTGTTTTTTCGGCTACAGTAAAGCTCCCGGAGTTTTGGCAGCACGACCCCGAGCCGTCGTTTCAGCATGTCGAGGCCCAGTTTCACCTGCGCGGCATTACAATGGATGATACGAAGTACTTCCACGTAGTTGCGGCTCTGGACTCGGCCACTACACGGAGGCTGATGGGACTGCTCCGGGACCCACCCGCGGCGAACAAGTACGTGGCGCTAAAAGCAGAGCTGCTCCAGCGTTTTCAGCTCTCTGACATGGAGAGAGCTGACCGCCTGCTCTCCATGACCGGGTTGGGTGACGGCATGCCCTCCGCGTTGATGGAGAACATGTTAGCGCTCCTGGGCGGCGGAGACTGTGCGTTCCTCTTTACGCACCTGTTCCTGCGGCAGCTGCCTCCTCCAGTCCGCACGGCTCTGGCCATCCACCCGCAGGACTACAGAGGTTTAGCCCTGGAGGCGGACAGACTTTTGTTAGCTTCTCGGCAGTTCTCCATGCACGCCCTGCTCCCGGCTGAGAGCGAAGACCCTGCGGTGGCAGCGGTGACGGCGCGCCGCAAGAGGAAGGACGGCTCCGGCTCCATGTGCTTCTACCACCACCGCTTTGGACCGAAAGCGCGCCGCTGCATCCCACCCTGCTCCTTCCAGCTTCCGGGAAACGAGGAGACCGGCGCTCGCTAGCAGCTTCGTGCGCCGGGGACAACGACAAGCTGCTTTTCGTTGAGGACAGCGCATCAGGACGTCATTTCCTGGTGGATTCCGGCGCGCAGCGGAGCATCGTGCCCCCCTCCTCCGCGGACGCTCTGGGACACGGACACGGCCCACCATTGGACGCTGCAAACGGTACGTCCATCCGCACCTTCGGCACCCGAGTTTTGACTGTGTGTTTTAGTGGTCGGGAGTTTACTTGGGACTTTGTAGTTGCGTCTGTGTCTGTCCCTATCATCGGTGCAGATTTCCTATGTGCCAACAGACTTTTAGTGGACGTGTCTAGCAGGTGTTTGATCGACGCCGTGTCTTTTACGTCTTATCCGTGCACTCTGGGTCATGGCCGCCCTGTTTTAGCTAATATGCTTACTGATGGGGATTGTTATCAGCGTCTCCTCTCAGAATTTCCGGCTCTGACTGTTCCCACGTTTTCGGCGGCAGTAGCTAAGCACGGAGTGGAGCACTACATTACGACCGTCGGGCCACCCGTTTTTGCTCGCCCGCGACGTTTAGATGGGAATAAGCTCGCTATAGCCAAAAGGGAGCTTTCCAACATGGAACAGCTGGGAATAGTGCGTCGTTCCAACAGCCCCTGGGCCTCCCCGCTGCATATGGTCCCTAAGTGCGATGGCGGCTGGTGTCCTTGCGGTGATTTTCGTCGCCTCAACAACGTGTCCACCAATGACCGGTACCCGATCCCACACATACAGGACTTTTCCGTGCATTTAGCGGGGGCGGTTTTCTTTTCTAAGGTGGACTTAGTTAGAGGCTACCACCAGGTGCCAGTTCGCCCTCAGGACATTCCAAAGACAGCTGTAATTATACCTTTTGGACTTTTTGAGTTTTTGCGAATGCCGTTTGGCCTGAAGGGGGCAGCACAATCTTTTCAACGGCTCATGGACTCAGTCTTACGTGACATGCCGTTTCTGTTTGTATATTTGGATGACATTTTGGTGGCTAGTTTGTCTCAGGAGGAGCACTTACTGCACCTCCGCCACCTGTTTAAGCGCCTCACTGAACATGGTTTAATTATCAATCCTGCCAAGTGCCAGTTTGGGCTCGCAGAGATTGAGTTCCTGGGCCACCGGGTGTCTAAAGCTGGTGCCGTACCCCTCCCGGCGAAAGTTCAGGCGGTTTCTGTTTTTTCCGCGCCCGGTTTCGGTGAAGTCACTACAGGAATTTTTGGGCATGGTTAATTTTTATAACCGCTTCATTCCTCGGGCTGCCCACATCATGCACCCTCTTTATGGTGCTTTAAAAGGCAAAAATAAAAATCAAGCCGTTGATTGGACCCCAGACAGAGAGTGGGCGTTCCACAAAGCCAAAAGGGCACTGGCTGACGCCGCTTTGTTAGCCCACCCTAACCCGTCTGCCCCTATTGCACTAACCACAGATGCGTAGGATTACGCGGTGGGCGCAGTTTGTGAACAGTGGGTGGATGGAGCCTGGCAGCCGCTGGCGTTCTTCAGCAAAAAGCTGCGTGAGCCAGAACGGAAATATAGTGCATTTGATAAGGAGCTCTTGGCACTTTTCCTCGCCACTCGCCATTTTCGTTTCTTTTTAGAGGGCCGGGATTTAGTAGCTTTTGTGGACCACAAGCCGCTTACATTTGCCATGGCAAAGGTTTCTGAACCATGGTCGGCGCGGCAGCAGAGACAACTCTCGGCTATATCAGAGTTCACCACGGACATCCGCCACGTTGCTGGGAAAAGCAATACCGTGGCTGACTGTCTCTCGCGTGCTCCAGTGGCGGCAGTTTACTTGGGGATAGACTATGCCGAGATGGCTGCAGACCAACGGACAGATGTGGAGGTGCAGTCGCTACGTTCGTCTGAGTCGGGTCTGCGTTTGGAAGATGTTTTTTTGGACAGTACCACCCTACTTTGCGATGTCTCTATCGGTGTGCCGCGTCCGGTGGTCCCTGCGGTTTGGCGTCGCCGGGTTTTTGACGCAATTCACTCACTGTCACATCCTGGGGTTAAAGCGTCAGTGAAAGTAGTGGCAGCTAAGTTTGTTTGGCCCGGCCTTAAAAAGGATGTTAAGTTATGGGCTGCTTCGTGTGTCCCCTGCCAACGTGCTAAAGTCCAGCGCCACACCAAGGCTCCTTTAGGCCCTTTCCTGATCCCAGAAAGGCGTTTCGAGCATGTCCACGTGGACCTAGTTGGGCCGCTACCTCCATCACGTGGTTGTACTCACATTTTAACTATGGTGGATAGGACAACCCGGTGGCCAGAGGTGGTGCCCCTGTCCTCTACTACATCCACTGATGTGGCACGGGCGTTCCTCCAGTCCTGGGTATCGCGGTTCGGGGTCCCACTGGATCTAACCTCAGATAGGGGCCCTCAGTTTACCTCGGAGCTGTGGAGTTCTGTGGCTCGTAGTTTGGGGGTAGCAATACACCGTACTGCGGCTTATAACCCCCAGGCCAATGGTCTCTGCGAGCGGTTTCATCGTTCATTGAAGGCTGCCCTCCGTGCTTCGTTAAAGGACAGTAGCTGGGTGGACAGGCTGCCGTGGGTGTTGCTGGGCCTGCGCTCTGCCCCCAAAGAGGACTTGCAGGCTTCCTCCGCACAGTTGGTTTTGGGTCAGTCTGTGAGGGTTCCTGGAGAGTTTCTGGCTAGTGTTCCGGATGTATGCCAAACACAGGCTGGGAGGTCTGCATGGCGGGGGGAGGTTAAGGTTTTCTCTCCTGTGGCTGCGCACCATTGCCTCCCTCAGTCGTATGTGCCAAAAGACCTCATGTCGGCAGACTATGTATTCATTCAACATGACGCACACCGCTCTCCACTGCAGGCCCCTTATGATGGACCCTTCCGTGTTTTGCAGGTGGGTCCGAAGTTTTTCCGTGTCATGCTTGGGGCCAACGAGGAAATGGTCTGAGTAGATCGCCTGGAGCCGGCTCACATGCTCCGGGATGAGGTTGAGGTGGCCCAACCAGCTTGGCGTGGCCGACCACCCAAAACTAGGGACAAACTGGACACGTTTGTGGACCCGCCTGAGGTTGAGGTAAAGCATAGTCTCCGGGGTAGGCTCCTGAAGTCGCCTGCCAGGTTTAAGTGAGTTTTGCGTGTTCTGGGGGGGCCTGTGTGGTGCCCACAAGTGTGTTTGGTACTCACACGCAAAGACCCTTATTTTGAAGGTCCGTGAATAACGGAAATGAGCACCGGGTGGCGGAAATTAGGTGTTGATCTGCCTTGTGTTTAAAAGGCTCAGTTTGAGAATAAACCAGGTGATGAGACCTGAACCTGGCGTCTCCTGTCGTTCGTCTCTACAACATAATAAATAATAGGGGGGGGGGGGGGGGGGGCGGCTTAAAATTACCCATTCCTCTTGAATTTAGAAAAGAGACAGTAGCAGCAAGAACAAAGGAGTGTTTAACATAGAGTGTTTACCATCTGGTGTTTAACACCAGATGGTAGAAATTTGAACTGTTCATGTAATGGACGGGAATAGTCGGACAAGATAGAACAAACAGCTTTCCTAAGAAGCTGTTTGTTGTAAAGTTCTTGTGAGGTTTCTTGTGCAGATCATATTACTTTTCTACTCGCACTAAAAACCTTCTCTCTTTCAACGTCAAGGATTGAAACCAGCAAATACAAGAAAACATAATCATAGAAGCAAACAATCTCACATTTTCTACAGCTGTGCACTAGTTACTATTAAAATCACATGAACATGATAGATCGGCTACCTTGAACTGTATTTCCATGACACTCTCTCAGTTTCCTCCATAAATCCTCAAACACAGCATCAGGTTGAGATGTGGCACTGCTGACTCCAGAGCTGCTCATCCTGCTCAAACTCAACCAGCAGCAGCAGATCTTCACATATCTGCAAGAAAAACACAGATTTATACACGCATGTCACACATCAACTGTTTAAGGCTTTTCTGTAGGAATTCAACAAAACTATTTGAGAAACTCTTTGCTCGTTAATCCATTTGCACCATCCTAGTTGGAATATTTCACACTTTACACTTATTTCAGGACATTACACTGACTTTCCACACATTTTTATACAAAGAGCGTAGGTTTTGTTGTTACTTTACTCATGTTTACTATGGTTTTATATATATATATATTCACTTGTTATTTATTGGTGTGTGACTGTATTTTTACTGCCAGTCGCCTGAATTTCTCTCTTGGGAGATTAATCATTTTAATGTTATAATATTTTAGTGTCATATTATTCGACCAAAAATATATTTCACACAATTTTATGTCAATGGATGATACATTTTAGAATATTTATACCCAGAAGAGAATTAAAAGAATTTACATTTTGCTAGTTCTTACATGTATTTTTATGCTTTTGATCTTGTGTCAATGCATCAATAACCAAAATTTGTACTTTAATCCATATGTTAGTATTATAAAGTGGTTCTAACTACAACTTAAATGCAGCTAAAAGTCAATATTTCTGACTTTATGAATTGAATACAGTATTTAATGTAGATAGAGACGCTTCAGAAAACATGTTAGCATCCTGTTGCACAAACTAAACCCGATGTTTTTAATACAAACATGAATAAATACTTACGTTTAATACTTAATACGCTTCCGTAACTTCAATAAAATAAACTTCGTGAAGAAAAAGTCAGCGGCTAATAGGAATATTTACACAGTTAACTGCGAACGACGAGCTGACTTTAATAAAAAACGAAATGTTTGTAAGTAGTCTTTCTCTGATACCGTATGCTCAAAATGTACACATAGTCCCGCGCCGTGTTGCATTCTGGGAAAGCCTTGTCTTTTTCTTCTTTTATGGTCAGTTAACAGTAGAAAAACTGCGAGTTAGTTCTTCTGCCCCAACTATTGGTGCTGTATGGAACTCCATGATCAAACATTAATATGAACGAGCCATAAATACTACTACTACTACAACAAATAATAATAATAATAATAATAATAATAATAATAATAATAATAATAATAATAATAATAATAATAATAATAATAATAATAATAATAATAATAATAATAATGATACAAAAATACAGATTTTAACTTTGTTTTTCAAATCATAAGGTAGGGCAAAATTATTTGTATAACACATATTCAAGACAATATAACTCTTTCAGACCCTGTGTCCATTACAATGGACGTCACATAACAGTTACTGTTTTCTTTACTTTTGCAACATTTAACCCACTTGAACCATGAAGTCCATTTATTTGGACCCTTACCAACCAATCAAACAGCAGTATAGCTTTGCTTGTTCCCGTATGAAACAAATCCACCACACTGAAGAGAGGTATGGCAGGGCTTCACCCCACACGTCAAAGCCTGTCTGGTGGATGGACCTGCACCCTTTCCTTCATCTACAAATTACAAATTCATCTATAGCCTGTCCATCCATGGGAGTGGATCTGTCCTTCAGTGTGGTTCTCTTCAAGATTTCTTCTTCTTCCCAATGGAGTTTTTTCTAGCCGAGAAGGAGGGTCTAAGGACAGGGGATGCTTGGGACTTTTTAATCTATTTCTGTAGTTGATTGTGTTTTCTGTAAATCTCAGTGATCATATAGGGACATATGGATTTGACATGTCCACTATGTATGTTGGAGCATGTCCATGTAATGCTTTAAAAACGGTCAATCCTTTTTTTACTGGATTCTAAACTTCACAGGAAGCCAATGTAGGTCTGTGTTGTGATCTCTTTTCCTGGCTCCAGTGAGTAGCCTGGCTGCTACATTTTGGACTAGCTGTAAATGTGCAAGAGATGATTCACAAATGCCCATGTAAAGTGCATTACAAGTCCAGTCTTGAGGTAATAAAAGCATGTTTGAGTTTCTCAAGATCTGGAAAAGTCAAAAAACATTTTAATTTGGATATGGACCTAAGCTGAAAAAAGCTGCCATTTACAACAGCATTTATCCTGCTTGTCAAATTTTAGCTCTGAGTCAAATAGTACACCAAGATTTCTGACTAGGGGTTTGCTAAAAGCAGTTAGGGGCCCAAGATCTTCATCTTTAACCAGGAAATGGTCCCATTGAGTTACAATAACTCTTCTGCCAGGTGTCCTGGCCAAGTAGGCGACCCAAAAGTTTCATTACAAAACAACACAAATGACAAGACAAGCCAGAACAATACCACATCTAAAAACTGAGAAATTATCTTAGCCTATTCAGAGGGGGGGGGGGAGCAGACAGACAGATAGATAGATGGTAAATGGTCTGCATTTATATAGAAGCTTTTCCACCTTTATGGTGCCCATTCACACACACACCAGTAGGTTTCTAAGGGTTTTTTTTTTTTTTGTCAGTCCTACTGGGGGCCTAAGTCAGGGTTCAGTTTCTTGCCCAAGGACACTTGGACATGTGGACAGCCAGAGCTGGGACACAAACCACCAACCTCTAGGTCATTGGGCGACCCACTCTACCAACTGAGCCACAGCCGCCCCAGATAGATAGATAGATAGATAGTCGCCTCCCCTGGCGACCATCTCACCACGCTCTGGGGGGGTGGCTCTGGCTCATCCGGGAACAGGCCTTGGCCTGTGGCCTCGAGAGGGAATGAAGGGCTCTGTGGTGGGGCAGATGGCAGGGCTCTACGGCCTTGTCTCTTCCCCATCACCCTCTTGCTTGCTTCCCCTACTCTCTTGAGTGGAAGGTGGGTCCTCGTGCCTCGGTGCGCTGGGGGGTTCTGTAGCTGCTCCCTCTTGTTCTCTGGGTTTGCGTCATTCCCAGTGGCCCCGGTAACTCTCTGGGGGCGGCGCCCTGTGGCTCCTACGGCCAAGGGTGAGGGGTGCCCTGTTGGCTTGGCCATGTCTTGCTGTGATTGCTGTTCTGGGCTTCGGGGTCCTTCACACTTGCATGTTTGATTGGGTCTTGCCAGCTACTGCCGAGTTCCATTTCAGCGAATGTGCTGAGAATCTCTCCAGAATCTCTACCCTAAACTCATTCTCTTTTGCACTAGTATCCTCTTCTGGCATATTCTATTCTATTCTATTGCATTCTATTTTATACTATCAAGACATCCACAATTATGGTGCTCTGTACTGATTGTTTAATTATTTATTTATTGAATCTCACACGATGTCTGATTCAAATTTGAGCCAAATCGGTGTTTGTATGCCCGATCTACAGCCATTTTAGTAAAGGTGATTTTTTTTAGGGGGCGCTATTGAGCAAAATCACAACTTCTATTGATAAACTGGTGTAGGAGTGAGATATAGACGTCCGAGTCAAATTTCAGCCAAATCTATGTTCGTATGTCCAATCTACCGTCATTTTACTAACAGTGTATTTGCCAAATCTGTAAGGGGAGCTTCATGTGTACCAATTTTCATAGCTCTAACTTCACTAGGGTGTGATCTGGCCTAATACAAACTATTTTACCTTTTCTAGGGACCGCTGTAGACACATTTATTTACCGACTTTCATGAAACCTATATACACTCATAATTTTTCACACTTCTGAAGTGTGTGCAAAATTTGGTGAGTTTTCGTGCATGTTCAGGGGGTCAAATTAGAGGTCAAAGGGCTGAATCAGATCAAACTGCAAGCCCTATCAATAGGCCTTGCGCCGACGTTGTCCGCAGCGAACGCCTAATAAAAAGAAAAAAAGAAACTGAGCAAGAACAATATAGCGTTTTTCTGACCCCCCTGAACTCACCCTTTCGACCTTCCCCATGTCCATGGGGGGTCAGAGGTCACATTTGACACACTTACACTCATGTCAGTGACCCTGAGTGGGCGTAGCCCATAGACTTCCATTCAATCTTCATTCTGAGCAGGAGCAAATATGCATGCGTGTGACGTGCACATGCTCGGACACGGCTCGCAACCGTGAATGTGTGAGTGTGTGTGAGTGGTGCAAGTCGTCCCTGGCGACCGCGTTGCTGGCATATTTCATCACCTGGCCATCACAGCAGACTCAATAGGCCTTGTGCCGACATTGTCCGCGGCGAAAGCCTAAAAAAAGGAAAGATGACTGTGAGGGCTGATGGTTGAAGGATGGGTGGAAATAGGACTATTTCTGCACTAAAATACGCAACTGTGTTTGCCTCATTTACAAAGAGACAGTGGATGCTTTTAAAGAGTTCAATGTCAAGCCGTCACATTAATGCAGGAAAGTCATTTACATTAATTCTCTGAATATATATGGTTTTGTTAGGATCGAAATCAATCAGAAATTCAGACAAGTTGTCAGTTCTCACTCCAGAATAAACTTCTCAAAGAACAATCAACATTTATAGTTACTTTACGTGTATGTTATATTTCAAATGAGCCCTTGTGGCACTTGTGGATATGACTATTACCTGTTCATTTCTCTTATTTTATTCCAAATTTCTGTGAACACATAAATGGAGCAGTTTACTTCCCAAAGTGTGTTACTGCTGAATAAATCTGACCTGACTCACATATGATGTGCATTTTTTGAGAAACATGGCTCCTGATATGAACTGTAGGCATTGTCATTCAGCTCTTTTACCTGGTCTGGTGTTAAAAAGGCAGGCGAAGAATCAGGAATATCAAAGAATCGTGACTTAAATCGAATTGGCACCCAAAAAATCGTAAGAGAATCGAATCAGCATAAAAGCATATTGTCCCAGCCCTAATGTATATATATATATATATATATATATATATATAAACCATACATTTAAAAGAAACCTGCAAACTGTGCACTTTTAAGACATTATCCAAATAAAACTACATATAAAGAGCAGTTTTTTTAAAGTTGTTTGAAGAAATTACCAACAAAGATGAAGACAAAGATAAAAAAAATCATTAAAATAAATAAAAGCAGGCACAAGTTCTTATATTTGTTTTTATTTTTGCTTTTTCTTTAGAATACAAAACAAGAACCAAAATCACAAAAATAATATTTACAAGACAGATTGTGTAACTGAGGTGACTGAGGCAACATAGAAAATCTCATCTGGAAACAGTGATGATGCTGTTGTTTTTAATCTGGAACCTTTGAGGTCAAACAGACAAAACCAGATGTGTCTTAAAATGACTCTTTTCATTCACTGGTGGTTTTTAACTCATACTGTCTTTGTTCTTTTGTTTCCCAACATGGACATGTTTAAGCACTGAGTTAACGACCATGTAGTGTATGGGTTCTCCAAGAGAAGAAGAAAAATCATCACTGATACATGAGTTGGAATATTAGAGATGTATGAAACTGTTCTGGAACTGTTGTGGAACTATTCTGGAACTGCTCTGGAACTGTTATGGAATTGTTCTGGAATTGTTCTGGAACTGCTCTGGAACTGTTATGGAATTGTTCTGGAATTGTTCTGGAACTGCTCTGGAACTGTTATGGAATTGTTCTGGAATTGTTCTGGAACTGCTCTGGAACTGATTGAACGGTTTCATTCATAAACACTTTCACTGAAAGAGTGAGACCACTTTTAAACTCATCCACTGGTTCCAACTGAGATACTAGTGGATAACAGGCTGTTCAAGCAGCAGGAAGAGGAGGAGGAGAGAGAGGGAGAAGAAGAGGGGAGAGAGGAGGAAGAGAGGAGGACGAGCAGAGAGGAACAGGAGAGAGGAAAAGATGTGAGCGAGAGAGAGAGAGAGAGAGAGGAATAAGAGGAGAAGAAGATGGAGGAGGAGGAGAAAATGGAGTAGCAGGAGGGGGAGAAGATGGAGGGGCAGGAGGAAGAGAACAGAAGTTTCTGGAGGTGTTTGAAGTTGATCAAATCAAACAGGTTAAAGTCAGAAACACTTCCTTGAGAAAAAGAAGAAAACATTTTTTGTCCTAAAATATGAAACAGTGAAAAAACGCTGCATCTTTTCTGTTTCTGTGACAAAGTTGGAGTCAATGTGAGTCAGCAATGCAGATTATTATTATTATTATTATTATTATTATTATAGTTTTGGTTCCTTTGCATGTGTGACAGCAGGTGGGTGGAGCTAGCGTTATTTCATATATTTATAGACTGTATATACACATGCATTCAACCTCATGTTTCCCCCAAAACCCAAACTACAGGAACAAAACTAAATATAATATGAAGAAAAAAACAACTCCCTTTTTCACCAGTTAAAGTAAACCTGCACATATCCATCAACAAATGTCTGCGTGGAGGCTCGGCTGTGATGTGGCGGCGGCATGGAATGCAGCCTTATTCTGTTAACCGCCCCTCCTCCTCCTCTCTCCATGTGGATGTAGTTGGGTTTGAAGATTCACATTATATTGGAAGAAAAGTAAGTGATGTCAGATGCCAGCGGCAAGGTGCCTCCCAGCGCCAGCGAAGGAACTCCGTAGCGGAGCAGGGATGCAGATCTGCCATCTGCTCGCTTGCACACCACAACGATGAAGAAGAAGAAATTTAAAAAGAGCGTCAGCGTGAAAGAAAACTGAAAAAGGAAAATAAACACAAAAAAGCAATGAAATGAATAAAACATTCAACAAAAAGAAAAAAATGAACAAAATAATCAACAAAAAAAATAAAAAATAAATAAAAAATAATGAACAAAATGAACAAAATAATCAACAAAAAGAAGAAAAATGAACACAATAATCATAAAAAAGAACTAAAACTGCAAGGAGTCTCAAAGGCCTTCACTGTCTCTCGCAACTCAAATTTGAAATTTGTATGCCCGATCTAATGCCATTTTAGTAAAGATGATTTTGTAGGGGGCGCTATAGAGCAAAATCACAATTTCTATTGATAAACTGGTGTAGGACGGAGAGATAGATGTCTGAGTCAAATTTCAGCCAAATCTGTGTTCGTATGCCCTAACTACAGCCATTGTACTAACAATGAATTTGGTGAATCTGTAGGGGGCACTATAGTGCGAAATAACAATTTCGTATGAAAAACAGGTGTTGAGCCAAATATCAGCCAAATCGGTGGTCGTATATGCGAACTACAGCCATTTTAATACAAGTATATTTGTAGGGGGCGCTATAGAGCAAAGTCAGAATGTCTTTAGCTAAATGGATGTAGACCCAGGAGATAGACGTCTGTGACAAATTTCAGCCAAATCCGTGTGCGTACGTCCAAACTAAAGCAAATTATGTAATGGTATTTTTTCCTGAAATATTTGCGACAGTGTAGCACAATAACAATGCAATTTTTCTCAAAAAATTGGATAACTTTTGATGTCACACATTTGTCTAGATTGTGTTCACCAATTTTGAGCTCATTTGGCACAAAGGCCGAGGAGGAGTTCGTTAAATTCCTATGACAGTGAAAATCCATGACTCAGTTTTTAAAATTTCAACCCAAGATGTCGGACTTCCTGTTGGTTTATGGGGTGGACATCATTAGGTTTTTTGTTCATCATCACATGACGAATATGTGTACCGATTTTCATAGCTCTACCTTCACTAGGGCGTGATCTGGCCTACTATTTTCACTTTTCTAGGGGGCGCTGTAGACACATTTCTTTACCCACTTTTACAAAACCTATATATACTCCCAAGCTTTCACACTTCTGAAGTGTGTGCAAAATTTGGTGAATTTTCATGCATGTTCAGGGGGTCAAATTTGAGCTCAAATAGCAGAATCAGATCAAACTGCAAGCAGTAACAATTGGCCTTGCGCCCGACATGGTATACGGCGAAGGCCTAATAACAATCAACAAATTGAACAAAATAATTTACCAAAATGTATATATACTACTGAACAAAATAACCAATTATACCCAAAAGTCAATACAATGAACAAAAAAATCAACCAAATGAATAAAACTGTAGTAAAGTGTTGTTGTAGATGAGGTTTGTTCCAGTGTCAGTAAAACACTCACCATCCCAGCGTTCACCACTGGGGGGACACGTAGCTGTAGCTGGGAGTCCCTGGAGGACGATATGTTGGCATGGTAACAGGGTGGGGGGTGATGGGTGCTGGTGAGGGAGTTGTCAACAATGTTCCTGAGGAGGAGTATGAGAAGAAGAATTAAAACTGCAAGCAGTCTCAAAAGCCGTCGCTGTCCCTCGCAACCACCTCCCCAGGCGACCGCCTCCCCACGCGATGTCCAAGTCCAATTTGAGCCAAATCATGTTTGCATGCCCGATCTACAGCCATTTATTAAAGTTGATTTTGTAGAGGGCGCTATTGAGCAAAATCACAATTTCTATTGATAAACTGGTGTAGGAGTGAGATATAGACGTCCAAGTCAAATTTCAGCCAAATCCGTGTTCGTATGCCCGATATACTGCCATTTTACTAACAGTATATTTGGAAAATCTGTAGGGGGCGCTTTTTTGTTCATCATCATATGATGAACATGTGTACCAATTTTCATAGCTCTAACTTCACTAGGGTGTGATCTGGCCTAATACAAACTATTTTACCTTTTCTAGGGACCGCTGTAGACACATTTATTTACCGACTTTCATGAAACCTATATACACTCATAATTTTTCACGCTTCTGAAGTGTGTGCAAAATTTGGAGAGTTTTCGTGCATGTTCAGGGGGTCAAATTGGAGGTCAAAGGGCTGACTCCCCTTGCGATCGCAGCAGACTCAATAGGCCTTACGCCTGCGGCAAAGGCCTAATAAGGAGGAGGAGAAGAAGGAGGAGGAGGAGAAGAATGAGTAGGAGAAGAATGAGCAGAAGAAGGAGGAGGAGAATGAGGAGGGGGAGGAGGAGGAAAAGAAGAAGAATTAAAACTGCACGCAGTCTCAAAGGGCTTTGCTGTCCCTTGCGACCGCCTCCCCTGGCGACCGCCTCCCCATGCAACGTCTGAATCAAATTTGAGCCAAATCAGTGTTTGTATGCCCGATCTACAGCCATTTTAGTAAAGGTGATTTTTTTTAGGGGGCGCTATTGAGCAAAATCACAACTTCTATTGATAAACTGGTGTAGGAGCGAGATATAGACGTCCGAGTCAAATTTCAGCCAAATCCGTGTTCGTATGTCCGATATACTGCCATTTTACTAACAGTATATTTGGCGAATCTGTAGGGGGCGCTTTTTTGTTCATCATCATATGATGAACATGTATACCAATTTTCATAGCTTTAACTTCATTAGGGTGTGATCCTAATACAAACTATTTCACCTTTTCCAGTGGGCGCTGTAGACACATTTATTTACCGACTTTTATGAAACCTATATACACTCACAATTTTTCACACTTCTGAAGTGTGTGCAAAATTTGGTGAGTTTTTGTGCATGTTCAGGGGGTCAAATTAGCGGTCAAAGGGCTGACTCCCCTTGTGATCGCAGCAGACTCAATTGGCCTTGCGCCCGCAGTGAAGGCCTAATAAGGAGGAGGAGAAGAAGGAGGAGAAGGAGAAGAATGAGGAGGAGGAAAAGGACGAGAAGAATGAGGAAAAGGAGAAGAAGGAGAAGGAGGGGAATGAGGAGAAGAAGAAGAATGAGGAGGGGGAGAAGGAGGAAAAGAAGAAGAATTAAAACTACAAGGAGTCTCAAAGGCCTTCGCCGTGTCGCCGTGTGCCCCACAGGTGCTGTAGCATTTGGTTTGGTGCCCAGGTCATAATTTGGCCCTTGATGAAATCTAATTGGGTAACCCTGGTATACGATAAGATAAGATAAACCTTTATTCGTCTCACAGTGGAGAAATTTAAAGTTCACAGCAGCAGAAAAAAACAAACAACTGGCCTACACGCATATAAACAAATAAACAACTAAACTGCATGTTTTATATTTTTTATACATGTGTGATCTGTTTTTTCTGTGTTTAAAATGTATTTATGTATCTGTTGATCCTGTTGCACTAATTATTTATTTATTGCTGGGCTTTTTAGCTGCTCAGAACACTGACAGATCCTAGTGTGATTGTGGAATGTGTCTTTAAAATAAAGATATCTGAATCTGAATAACCAAAAATGTGTTTTAACAATGATAAGGGATAGAGCCAATCAGGTCAATGTGTGTGAGGGGGGCGGGGCTAGTTGTACCTTAGGGGACAGGACTTGTTGTACCTGAGGCAAGTGGGGTTTGTTGTCCTTCACATTATTTTCAACAAAAACAACCTCGTCCTATATTTGTGTCAATATGTTTTTAAAAACAAACTCCACCCATTGCACAAGTTTTACTTGTCTCAAAAACACATTTGGTGACCTTTGATCTACATTCACCTAAATTTAAAGGGATCTATTCTGGGGCACCTCACACCTTTACTAAAAATTTAATGGAAACTGCAGACAAACAAAAAATAAACAACCATGATCTCCACCATTGGCACTGCCCTTTGGAGGATGGGGTAAAAATGTCCTGTTGTCATGGTAACAGAGTGGAAAGCGGTCGCTCACCTGCGGACATGGCCATGGTAGTGCCAGTTACCATTCCCATGGCAACACCGTTAGGGCGTGGAGGTGGGGCATACATGGCGGCGGGCATCCCGTTGGGCTGGACAACTGTTGTGTGGTGGATAACTTGCGGCGGAGCGGCGTACAGCGGCTGTGTGTAGTAAGGGCCCTGTTGTTGTGAAGGTATTAATGCCTGAAACACAAGGACAAAGAGTCAAACAAGTGGGTTCAGCCACCCCAAACCCCGCCTCCTCAGGCACGGCAAGCCCCATCCCCTCAGATACCCCCCCAACACAACAAATCCCACCACCCTCAGCCACAACAAACCCCATCCTAACCCGTCCCCTTGCACACATTTTATGTATTAATGGACATCTCC
Organism: Siphamia tubifer; assembly: GCA_020466265.1. Lineage (NCBI taxonomy): Eukaryota > Metazoa > Chordata > Actinopteri > Kurtiformes > Apogonidae > Siphamia > Siphamia tubifer. The sequence continues at coordinate 6,123,235 of CM035802.1, read as the reverse complement.
CGGTCAGAAAGTGAGAATGAGTTTGACCTTTCAACGTCAAAGGTCACAATGCCATTTTGGAGCCAACATGTAGTTTCTGCCAACAATAGTAACTGAGTACTTACCACCACTCTGGAGTTACCACCATTTAAAATCATCTGACCTTGATTTTGACCTTTCAATGTCAAAGGTCATAGTGTAATTTTGAAGCCCAGGTTTCCCAGTCTGGCAATAATAGTAACTATTACTACTACTAACAGCGGGCGGCTGTGGCTCAGTTGGTAGAGTGAGTTGGTGGTTAGCATCCTGGCTCTGGCTGTCCACGTCTCGAAGTGTCCTTCGGCAAGACACTGAACTCTGACTTAGGCTGAATCCCATTTCACCCCTTCGTTTTGCGCATTCACGTGGAGGGGAAGGGCTGTCCCAGTTCTCTTAATGCGGAGGGGTAGGGCTTTTCACCCCTTCAAACGTAGGAGTTCGGAGGAGTGCACTTCGTTTGGAGAGCTAGGAGATATTTCCCAGAACACAACGTGAATCATTTAAAAAATGGCGGCGGCATCTCCAAAGGAAGCACACAAATCTGAGTATTTTTCCCGTAATAACACCTTATAACTGTTAAGGTGTAGTAACTGAGGTGTTGTATAAAGTTTGACATTGTCGCAATGTGTAGTGGTATTTTTCTCCATAAAACGCACATGGAAAATCACTAGTTTAACATGGAGTAGTAATCGAACAATGAAGGGAAGGCTGAAGGCATTATTGTGAAAGTAATGCAATACAGATGTCGGGTTTTTTAAGCTGAAACCTGAGTATTTACAAGCTATGTAGTTGTTTTGTTGTGACCACAGAGCTGTGTTGTGTGCGTTATTCCTCTTACTGTTATCACAAATATGACCAGCTTAAACCAAGCAGCTGATGAGATTTTCATGCCGACAACGGGGCACGGTTTCTGAAATGAAAAGCATCGGCCAAACAACAGTGGCAGTGAGTATTTTTTAAGTTTAAGGTTCCTCATAGTGGTTTGTTTCATTATTAGTGTTAAGTCCACTCGGGTCAATCAGGGAGGTTTTTTCTACTCTGTGGCTCAGACAGCTGCTCAGACCCCTGCCTCCAGTCTGATCACTCAATACAAACCAGTGATTCCAGAGAGGTCAAAGCAAATGGTAAACCACAAAAATAAACTGAACTTAAATGTGATTGAATTGACATTAGAGGGATATTTTATTTCTTTGTTACGTCATGTGATGATGAACCCATAAAGACACAGTGCTACTTTTGTAGTAGATCCAAATGATCCCTTCCCCATATTTAACATTTAAGTAATTTCTTTAACATTTATTATAAAATAGCCCTCTGTATTTTGCATTTTTGCTGTGGAAATCAGCTGTTTTCCAACATGTAATTTATAGATTATATAGATGCTCATAAAAGCTCTGGGGGAGGGACAGATGCTGGGGAGGAAATGCATGAAGTGTTGGACGCCGGACCATCAGTGGATCCTCCGCTGTTGGTGGATGCAGGTGCAGAGGAGGAACACATCTCTACTGCTATGGTAAGTATACAGCCATATGTTATTTGTTCATCTTATGTATTGGTCTTTAAGAATGCTAATATGTAGTATGATTTGTAAAAAAAAAAAAAAAAAAGTATTGTTATTATCATGTATTGTACACACAGAGCCATTAGTATCTAATTCTGAAACACCTTTTTTTTTACACTGGAAGTGTATGCCATGTCATGTATCTCCAAACACTGTGGAGCCCAGTACTTCCACTGAGCCATGGACCACCGCACCATCTCCTTCCCCATCCTCATTCCCACCGGCAAGAGGAGGAAGTTCAATGCCATTATGGACTTACTGGTTCAGGAGAGCCTGAAAGAGGAGAAGCGCCACCAGGAGACACAGGAGAAAACAGAGCACTTTCTAGCTTTGTTCGGAAAATTGTTAGACAAAATGTAGATTTTATCGTTTGTTTTTTTTGATTGATGCCTTCTGTTATATGTTCATTTTTGTTGTATATTATTTGCACAAATAAAAAAAGGAAAAGGAAAAAGTTCATGAGCATGATTCACACTAACGTCATATTAACAATATCTGAAACAGATAATGATCTGGTGAAGTTTATTTCACTTTGATAACAAAACTTTGTAGAATTTCAGACAAAACATTACCATCAGTCATTTAACACAAATAACCAAGGCTTCAAATGTTACAGCATAAAAAAACAAAGTGGCCGGTGCAAGTACATTACACATCTCTACAGAGACACCAGGGCTGCCAATCTCTCCTCAACACTACACAACCTTAGAACAGGCATGTAGTGGTCCAGCTGACAGTAGTTTACAGGATGACCCAGCTGGAAAGAAGAAGGATGTATATTAGCTTACTTGTCTAAAATATCTGGCTTTCACACACCCAAACCAACACATTAATAACACATACAGTCCAGTGCATGCATTTTATGCCATCAACTTTGAACCCAGTTAAAAAAAAAAAAAACTTATCAACTACAACTACAAGGAGGAGAGTAGTAAAAAGCTACACGTTAGCCGATTGTTTACAACTGGGTTAGCCAAGCTATGACAGAACTCCAATTAATTGATCAATAATACACGATATCACAACTGAACAGTTAAAAGAACTTTCAAACACACATGGAGGCTACCAGAGAGGAGCCTTTTGTCTGGTCTTGAGTGTCAAAGCTCACTCGTTATTTGTATTAATTTCTCATTCTATATACCGTAGCATTGTTCAGCAGTGTCCCAAACGTAGAAGACGTCTTCACCTACTGGCATTCCTCCGAATCAATGCAGACATATGTACAAATAGCTGAACAGCCAAGGAAAACGTGACAACCACATCAGCAGATTTGTCTGCTTACTTGTGTTGACAATTGTCGCGTTCGGTTACGTCACAACTGGCGGCATGAACTGATGACGTACGCGAGTGTTGGGAGCGTTGTCCCATTTCGTAGGGGTTGCCTTTCTAGCCATACACCTTACCCCTCCATTTGAAGGGGCAAGGGGTAGGCATAGGGGTTCAAAATAGAAATGGCATTGGCCCTTAGGTTCTCAGTAGGACTGACAGAACCTTAGAAACCTACTGGTGTATGAGTGTGTGTGTGAATGAGTGAATGTGAGGCTAATGTAAAGCGCTTTGAGCACCATGAAGGTGGAAAAGCGCTATATAGTGCGAAATAACAATGTCGTATGACAAACAGGTGTAGACCTGGGAAACAGACATCGGAGTCAAATTTCAGCCAAATCTGTGTTTGTATGTCCGAACTACAGCCATTTTAATAAAAGTACATTTCTAGGGGGCGCTTTAGTACAAAATCAGAATGTCTTTAGTTAAATGGATGTAGACCTGGGAGATAGACGTCTGTGTCAAATTTGGCATGTTGGTATATTTCGTCCACTGGCGATCACAGCAGACTCAATAGGCCTTGCACCGACGTTGTCTGCAGCGAAGGCCTAATAATAATACTAATAATAATGGATTGGATTTATATAGTGCTTTTTTGGCCACTCAAAGCATTTCACATTAGTGACCCATTATTCATTCACTCTCACATACATTGCCACAGTTGTCCTTGGGGCAGACTGGCCGAAGCGTGGCCACAAAACATTCATACACCAGTATAACACAGGAGGCAGGAGGGTGAAGTGTCTTGCCCAAGGACAAATCAGACCAACTCGGGCAGAGCGAGATTTGAACCACCAACCCTTCAGTTACTTACTGGACAACGTGCTCTACCAACTGAGCCATGATTGCCCCGGCCATGAAAAGAATAAGAATGGAAAAGAAAAAGAAAACATACAGTAATTAAACAACAAAAGCATTTCAAAAGGAGTGATTGGAAGGTAGCACTTCTAAAATTCCAGCCCTTCTCACTCTATCAACTTTTCTAACTAAAACCCCCTTCCTCCAAAAGTAAAATAACACAACATTTAGGATTCAAGGACCCAAGGAGGAAGATGAAATTATTAATATTATATTATATAATGCTTAAAACATTTTTCAACAAAAAAGAAATCCTTACAGCAAAAATGCAAATACAAAATGCCATTTTTTTTCTGTATTCGTGTGTTAAATTTCAAAATATGTACCCACATATGCACCCCAAAGAGCCTTTTCAAACGGCTCTTTGGGTGTTACAGGTTGTCAACCTCTGATTTAGATGCTGCGCGTTGATAACTTTTGAATGATGAAGCAGGACAAAAATATTTCCTCAACATATTAACTTTTAACACAGAAATGAATGCAGGTATGTGAGTCAGGTCATGTGATGTTCATAAAGACCATTGACTTCTTTTTAAAAATGTGGGTCCAGTCCGTCATTTATACATCAACCCGTAGCTCACTGATAAATATATATATATATATATATATATATATATGTATAATAAATAAAAAACATCTCAGTGATGCACTAACTGTAGTTCTTGCTGGATAATAATCATCATCCTCCACTGCATCTTCCTACACTTTGAGAGTCACATACCTATGTACAATAAATGGGACTCTACACATGTGTATTGTATTGTAGATTCTGGTACTTAAGGGTACATATATGGATATTCTGTCATGACATTGTATAAACAGAGCCGTTCCAAACCAAACTGTACTAAACTCTGTGGTGGGGTTAGGGTTAGATATGGGATTCTGGTCAGGGTTTGGGGTTAGTGTTGGGGTTGGGATTAGAGTTAAGGTCGGGGTCAGGACTTGGGGTTAAGGTTGGAGTCAGACCTGTGTGTAGGGGTTCTGTTGGTGGTAGGTGCTTCTGACCGGGTACACAGCGGTCTGGTAGGGGTTTGGCGAGGACGAGTATGGAGGCACCGTCCCAGTGTTTGGAGAACAGGACATTTTGAAGGGAGTTCCTGGAGCGTAACCTGGGGATGGAAAAACACAGCAGGGTTTAAGAAGGAAGGAATGGAAATGATGAGTTCATTTTCCTACAATTTCACTCCAGATAAACAGGACTTCATTCAAATAAAAGTACAGCACATTCACTCCTGTTACAACTAGCTTTGAAAAGTTGGGTTTATGATTTAATCAACTGTCCTTGTTAAACACCAGCAGCATCAGGATTCAATTAAAACTAACATTAATACAACAAAAAGAAGAAAATTAAATATGTATTTAAGAAAATGAGCTGAGCAATCACAAAAATCAATATTCAAATTGCAAGCAGTCTCAAAGGCCTTCGCTGTCCCTCGCGACCGCCTACCCTGACAACCACCTCCCCAAGCAAACAATTTTGTGTGACAAACAGGTGTAGACAGACATCGGAGTCAAATTTCAGCCAAATCGGTGTTCGTATGTCCAAACTATAACCATTTTAAAACAAGTACATTTCTAGGGGGCACTATATTATAAAATCAGAATGTCATTAGCTAAATGGATGTAATTGGAACACATGTTCATCATATGATGATGAACAAAAAACCTTGTGATGGCCATGCCCATAAACCAACAGGAAGTCTGCCATCTTGGAATGAAATTTGGAAAAACTTTGAGTCGTGGATTTTTGCTGTCATCAGAAATTAATGAAATCCTCCTAGACTGTTGGGCCAAATGAGCTCAAAATCAGTGAAAACGATCTAGACAAGTGGGACATCAAAAATTATACACGTTTTTGTGCTACGTTGTTGCAAAATTTGCAAAGTTTTCCAAGTTTTGCAAAAATGACCACTACATAAATTGCTTCACCTCAGACATACAAACATCAATTTGGCTGAAATTGGACACATTTATCTCCTGGGTCTACATCCATTTAGCTAATGACATTCTGATTTTGTACTATAGCGTTCCCCAGAAACGTACTTTTATTAAGATGGCTGTAGTAGACATACAAACACAGATTTAGCTGAAATTTGACCCCGATGCCCGTCTCCCGGGTCTACACCTGTTTCTTACAAAATTGTTATTTCACATAATAGCGCCCCCTACAGATTTGCCAAATACACTGTTAGTAAAATGGCAGCAGATCGGACACACAAACACGGATTTGGCTGAAATTTGACTCAGACGTCCATCTCTTGGTCATACACTAGTTTATCAATAGAAATTGTGATTTTGCTCTATAGCGTCCCCTATAATATTGCCTTTACTAAAATGGCTTTCGATCGGGCATATAAACACAGATTTGAATTTGAAGTGGAAGTCAGAGTGTGGCTGAAATTTTTTGGGGGTGAATGGTAAAAGATATATATTTTATTGTGTTTTGAGATGTAACTATTTTTTATTTTTCCTGGTTTTTTTGTATTTTTGCACTGTAAAAATTGTGCACTCCTCATCACTGCTTGTTTTGGACTTTGGTGTAAATAAATGAAAAACCACTGAAGTCTCATTGTTTGAGCAATCATTTCCATATTTGTCAAACAAACCCTTGACAAATATATATATTTTTGTATTTATTATTTAAGTATGTACAACTGGCTGCTGTTACAGCTGTATTGCTGTTGATTTGTTCAAGCAGACTAGCAAAGTATATTTTAAAATTTTTATTTTGAGTTACAGTACCACTAGCTGCTGTTATAAATCTGGCAACTTTCCATGTAGAATGTAATAACCAAATATTTATTCTGAGTAAATGGTTGGTTCTCAACTTTTGTTTCCAGAGTGCAATTTGTCTTTGTGTGACCCTCACAAATAATGTTCCTGAATCTCAGGGCACAACTAATAATGTTATAATGCACTATGAGTGCAAATTAAACATTGTTATTTGTATTATCACTGGAGTGGGCCTGTTGTGGCAACCCCCTCCCTGCTGCCGTGTGCCCCACAGGTGCTGTGGACCTCGGCTTGGTGCCCAGGTCAGAATTCGGCCCTTGATGAAATCTAATTGGGGAACCCTGGTTTAGTGACTGGGAATTTTGACTTCATCTCATAATTTAGACTTTTTATCTCATAATTTAGATTTGTTATCTCATAATTTAGACTTTTTATCTCGTGATTTAGATTTTTTATCTCATTATTTGGACTTTTTATCTCATGATTTTGACTTCACTTAATGTGCCCTATATATGAAAAACCTTCATAAAAACAATCCATTGGCAGTGTACCTTATAGTGGGGAAAATACAGTAATTACATAATCTGTTTCGGTCTAATACAGTGATTGACTGTAAACTATTGTTGCAGGGTCCTAAATGGACATAGGTAAGAACACAGTAATGGTCTTTACTGCCTTTTTTGTTTTGTTTTACTCATACTTTTTGCAGTTACTGTACAAACACACCAATTTTCTACAAAACGACAGACTTTTGAGATTAAATATTTTATTACATGACAAAGAATGATTTGAATGTTGCAAAAAACACTATTTTTTGCCAAAAATTACAGTTACTGCCTTTTTGCTTGGTAGGGCAGTAGTACAGCAAAATGACAATAAAGTATTTTATTTGACTTGACTCTGTGTAAAATTGCAAACATACAGAATATGTCTGAGTTACATTCATTGCTTTAGCACATTTACATCTCATTACATGTTGAAATGAAAATAAATGAACCACTAGCTAAATGCGAAATTGAATGGGAAAATCCATAGACATGCTAACAATTAGCATTTGTTGGTTAACTTATGAATTCTACTGTTTTTTTATCCAACAACAAAAGCTCACATCAGAGACATTTTGCTGTTAATTCTCACAATAACTGAACAAAAAACTTACTGGTGTACATTTTCCTGTCCACATAAACAGAATGAAAAAAACAAAGTAACAGTTCCTTCTTCTTAGATATGAACTGCTACAGGAACAGCGGAAGTACAAACCACACATTACTGCATTGAATCTGACCACTAGAAGACTCACTTTACCTGCTTTTAACAACATAATATCACTAAACACAAGAAGAATGAATCCATACATAATTCACTGTCAGTCAGTGAATTATGTATGGATTAATTAATGTGTAATTATGTGAAAATGTCAGTGTCAATCACTTGTCATTTTTTTTTAGAAAATTAAAGGCTTTTAGGTGCTCCTTATAGTCTGGAAAATCACAGTCACAAAAATCAATATGAAATGAAAAATCAAAAGGAAAACAAAACAGATGGGTGTGTGTTGAGCCGTATTTTGTAATAAATGTCCAAAATGTAATAACTTTTTCATTTCATTTTGTGAAACATTTTGCAGCATTATGTAATAAGTAGGGCTGTCAATCGATTAAAATATTTAATCGCGATAAATCGCAAATTAATCGCTTATTGTAATACTTTTTTCAACATGAGAATAGAAAAATGCTTGTTTTATGCAAAAAACATGTTTATTGCTACAATGAGAAATAGTCTCAGTTCAAGTATCATATGCAAACTCCACAGTAATGTTTATTAACACAGTGTGTTGAACTTCACACTCCATCCATTTAACACAAAATAATGCACTGCATAGCAATTTGCATCAAATTCAAAACAAACGGGGTGATGCACAAAATAACTTATAAATAAAGTGTGCATGAGTATTATAGACCATCATCATCATCAATGCTCCTGCGTTCGGGCTGGTTGCTGGGCCCTCTGCGTTGAGCTGATCAGGTGGGACAGCTGTCTCCAGAACAGGCGATCTTGTGACAGTTGGTCTGCGTCCTTTAAGTCGATTCCTCGTTGTTGGAGGTCGGCTGCAATGACATCAAGCCATCGAGTGCGAGGCTTTCCTCGTGGGCGCCTCCAACCCGCGGCCTTTGGCTTGAATTTCAAGATGGCTCTTGTGGGGTGGTCGGTGGGGAGGCGAAGAACATGGCCAAACCAGCGGATGCGGCGTTGTGCAGCCAGGCGGGAGGCTTCTGGCTGGTTTGTGCGGGCTTTAAGCGCCTTGTTGGAGATTTGCTGGGGCCACCTGATGTTCTCGACGGTTCTGAGAGCCCTGCTATCAAAGCCATTGATTCTTGTAGCCAGGGTCTTGTTTAGGGGCCATGTTTCAGAGCCATACAGAAGAATGGGGAGCACGGCGGTGTTGTAGATCCGCAGCTTCGTCTCACGTGAAATGGCTTGATGCCACCAGAGTGGTTTCCAGAGAGACTGCAATGCGGAGGCTGCCAGGGCTCTCCTGCGGAGAATCTCTGTTTTGAGGTCCCCGTTATTGGCCACTGTGGATCCCAGATACAAAAAGCTCTTCACAAGCTCTACGGTGTCAGGGCCAAGCATAATAGGCGGTGGATCTGGTCCTTCACCAACATGCATAAACTTGGTCTTGGTCCAGCTCACATGGAGACCAAGCTTTTTTGCCTCTTGGCTGTAAACTTTTAGAGCGTCCCTCAGCTGACTGTATGAGGTGCTGAACAGGATGGTGTCATCAGCGTACTCCAGGTCAGTCAGTTGGTAGTTGTCGAAGGATACTCTGGGTACTCGCTTCACAGACCCTGTACATCAGGTGGTCGATGATGCAGTTGAACAGGTCTGGGGCGGCTACACAGCCCTGCCAGACACCACTGGAGATGGAGAACCAGTTGGAGTCATGGCTGTTGACACGGACACAGCTCTGTGCATTGCTATAGAGCAGCTTGAAGAGCGTGGTGATCTTCTGAGGTGTGCCGAGGGCTTGTAGAATACTCCACAGTGACGAGTGGTGGGCGGTATCGAATGCCGCCTTGAGGTCTAAGAATCTGATGTAGAGGTGCTGGTCCCTCCGGAATTCATAGACCCTCTCTATGAGCAGACGGATAGCACAGATGTGGTCAGTTGTGCCATGGTTGGGCAAGAAGCCAGCCTGCTGGAGACGGCGACAACCTCTGATGGCTGGGAGTGCACGGGTCAGCAAGATCTTTGTGAAGAGCTTGCCGGGGATGGAAACAAGGTAATGCCTCTATGATTCCCACAGACAAGCCTGTCACTTTTACGCTTCCAGAAGGGCAAGATGACCCCTTTGGTCCAGTCGTTGGGGAGCTGCTCTGTTTCCCACACCTTGTTAAAGATGTTGGTCAGCCACTCGACAATACCATCGCCGCCCGACTTTAGCATCTCTGCAGTGATGGAGCAAATGCCGGGGGATTTCCTGTTGAGGGTTTTCAGCGCAACTCTGACCTCTTCGGGTGTTATGTGGCCTGTGATACAGGAATGGTTGGGGGCCGTGTCTGCAGCCGCTGGGATGATGGAGGGAGCCAGGGTGGTGTTGTGCTGCAGTAAGAGACGAAAGTGCTCTTTCCAGCGTTGAAGGCAGTCAGTTTCAGAAGTTATTAGGTTGCCATCGGTGTCTTTAACCAGGGCTGTCTTAATGTGGGGTCCATTGCGTGTTTGGCGTAGCAAACTGTACACACGGCTCATGTTGTTATGTTTGGCCGTGGACTCTAGTTGTTCAGCCTTGGCTTTCCCAAACCTTTCCCTGTCTTCAGTGATCGCCGCATTCCGCACATGGTTCAATCGGCGGTACTCTGTGATGTCGAGCCTTGCGCCGCTGTTCAATGATGTCAAGTGTCTTCTCTGAGATCCATGGCTTTTTGGGTGATGGTGAACTCCTGAGAACTATCTGAGCTGAGTGATGGATGCTTTGTTTGAAGATCTCTCAGTCACTCATTTGGTCCGGAGCCAGGGCGTCGAACGAACAGTGGATGGAATTGCTGAAGTCCATGGCGATGTTGGGGTTACTGAGGAGTGAGGAATCGGGGCGAGGCTGAGTCTTGATGTTCTGGTTAGTTCGAAGCTTTAGCCTAAGCTGAGCCACCAGGAGACGATGGTCTGTGTTGCCAAGCTCGGCTCCACGGTACACCCGGCAGTTGGTAAAAGACGACTTCCAGCGTTGAGAGATCAGGATGTGGTCCAGAGCTTTCCTTGTTTATGCCATCAGGGCTGTACCACGTCCACTGATGGATCAGTTTCCGGGGAAACCAGGTGTTAGCAACACAGAGGCCGTTATGGTGGCAGAAGAGGAGAAGGCGGTTTCCATTATCGTTTGTTTCCCTGTCGGCGAAGGTGGTGCCAACAGGGAAGCCGGGCATCCGATCGCTACTGGAGAGGGTGGCATTGGCATCCATCAGTATGATGGTGACGTCATGCCGTGGGGCTTGGCTGGCAGCCTGGTACAGTAGGTCATAGAACTCATCCTTCTCAATCTCGTCAGCGACGTCCGTGGGGGCATAGGCGACGATGACTGTCATCTTGCCGTGACGGTGGAGGAAGTGGGCAGATAACAATCTGTCGCTCACGGGTCTCCAGCTGATGAGGGATTTGCGGAGGGCATTTGGGATGGCAAGAGCCACACCATAGAGGCCTGTCCACTTCTACAGGCAGCTATAGTGGTCTCCATTATTTCACCACTTCCCTGCCATCTAACTTCACAGAGTCCTGTCAGTGTGATGTTATAACGGCAGAGCTCTCGGGATAGCAGGGTGGCGGCTCCCGGGCGAAGGAGGGTCTGGACGTTCCAGGTGGCGATACGGGTCCTAAGATGAAGGTTAATCCGTACTCATTGGTCGGGTGCAGGCTGGGGTCTGTTCCCATGTTGGGCAGTCCGGCTTCTTTTCCTGATGAGTTTCGTAACAAAAGGGGGGATTCTCCTGGGTGGGTTGTTAGCCCTCCACAGGATAGTCGGTTGGTGGGGCTGCCACCTCGCAGCGTACCGACACGCTGTGGTCTTGTTTGTCTGGAACCTACCTGGAGACCGTTCCGCTAAGGGTGGCCCTACCAGGAGCAAGTTCCAGACGGTATCGCTCCCCAGGGTCATTGGAACACACAAGCCCCCTCGCCACATCAAGGCCAAGACCAGAACATGACTCAAATGATAGTGCAGTCAGCCTATACCCTATAAACAGCTGTTTAAATTCAGCAGAAGCTGAACAACCCAGCCTCCATCTCCTCTCTTTTAATAGACCAAATAAACTTAACTAAAAATCAGGCTCCATTTCTTCTCTTTTTTAACGGACCAAAGTATTACCATTAAACACATGGGCTGTGTTGTAGAGAAATGGTGATAGCTCACTGGAGGAAATGTGCCTTGCAGGGCATGTACTCAAACTAGGGTGACCACCCATCCCACGTAGCGCATGGAGCGGTTTAAGCTCAATTCATGCGACCCGCAAACTGAGACCATGTCCCACATAATCAATGTTGGTCGCTCTATCTCCCCAATCCCCAGGCAGCCAAATGAACCTCATTTGACAGTTCAGCATGCCCCTGTCGCCACACCCACCCCTCAGTTGAAGAGCTGACTAGGTTGTTGTGAACTTGACACCATACATGCAGAGACGCACTTCCAAACATGGAGAAAGAAACTAACTCACTACCACCAATGAAAATGTGGTGTTGAGCCACTACAATTCCTGGTAATCCACTGAAAAATTAGACTTTTGACTGTTTCTGTTCCTCCTGATGCCCTGCGATGTCAGTGAATCCACAAACTCAGTTTTATATTCTAAGTTATTTAAAGTAAAAATTAAATAGCTAAAGTAAATTGTAAGTGATTCAAAAAAATACATTGTACATCATCTTTAGGGAAATAGGGCATTATTAATATACAATGTAAGGTGGTATGAACTAGAAATGGGTAAACCATTATCAGTGAGTCTGCCCGTGGGGTGGTGGTGCCATCCCACATTGTCCCCCGAAACATACCTTTTGTCCCCCCTTGGGCTTATTGGCAGATGGTCACCCTAGCTCAAACGGGAGCTCCTTAAACACGGCAGTCATGTTCTGTGCACTGTCGGTGGTCAGCGTGCTGACGTTCTCTGTCATTTTCCACTCTCGGGATACATGCATGAAATGCTCCGTGTATTTACTGGTGAAGTGGCTCTCCTCTGTTTTCATAACAGTTAGAACCTGCAACTGAAGTCCCCTCTCTTGATCAAAATAATGCGCCGTGACACGGAGATAATTATAATTACTCACTAAGGTCCAGTAGTCTCCGGTCAGCACCATGGTCCTAGTCTGTTGGCAACATCAACCTCGGCGCATTGTTTCCGGTTTTCTGAGCTACAGAAATGCCTGAGGTTGAAATTAATTGAGCGTTAAAAAAATTAGTGCCGTTAAAGGCACGTTGGGTTAACGCGTTAATAGCGTGTAAACTTTGACAGCCTTAGTAATAAGTTATTACATTTGGAGAAGATTATTACAAAATGCACTTGCAACTTTTTTAGTCTCTAGAAAATGTAATAACATGGTGCATTATGTAATAACAAACTAAAGCATAGTTTATTTGTTAATTGTATTTTACTTTAATTTGGGCATGCATTTTAGGCGGAATTTGCCATAAAACCCCCTAGGGCAGTGGTTCTCAACCTGGGTTCGATCGAACCCTAGGGGTTCGGTGAGTCGGTCTCAGGGGTTCGGTGGAGCCTCTGCCGCAGAGGTCCACCCCTCAGTCTAGTCTGCAGTTAGTGGGCACAGTCATTGAAAGCGTACTGCTCTGGGATTTCCTACCGGTCCGCTGGTTTATGCAGCAGAGTGAGACCTCCCTATCAGAACGCTTAGAGAGGGCTGTACATGTGTCTGAGTGAGACTCCCTACTGGTCCACTTTGAGAGCACGGGATAAGCAGCAGAGTGAGACATCCTTCTCAGTCAGGACCACACACCGGAATTAGCCTGTTATCTCCTGAGCACTGGTTCAGGCAAATAAGCTCCTGCGGCCGGCGATCTAAAGGGTTGATCACTGTACAGACACACGACGTGGCGGCGGGGAACTGGTACTTTTACCCACGGTGATGAATCATTATAAAACGGCTGTAAAGGAGTGGACGTGCTGGCAGCGTATCACTTCCTGTTTAACAACACCTTAAAAAAATGGGCTCTGAATTCGAGGTACTTCGTTACCATTCGAATGCTTGGTGGTTATCCCGGGGACAGGTGCTGAATCGGGTTTTTGCCATGCGTGTGGAATTAGCCCAGTTTTTGCAAGAGCACAAATGCAGATTGCTTCAAAGATTCTGAGTTCATTCTCATTTTAGCATACATGGCTGATATATTCGCAGCTCACAATCATCTAAATCAGCAGATGCAGGGTGCATCAGTAAAAAAAAAAAATCATATTTTATTTTTTACTAAAGAAGGGTTCGGTGAATGAGCATATGAAACTGGTGGCGTTCGGTGCCTCCAACAAGGTTAAGAACCACTGCCCTAATGGCTTAAGAGGGCAAACAGGGATACAAACTCCAATTTGGCTGAAATTTGACTCAAACGTCGCATGGGGGGGGCGGTCGCCAGTGGAGGCGAGGGATGGCGAAGGCCTTTGAGACTGCTTGCAGTTTTAATTAGGCCTTCGCCGCGGACAACGTCGGCGCAAGGCCTATTGAGTCTGCTGTTATGGCCAGGTGACGAAATATGCCAGGAATGTGGTCGCCAGGGATGACTCACACCAATCACACACACTCACACATTCACGGTAGCAAGTCGTGTCCAAGCATGTGCTCGTCACACGGAAACACCACATATTTGCTCCTGCTCAGAATGAATGGGAGTCTATGGGCCACTCAGGGTCACTGACATGAGTGCAAGTGTGTCAAATGTGACCTCTGACCCCATCATGACGTGGGGCAGGTCAAAAGATTTAATTTGAGGCCAAGTTCAGGGGGGATCAGAAAAACGCTATATTGTTCTTGCTTGGTTTCTGAATTTTTCTTTCTTTCTTTCTTTCTTTTTTATTATTATTTCTTTTTCTTTTGTCAGCCATTTGAGGTCTAATTTGACCCCCTGAACATGCACGAAAACTCCCCAAATTTTGCACACACCTCAGAAGTGTGAAAAATTGCAAGTATTTGTAGGTTTCGCAAAAGTCAGTTAAGAAATGTGTCTACAGTGCCACCTAGAAAAAGTGAAATAGTTTGTATTAGGCCAGATCACGCCCTAGTGAAGTTAGAGCTAAGAAAATCAGTACACATGTTCGTCATATGATGATGAACAAAAAAGTTAGTGATGACCACGCCCATAAACCAACAGGAAATGCGCCACCTTGGATTGAAATTTGAAAAACTTTGAGGTGTCGTTTTCGCTGTCATCTGAATTTTTCTATCTCCTCCTAGGCCGTTGGGTCAAATGAGCTCAAAATTGGTGAACACGATCTAGACAAGTGGGACTTCAAAAGTTATCCAATTTAGTTGGAAAAGTTGCATCTTTTTTTTGCTACACTGTCGCAAATTTTGCGAAGATTTCGGGAAAAATTACCGCTACATAAATTGCTTCAGCTCGGACATACGAACACTGATTTGGCTGAAATTTGACACAGATGTCTATCTCCCAGGTCTACATCCATTTAGCTAAAGACATTCTCATTTTGTACTATAGTGCCCCCTAGAAATGTACTTTTATGAAAATGGCTGTAGTTCGGAGATACGAACACCAACTCGACTGAAATTTGACTCAGACATCTATCTCTCGGTCCTATAGTTGGTTGTCATATGAAATTGTTATTTCACATTATAGCGCCCCCTACAGATTCACCAAATACACTTTTAGTAAAATGGTCGTAGTTCGGACATACAAACACGGATTTGGCTGAAATTTGAGTCAGACATCTATCTCTGGGTCCTACACCAGTTTATCAATAGAAATTGTGATTTTGCTCTATAGCGCCCCTTATAGCATTGCCTTTACTAAAATGGCTGTAGATCGTGCATATGAACACCAATTTGGCTGAAATTTGACTCGGACACCGTGTGGGAAAGCGGTCACCAGGGGAGGTGGTCGCCAGGGATGGTTGAAGGCCTCTGAGACTGCTTGCAGTTTTAATTATTACTTATTTTTCTTTCATCAGCCCTTTGAGCTCTAATTTGTCCCCCTGAACATGCACGAAAACTCCCCAAATTTTGCACACACCTCAGAAGTGTGAGAAATTGCAAGTATTAATAGGTTTCGTAAAAGTCAGTCAAGAAATGTGTCTACAGCGCCACCTAGTCGCGAATATTTACTTTCAAAGTACTACTACCTGCAGAGTGATATGGTACCGTGAATCTGAAGTGACAAAACTCGTTGCCATTGGCAGTGAGTGTTAATGGCGCAGGAGGCGATTATCGTCAAAAATCCACCTGCAGAATGCTGTGAACGTCCATTCAAAGTGAATGGGAGCAGTCGTAACATTCTAGAGGGCCGTAGAATAAAGAACAATAACCCCTCAGTTTTCTTACCGCTGGGGAAGGATGGGTTTGTTCCAGGGTAAACACTGGGATTGTAGGCTGGAGCTGCTGCTGCATAACCCACTGGAAAAGCAGCTACAAAACATGAAAATACACATGGTACAGGTTAAAACACCAGGAAATACACACAAAAACACACTTTAAAAACCACAAAATACACACAAAAACACACATTAAAACACCAGAAAATACACACAAAAACACATCAAAACACAAGAAAAAACATGTTAAAACACCAGAAAATACTCACAAAAATACATGTTGAACACCAGAAAATGCACACAAAAACAGTTGAGTTTATCACTAACACACACGGGAACATTTCATTAGTTTGATTCCAGAAGCATTTGACTTGTAGACCAGAGTTAATGAACAAAATGACCAAGAAAATTACCAAAAATGAACAAACTAAGAAATAACATGGACAGAAATTACCAAAGTATGCAGTAAGATGAACAAGAATTCCCAAAATAATTAATAAAATTACCAAAACCAGAACCAGATGCTCCCTGGTGCTCCCAGATTTAAGCCCTCTCATAGTACACTTTCCGTTGGTCCCAAGGCCAACTTCACTCATGTTGCTTATGTAAAGAAGCGTACAACGTACAGCTGAACCAAACTTTTCAAAATAAAGGATGGTTCAATCAGGACTACAACAGCAGCAATACCTTCAACAACAGCAGCCCTGAAACTCAGGGCCCTGCTGGGCAGACTGCAGCTCCTGAGGATTGGTGCACCGGTGTCCGCCGGACCAAGGGCAAAAGGAAGCGGTGTACAAAGAAGCAGAAGAGAGGTAAACGGGGTGGACTGCCAGCCGGGTTAAAGGCTAATGCAGGGAGGACACTGATCCTGCCCTTGTTCCTCTCCTATGTCTGGACAATAACATGAACCTGTCAGACTGGGGGCTTCTCGTGAGATGAGGAACTGTGCGGTGCTTTGTCTGACAGAAACCTGGCTGAACGACAACATGCCGGCCTGATATAAATGAACTGACAGTTTTTCTCACACCTCACACTTCAGGTGTTCATGTCGTTCGTTCCACAGGTGAGGAGCAGAACAACTAAATAATACTTCACTTTGTTTGGTTCTGATTTTGGGAACACACAATAAATCTGTTCCTGATGACCTATGAGCTGAACTTTTTGACGCTCCGTACTTGAACTTTATGCAGAGTACTGTGGCGATTGTACATCCATTATCCAATGACAGTTGATCGTGGTGGTGTGTCCGTGATGAAGGCACTGTGACAAAGAGCCACAAAAAAAAAGCAGCAGATCCTAATCACTGTTGTCATCTGTCAATGCACAGTAGTGCTGAAACGAGTACTCGAGGTACTCGAGGCAAAAAAATATTTGAGGTAAAAAATATGCCTCGAAGGCTAGTTTATTTTAATACAACTTAATCTTTAGATGGGTGGTTTAGTTGCGCTGGTTGTTTCACCCAAGCGTATTTCGCGCTTGCACAACACAAGAATACGATGGAGGAAGACGCAGAGAACAACACTGGCGATCGGCGAAAAAGACAAAAAATGTCAAAAGTCTGAGACCACTTTAGTCTGCATAAAAAAGAAAACTCAGTCTAGTGCAAATATTGTAAAGTCACGTTGGCATACCACAACACAACCTCATCGATGTTACAACACCTATCAAGGAAACATCCACATGCATCTGGTGGCAGAGAGTCTGGGGTCTCCGCTCGCTGAGCATCCAAAAGGTAAACATTAACTTAACTATAAGTTTTTTGTGATAAAAATCCTTAAGTATGTAAATAAAAAATGCACTAAAGCCCTGTTTGGTTTCCATCCATGTGCACAGAAATAGACACGAAGCTAATCACTCATATTTGGAAACAAACAGTTCAGCTCGTTGTAATCCTTCATTGTTATTGTGTCCGTGGGCAAGACACTTTACCTGACTTGCCTTGCGCTTTGAGAACTTCAATTTGAGGTTGATAAGGTGCTATATAAAAGCAAGTAGCCTACTTGTACTTGTTGTCTCATAATAATTTACTTGTATTTTGTAATCGTAGTATGAAAAGCCTAAGTCTGATTGATGATAGATCACTAAAATATGGAATGGAAATTATTTTCAGCCCTTTGAGCCAAAGTTTGTGATATTGGGCTTCAAAGAAATAACATGACTGATGCTTACATTTTCGTTTAAAATTAATCAATCAAAATTTAAAGAAATGATTAACTCATTCATTACTTTTTGATGAGCATGTCATTATTTAAGTTCCCCTGAGGACCATTTGAGTTGATGAATTGCTCGTCATAAGCCCTAAACTTCCCATTTTCAAAATGTGATATCACAGCAATGCTGAGTGATAGAGACTTCCTTTTTTTTTAGAGTGCACTTTGCTTTTAAATGTGTTTTATTTAAATATTTTATTTGAGTAATTTCTAAGAAATGTATGTAGCATAGCAGCACTGGTTAGCCAAAAGACTAATATTTTTTTATTTTGATGAATCATAGAAATATGATATTTTTTATTTTATTTATTATTTAGTCTGCCATTTGTTTACAACTGCAAGTTATGCTAAAACAATTTTGAGTGTTTTGAAGTAAAGTCTAGTGTTTACAGGAGATTACTTTTCGTGTTATTGTTGTTCAAGTGCACATTTGCTTTTTGTTGAAATATTTAAAATAAAGTATTTTTTTGTGTAACCCTGGACTATGGGTTACTTAATCACTTAATTTTGAACTAAACTATTTATATACATTTTCAAAAACAAAAAAGTGTAATTTATTAAAGTACTCGATTACAAAAATATTCGATAGCTGCAGCACTAATGCAGTTTGACACAGTTGACACTTTTAAAAAGCAGATCAAGACCACGTGTTTAGACTGAACTTTGAGTTGTTATTTTCACTGTTGTAGGTCTATTTCTATTGTTTTTATGTCTGTATGTTTTATGCCTTTTATGCATAAAACATGTTTTAATTCCTCTAATGCTTTTGTAAACTACCTTGTGAATTTTATGCTTATGAAATGTGCTATATAATAAAGTTCATAATTGTTATTATTATTACGTATAGAGACACTTATCTAAAGCATGAGGCATGAAGGAAGATGGCTGAAATTGTTGGTCTCTCTGGTGGGTTGATGTTATGTGTGTGAACTGTGCAACACTATAATGTGTACAACTACTACTGTATTGTTTCCCGGGCTGTCTTTGTGATTGACAGGTGGATATTTTATGTTATGTATAGGAAACGAATGAAACAAACGGCATCACTATTAAGGTTTATTTCCTTCTTTTTTTGTAGTCGTCCATGAACATCTTTAGTACATATACCTTCTTTATCATGCCATTACAATCACGCGTGAATGAATAAATAACGGAGAACTTCCACACATTTGTACACTCCCATACACACGGCAGCTTGTTATAGCAATACAGCAACACCAGGGGGATCTTCCCAGCACGTCGACGTGTCGCGCTGCAATAATGGAAGAGTGCCCTAAATCCTAAATCCTGCGGATGAGAATCAGTAAGGTGCAAAGTTACTGCCAAAAGTCACGTGACGGTGGGTAGCCAATTGTCCAATTGTTTCTCCAACCTGTAGAATTGTTTCTCCAACCTGCAGTACTTGTGAATTACATGTTGCTCCAACTTGTAGTGCTTGCGAATGACATTTTGCTTTTGCAAAACACAATGAGCTTGCTTGTGAATCACTGGCTGTGAATAAAACACCTTTTTTATATTTGTGAGGTTTTGGCAGAAATTTCACCCCAAACTACTTCCTCGGGAGGCTGAGGCACACTGGACTGGGGAGCTCAGTCCTGACCTCCTTCTATAGATATGCGGTGGTAAGCATCCTGCAGCACCGCATGACATGGCAACTGCTCTGTGGCAAAGAAGGCGGCTCGGCAGACGGTGGTTAAAGCTGCACAGAGGACTGTGGGACGCAGCCTATCCACCACCACAGCCATGTACAACTCCAAATGCAGGAAAAGGGCCTCCTGCATCATGAAGTACCCCACTCACTCTGTACACGCTCAGTTTGCCCCTCTCCTCTCAGGCAGGAGGGTACGGGATATTAATAGCAGGACCACCAGATTGAGAAACAGCTTCTTCCCAGAAGCTGTGAGACTACTGAACTCTGGAGGACCCCTGTAGCCCCTGCTAACCCCACCGCTCATCCCTATCTGGACCCCACAACAGAGGCACAGAACAATAACACTAGCACTAGACTGTTCTTTTTATTTATGCACAAACCTTTTTTATTTTAAATTCGGCTTATTCTCTACGGACATTTTTATACATAGATTTTTATATCGGACAATAAAGAATCCTTGAATCCTTGAAACACTTAACAAATCAAGCAAAAAATTAACAAAATATTAATTAAAATGAACAACAATGACCAAAAATATTCAATAAAAAATAACATAAATTACCAAAAATATTCAATAAAATGAACAAAAATTAACAAAATAATGGATAAAATGAACAAAAATTATCCAAGTGATGAAAAAAAATGAACAAAATTTTCAGTAAAATTAACAAAATTGACCAAAATATTCAGTAAAATGAAAAGTAAAATTTCACATTTTGAGCCCAGACTTATCTTGGAAACTTAATCCAACCATCATTTCAGACTTCAGTTTTCTTTATCACTAACACACATGTGGCGATATTTCCTTAGTTAGAATTGAGAACCTTTTGACCGTAGACCAGTGTTATTATCCCAGTATAAGACAACTATTATTGTCATTCTTACAATTTTAGATCCAGACTCCTGTCAGAAAACAAACACCTGAACACAGCTGAGGTCAGACTGTGTAAAGGTCATGATCTTGTGGACGCAGAGGGGCTTTACCTGGGTAACTTATACCTTTAGGGTTGGTAAAGGGGACCCCTGTTGGTGCAGGGCTGTAAACCGGGTTCATGGTGGTCACCTGCTCACCGAGGCTGCAACGACATGACAACATGTTACAACATTTTACTCCTCAGAGGTTTACAGTCACACTGTCTACGATTACAGCAGGGTTTGAATACAAAACCACTTATTCTCGATTAAATGATTGTGTTTATATTTAGTCAATTTGTCTTTCAGAGCTGGAGGTACAGAGGGTTCTGATTGGATAGAATGGCTGCTTAACATCTGGATGTCTACTGGAAAAAAACGATGGCATCCACTCCCTGTTTTGCGTTGGTTTCAAGTATCAACATGTTAGACCAGATACTACATGTGATGCAGTGTTTCCTCTAGGATTTATATTTACAGTGAGGGTAGGCACGCCGGGGAGTCGTGGCAGCGTAAACAGATGACACACTACAGATTTTATTTCTAAAACTAATTTATTCGACTTTTAATACCTAAATTGTATAATGGAAACAAACCAAAAAAAAAACTAAACTAAAATGTAATAATAATAATAATAATAATAATACAAATGGAAATAAATAGCTCAGTGGTAAAATTTGCACCCAGCCTGAGAACACCGGATCTTTCTAGGGTATTTGTAGAAAGGTTCTAAGGTTCTTTGGTAATCAAATTCTGCCAGGCTTGGCCCATTGATACTGAGCCGCATCCAGAACATTCCTATAGGGACAGAGTAACATTGAATTAATTTTATTTAAAATAAATATCGGCATGTAGCTATATTATGCAAAGTAATAAGGGAAAAAAGTTCAATACTCACCATTATCTGTATGGTGAATGAAATCTGCTGGGTTTTTTTCAGCCATTTAGGCTCCCAGTCTGACCTTTGACCTCTTCTTCCATCACTCCTCCTTGACTAACGTTACTTGTCTTATTCATTAGATAAAACATTAACGTTTTTAATTTACACACGTGTTTAATGATAATCTATGACTTAGTAAAAGGTTAATGTCTAGGCTCATCCTTGTCAATGTTTGTCTTTTTACAGAAATACTTCCATAAACTCATCTGGAGTCAGCATTAGCTTGTGTAGATATTAACTTAATACTATATTATAATTTAGCTTCGTTGGCACCGCGCACAATTAAGTTAAGCTGTTATGTTACGTAACGTTAGCTGGCTGTCAATATTTGGCGAATATCTATTTAACTTTTAAGAATGATGAGTTATCTAAAACTACCGTAATAAGTCTACCTTTTCGTTGCCCGAATTGCAAAGTTGCACTCCTCGTCTGATCAGCTGTTCTATCACTTCCAAGATGCACTCTCACAAAGAGTATATTATTCAAGACGATTATCTGTAGTTTGGTCTACTTTTGTTTTCAATGCAGTGATGTATTTGCAACAAACAAAATTTCTAGAAATTTGAAGAAGTGGTAGGGGAGAATTAGTAGCGGTGGGCCGTTGCTACTAAATGAATGTAGCAGAAACACTGTGATGTTAGGGTTAGGGTTAACCTATCCTAACCTTATCAACATGTTAGCACTGGTGAGTGAATTCATGTTTTATCTCATTTAATGTTGGAAGGAAATTGGTGATGGATGAATTGATAACTGTAATACTAATTGTAATGCTCAGAAATGTAAAAATGCTTGTAGATAATATGCATGTAGCTCATTTTATTGATATTAAGGATTTAGTGCAGTTTATTTAGTTTCTTTTTCTTTATTTTTTAAAAGTTTTCAACCCGATTCTGATTCTGTTTGATTGTGACAGATAAAAATAAAAACTAAAAGAAAGCAAGAATCCGAGTTGATCCATGATTGACCCCAGACAATTTAGGCATTTTTCAAGTTTGGGCTGATTTTAAAGATAATACCCCAGGAAACTGGACATTTCCTTTTCACTGAATAGAACGTTAAGGTTTAGATGACATAAAATAAACCTTTTATTCACTCATTCCAACATTTTTTATTATTATTATCATTATTAATCACATGTGATTACACATTATGCTGTGTAAAAAACGTGACTTTTCCAAAACTTTCTGGGTCTTTTCACTTTTCCAAAACCTTTCCAGGCCTAGAATTTACAAATTCCAAAACCTTTCCAGCGTTTTCAAAGCATATGAACCCTGCTCGATTATTTCATAATTAATGTTGTAACATTATTTTTGTACAGAAATGTTTCCAATACATTCATTTAGTAGGGGGAGCCTGCCGCTTCTTCAAATTCCTATAAATTTTATGTTTGTTGCAAATACATCACCGCGTCGAAAACAAACTACAGATAATTGTCTTGAATCATACTCTTTGCAAAAGCGCATTTTGGAAGTGACAGATCAGCTGATCAGACATCAGAGGAGGACTGTATCGGTGTGATTCAGACAAGGAAAACATTTTTAAAAGTTAAATAGGATTTAATCAGACTTGTTTGTCTCATACACCTAAAATAAATAAATAAAAGTATTAATTACTAAAAAAAAAAAAAAGAAAGCAACATGGTCCATAACAGCTAAAAGAGAAAGAAGTTCACTGTCAGTTTTTTTTCATAACTATGATTATACTAATTATTTTTATTTTAAACATTATTAATACCCTTGCCTGCCAAATGTGCTCGTAGACCTGCAAAAATTAATGAATCAATTAATTAACAAATTGTTTAATTACTTTTTTATTTAATTACTTTTTTTAATCGGTTGGTTAATCAGATTTATTTCTGTCTCATACACCAAAAATAAATAAATAAATAAATGTATTTATCATTTAAAAAAAACAAAAACAACATGATCCATGACAGCTAAAAGTGGAAGTGGCTCATTGTCAGTTTATATTTAACCATCATAATTATAATAATAATAATTATTATTATTATTCTATATTTAATATTATTATACCTTTTCTTGCCGGATGTCCGCGTAGACCTGTTTTCATGCCTCTAAAAAATAATTAATCAATTAATTATTTTTTTTAAATGTCAGTTTAGTTAAATGTTTTATTTGGTTGGTTAATTAATCAGATTTGATTCTTGTCTCATACATCAAAAATTAATTAATTAATTTTAAAAAAGCATTGTCCATAACGGCTAAAAATGAAAGCAGTTCATTGTCATTTTTTACACTTTCATAATTATTATGCAAATTAATTTATTTTTTAAATATTATTATACCCTTGCTTGTGGTCATTGACCTGTTTTCATGTCTACAAATATTAATATTTTTCTTTGGTTGGTTAATTAATCAGATTTTCTGTCTCATAGACCAAAAATAAATGTATTAATTTAATTTAATTTAAAAACAACATGATCTGTAACAGCTAAAAGTTAAATAGGTTAATTGTCAGTTTTTTACTATCATAATTAGTATAATAATAATTTTATATTTCACATATATGAAACGCTTGCCTGCCAGATGTGCGCGTGGACTTGTTTTCATGCCTGTAAAAAATAAAGATGGCAGCCTTTATGTGAGCCACTTGTGAAAGGTTTGCGCTGGTAGAAGGTGAACGTAGCGGAACTTTTATTATCACCAGCTAGCTTAGCTTCCCGGTTGTAGCAGCCATCAGAACCGTTGTTAGTCTCCGGGGGGGTTCTGCGGAGGGACCCGGTGTTCGACCCGATCTGATCACCTGTCCGGCCGAGCTGAGCCGTTTGACCGTCCCGGACAGCAGCCCACTGGGGACAGCTTGTCAAAGGCCGCAGAGCCCTGAAGGCAGCAGCCGGCCAGCGGTGACCGTCCCGGCACTGTACGGCGGACACAACAAGCAACAAACCGACGGTAACTTACTGTTGACGTATGTGAGCGTCCGTTCCGTCGAACCTTTTGGTTTCCTGGTCAGTGTGAAGATGCACGAGCTGCTGTTTTGCTCCTCGATGCTGCTGAACTCTTTGGAGCATTCGCGTCACTTCCGTATAGTGGTCACGTGGTCTGCCTCTGGACAGTAGTAAGCAATACTAACCTAAACTAATCTATAAACAATATACTATGTCTATGAGCTAATCCTCTCTGACACTCTTTTCTCCTTCTGTTATTTAACCCTTAAAGACTAAGCGTGACGTTTGTGGCCATTCCCGAATGAGTTTAACCGGTATTTAAGCGTCCTTAAGTGGTTTACATTCATGGAATATTCCGTTATCACATTACTTAAAAATAGATACATTTTCAGACAACGAATATGATTAAAGTAAAATAAAATTTTCCTACTTTTTGACACAATATATTGTGATGTTTTAACTTTAAATATACATGAATTGACTGTAACACAAGTTATCCAAATTAATCTGTGTTTGTTAGTTGTACTGTCTGTAGTCCGACAGTATAGCTGATTTAAAAAAGATGTACCTGATTATTCTTTTATTATTTTAGAATGCTTATATTTTCCAGCCATTAATCTGGTTTTAAAGTCAAACTACTAATCTTATTTCTGATATTATCTGGTTTTATGTGCTGTTTCTGCTACTGGATTACAAGGTTTTAATATTAAATATGTGTAAAATATTCCAACACTGCAACACTCGTAAAGATCAGTTAACATTGTCTGTTTTGCTCCCAGATGTTGCTGATCTCTTTTGACCACCCCGCGTCACTTCCATTGTCCGCCCCTGAACGTATTGCTAATGGTAACATAAGATAATTTCTCTTTGACAATCTTTTCTCTTTTTCATATTTAACCCATATGAATTAAGTGTGACACTTGTCACTATTCCCAAATTATTTTTTCTCTACATTTAACCATCCTTAAGTGGTTTACATTGATAGAATTGTAATCTAAATCAGTTATTGCGTTTTAAAAAAAATAAAAAAAAATATATATATATTCAGACAATAAATATGACGAAAGACAAATATTATTTGCTTTTTCTCTGTTTTTACCTTTAAATTATTAGGTTTTAACTTTAAAGATATGTGAATTGTCTAAACAGTGTAACACTAGAAATTAGTAGTAACAATTAATGATAAATAACATAGAAATAGAAAGAGTAAATTAAATGTAAAATTTCTTGAAGTCATAATTGACAGCAAATTATCCTGGAAGTCACATATACAGTACATTACAACCAAAATAGCAAAGTCAATTGCAAGATTAGTCAAATTTCTTGTAAACCACTCATCACTATACACATTTTACTGTTCCTTCATTCTCTCATACATATTACTTACTGTTTGGAAGTGTGGGGGAACACATATAAAACAAACACAGAAATATTATTCAGGCTTCAAAAAAGAGCAAGAAGGATTGTAAATAAAATTACCTATAGAGAACAATCAAACTCACTCTTCATCAAATTAAAGGCATTACAATTTAAGGATTTGGTCGACCTGAAATCAATTCAAATAATGCACAAAGCAAATCTAAATCAGTTAGATTTAGATCAAATGGTTGTTTCAAGTGAGGGAAAAACAAACACAATCTCAGGGGAATTTATAATTTCAAAAAACGGTTAAAGGAGTCAATCTGTGGAACAACTGCAGTTAAGAACTGAAAATCTGAAAATCATTAGGAAAGTTTAACCAGTTTTATAAACAACATTCTAAGTGGATTCAAGAAAGAAATGGAGATATGAATCTGTAAAAAGGTGCAAGTTTCCCTTTAGTTCTGATACATTGTCTTTTCTTTTCTACTGTTTATTGCATATACATGCTCTGAGTAATGCATACACTGTAAATCAAAATGATTAAATATATTAAGTTGTGGAACACTCAAAGTTTCAGAAATAGTACTACTAACTCAAATGTATTCAGTTACTATAACATGTTCTTCTTTTTAAGTACTTCCAACTACTTTTTTTTAATTAACTCATTCACTGCCAGTAATTTTCTGAACAGCCAGCCTCACAGTGCCAGCAGTTTTGGAGAATTTTGAGTGATTTTTCAAGACCCACAGAATATTGAGTTTTATGAATACATAAACACAGAACACATCAAGAGAAAGTGTAGAGTTCTATGAAACAACAAAAACAACACTGAAAACAAGGTGTTTGATAGAAAAACGGTCATTTATTCATAAACATGCCCTAATCAGTGTACTATTTCTCTGTGTGTGATATACTGTAAAACATTTTCCTGCATGTAACGCCACACGACAGGAAACACACCACATCCTGGTCTCACTGCAGCAGCCACTGCGCACGCAGACACGACATCTCCTTGTTGGCCTGGTCTTCTTGGTGGTGGGCATCAGCTTTTCCAGCCTGTGCCTCACCATGTTGCCATCCAGCCTACTTTCAGGGTCCATGTTGTACGGTGCTCTGGGATTGTGGGCTTCGTCTGCCTGGGCCGTCTCCGCCTCCAGCACCCCATGCTACTTCCCTGACCATATCCTCACGACCCTGCGTGTGAACTCCAAAAGTGACTTACATTGTTGTGGATTTCTGGCCCTATCAAGAACATATGCGTTAAACATAGCAATTTGGAACATGTAAGCCACAAATGTCTCTGACCAGTTTAGGGACCTCCTTACGAAGGTCCAGTTTATCCAAGCAATTCATGTTGGAGTTGTAGGGGATCACACACGCTGGTTTAAGCTGGGTCACTCTATTTCTCTGCCACCAGTGTTGGGAAAGTTCACCTTGATTAGGAACTAGTTCAAAGTTCAGTTCAAGTTACTCAATATGAATTAGTTCAGTTCATCGTTCATTCTTCCAAATTATGAACTACAAGTTCATGGATCCTAAAAAGAACTGTTTCGTTCTTTTTTTGTGTTATTATTGTAAACTCATTATTAACCATTCCTGACGTTATCCTGACCGTAGTCAGGAAATCAGGGGAAAATGAATGAAACGATTGGCTACTGGAACAAGACATTCATGGAGCAGGGCAGAGAACATGGTACTGATGGAGTGTAACTATGGGAGTAACCCCAGTGAGAGAGGGTACACGTAGCAAGTTTTGCCTCTTGGTAGTTGCTGGGGACCTGGAACCACATAGAAACAGGGGTCAAAAGGCCGGGGTTTAACCCACCGAAAAGGCCCTATCCTGGTATGAAAAGTCAGGGAATCTGGATCCCTGGAACCACATAGAACCAGGGGTCAAAAGGCCAGGCTTCAGACCCAGACATAACACCCATCCTGTGGCACAGAAGCCGGGCACACGGACCCCTGGAACCACATACAACCAGGGGTCAAAAGGCCGGGCTTTAGACCCAGCCTTAAGGCCCCATCCTGGGGCACAGTAGCTGGGCACATGGACCCCTGGAACCACATAGAACCAGGACTCAGAAGGCCAGGGGTCAGACCTAGCCTTAAGGCCCCATCCTGGGGCACAGTAGCCGGGCACGTGGACCCCTGGAACCACATAGAACCAGGGCTCAGAAGGCCAGGCTTCAGACCCAGCCTTAGGGCCCCTCCTGGGGCACAGTAGCTGGGCACGTGGACCCCTGGAACCACATAGAACCATGGCTCAGAAGGCCAGGGGTCAGACCTAGCCTTAAGGCCCCATCCTGGGGCACAGTAGCCGGGCACGTGGACCCCTGGAACCACATAGAACCAGGGCTCAGAAGGCCAGGCTTCAGACCCAGCCTTAGGGCCCCTCCTGGGGCACAGTAGCTGGGCACGTGGACCCCTGGAACCACATAGAACCATGGCTCAGAAGGCCAGGCTTTAGACCCAGCTGTAACGCCCCGTGCTGGGGCACAGTTGCCGGGCATGTGGACCCCTGGAACGACATAGAACCAGGGGTCTAACCCTGGGACCTATACCTGACAAAGGCTCACAATCCCCACCCACAATCTAGACACACCCAGCCTCTACAGGACCTCCAGGGACCTACCACCCCAGCCGGTTCCTGGCACCCGAAACTTAAGCCCCCTTCTCGGGCTAAACCCTTTAAACCGGCCCGGTAAGACAATCGGAGCCTTGGTACTACAAAACCAAAGTGGAAGCTCTTCATGTCTCTCACGATGGTCTGAGACGCCAGCTCACCTTCCCTTCTCCTCTACAGGAGTGTCTGTCCTCCCTGAGCCTCTCACAATGGTCTGAGACCCCAGCTCACATTCCCTTCTGCTCTACGGGAGTGTCTGTCCTCCCTGATCCTCTCACGATGGTCTGAGACCCCAGCTCACGTTCCCCTCTGCTCCATAGGAGGTTTCTGTCCTCCCTGAGCTCGCCTTAGGACATCTGCGTTAGCCCCAGTCAAACTCCGACCTGCCAATGTGGGGTCACGACCGGTAGAGCTGGACGCATGAAGAGAGAGCCCCGCCTGCTCGGGGCTCACCTCACCGAACAAAGGAACCATAGCTGATTTAATGAGCCATTCGTAGTTTCACTGTACCAGCCATTTTGCGGTTTAATCTGTGGGACAAGCATATGCTGCTATACTGGAGGATCAACTAGGATAGCCCTGAGGGTGGAGGGTACGTGGAGCCCACCCGCGGCAGTGCAGTGATCTGAGGGGGCGGAGGACGCGATCCAAGGCTCCCAGGAGAGTCGCCGGTCCCGAGGAGGGCATCCCCAACCCCCCCCTGTGAGCCCTCCAGTCAGGCGGGACGGGAAAGGGACCTCCTCGGTTAGGGCCACAGACCTGTGCGGGGGCCAGGGAAGAGAGAACACACCACCCCTTTAGAGCGCACCACGCGAGCAGCGTGCCCTCTGGGGCTATACACAGCCGGTGGACCAGCGCTCCGCGGCCGGAGCTGTTACCGAGCCCACTGCCGTGTGTGAACCGGATTGGAGAAACATAGTTATTTATAACGGACCCTCGTGAGCTCTGGCCACCGTGGCCGGGACCGCAACCTGCTGCTGGGTTCAGACAGACCCCAGACACCGCCTGGCACTCGCGGATCCCGTTGGAGAGCCACTGAAGGAGACAGCGCGTCTTCCTGTCTCGCATCCTCTCCTGGAGGCCGGAGCCCTGTCCTCCCGGCCTCCCCTCCCGAATAACTAACGTGTACCTGCCCGCAATATTGAAGGAACCTACCGCCGGACCGACAAATGGGGGGCATAGGCCCTTCAGAGTCTGGGTTTCATAAATGCAGTTCGATCTGGAGGTTCGGAGGGCAAAAATCCATTAAAGGGATCCGATGTCCCTTTGTCTTTGCCCAAGTAAAGCACCCTCCGAAGCTGGCCTCTATTACACTGGAACACCACCAGTTAAAACTGTGGTTCCTCGTAACGGGGACATACATGAAAAAATACCTCCCAGAAAAATGCAAAAAGGACTATGCGGCCATTGACTTTGAAAGGGGATGCCCTAGCAACAACCAAACAGCAAAATCCATTTACGTGTGTCAAAGTCTGTACCAAGGCTCCACAATGGACTTATACCTTTATATAATATAAATATATGAATATACCTTTATATTCAGCCCCAGAACAGAGCGTTATGGGTGGATTAAATGCGGCGCTTCAGACCGCTGGTCCCCGGTCCGTTGAGGGGGACACCTGCTCCATTATTCTGCCCCAGAACAGAGCATTATGAGCGGTTTAATTTAATTAAAGAAACACCATGATTCCTTGACCTTTTAGGGGTCCAAACTACCCAGGAGGATCTGTCCCAGGGTAAAATAGCGGAGCACTTGGAAAACAGTCTGATTTTCAGTGACAGGCTGCGTGAGACCGCTGCCCCGCCCCTCACCCGTGATTGACATATATATACGTTGATGGCAGTGAGCATTAGTATTTCAATTTACGTATATAAACATCAATGGCAGTGAGTGAGTTAAGGGGAACTATTGTGGATAAATGTTAACATAACTTAAAAACATAGATGAGGTACAACTGAGTGGAATTAAGTCATTAAATGCTGAGAATGATACTCTCCTCGTCTCGTCATCTGAACCCACTTTGTCCTCACTAGGGTCACTGGGGGCCTAATCCAATTACAATGGGCGAAGGTGGGGTACACCCTGTATGAGACGCCAGTTCATCTCAGGGCTGAACATGTATAGACAAACAATCACTCTCACACCTATGGACAATTAACCTATCAGTGCATGTCTTTGGATGGTGGGAGGAAACCGGAGTACCCAGCGAAAATCCCCGCGGACACAGGGGGAACATGCAAACTCCACACAGAAAGGTCTGGTGTGGGATTCGAACCAGGATACTTCTCGCTGTGAGGCACAAGTGCTAACCACTGCACCACCATGCCACCCGCTGAGAATGATATTGTACTGTTTTTTTCTACTATTTCAAAAAAGGATGATTAAAAAAAAATGTAATTAATTGATGTAGTAGATGATGAAATATAATTTCTAAGTACTCCAAATAACCACCAATATCTATCACACCAAAAAAATTCAGGGGCATCTGTGGTTCAGTTGCTAGAGCAGGTCGTCCAATGACTGAAGGGGCGGCACGGTGCTGCAGTGGTTAGCACTCGTGCCTCACTACAAGAAGGACCCTGGTTCAAATCCCACACCAGACCTTTCTGTGTGGAGTTTGCATGTTCTCCCTGTGTGTGGGTTTTCGCTGGGCACTTTCCTCCCACCATCCAAAGACATGCACTGATAGGTTAATTGGTTAATCTTAATTACCTATAGGTGTGAATGTGAGAGTGATTGTCTATATATGGTGTCTCATACTGGGTGTACCCTGCCTTCGCCCATTGTAGCTGGATTAGGCCCCCAGTGACCCCTGCGACCCTAGTGAGGATAAAGCAGGTTCAGATGATGAGTGAGTGAATGTCTCTGTGTGTGTGTATATATATATATATATATATATATATATATATATATATATATATACACACACACAGACATTTTCCAAATTATTCATACCCTTGCCATTGTTTGTGCCTTTTTGTTTTTAATCATACAAAGAATGAGTTTAATCCAATTTCAAGTGAAGGAAAAACAACAAATGTTATTTGGAGAAAAAAAATATTTATTTCAGGAGTATTTTGTTTTAGTGGCTTTCCAAAAAACACCATCTTAATAACTATTCCTCCCCTAGGGTTACTCAGTCCAATGTTTTTTCTTAATAGTCAATAGAGTAATTTTGTTCTGGATAATGGTTCCTCTAAGTGTCCACAGTCTGTCTGCTGTCTCCTGTGGGGTTCTGGGCCACTCTTCCTGTGAGGTTCTGGTCCATTCTTCCTGGACCAAAGCCTCCAGCTGGGTCCGTTTGGATGGTCTCCTACCATTACTCTGGTCTGAATGCTCCTCTACAGATTCTCTAGATGGTTTTGTTCAGGACTTGGACTGGGTCATGTCCTTGAAGCACTACTGCACTACCCTGGTCACTCATACCTCACAGCAAGAAGACCCAGGTTCGATTCCCGGACCGTGTGGGCCTTTCTTTGTGGAGTTCACATGTTTCTTTCCCCATGTCTGGATGGGTTTCCTCCGGGTGCTCTGGTTTCCCCCATCACCCAAAAATATGTTTGTTAGGGTCAAATCCCCCAGCCAGGTGACTCTGACCATTAGCCTGGTTCTACAGCTGGAGATGGGTCCCCAGGCACCGCCCATGGGTGCCCACTGCTCCTTACAGGTTACCCCAATGCCCATAAGGATGGGTTGAATGCAGAGGACAGATTTAGTTGTACAGTGTCTAATGACAAAGTACTTTACCTTTACTTGGGGTTAGCGTCCTTCTGGGACGTCCATTCAGGACCAATCTGGAGTTTCTCTGCAGACACTTTCACAGTGTCATCCAGGACGTTGATATAATTATTTTAAATATCTGATGTGTTGTAATTTCATAAGGTTTGTGGAACCACTAGCAGAGAAGTCTCCTGGGATTATAGCTTCTAACCATCACATTATGTTTCCTCCAATACAACAAAGACATGAAGGTATCACATACAACCATCCACACATTACTGTACTAAAGACGTCTCCAAGGTTACACACTCAGAAAGGTCCCATGACTCAGGAGGCTCATTTGGCTTTTGCTAAAACTGAACCAAGATCCAAGCTTTTGGCCATCTGATCTTTGATCTGATGAGACAAAGATGGAGATGTTTGGACATGGATGTGGACTGTGTCACCATGGAAACTAGGAGAAACATCCAAACTGAAGAACACTGTACCAACCATCAAACATATGGTGGTGCTAGCATAATGCTAATGAGTTGTTTTTCTGCTACTGGTACTGAGAACCTCATCCAGATCCATGGCATCAAGAAAAAGTAAAATTATATCTATGTCCTGGGTGACAACGCGAAAGTGTCTGCAGAGAAACTCCAGTTTTGTTCTGATTGGATGTCTCAGAAGGACACTAACCCCAGTAGAACCACCACGGTAGTGCAGTACTGGTTCAAGGACATGACCCAGTCCAAGTCCTGAACTAAACCATCTAGAGAACCTGTAGAGGAGTGCTCAGACCAGAGTGATGGTAGGAGATCATCCAAACTGACCCAGCTGGAGGCTTTGGTTCAGGAAGAGTAGACCAGAACCCCACAGGAGACAGCATACAGACTGTGGACACTTAGAGGAACCATTATCCAGAACAAAAACTACTGAGAGTAGTTCTCTTCTTCATTATTTCTTAATAGTCAATAGGACTATTAAGAAAACACATTTGACTGAGTAAACGTCGGGGGGGGGGGGGGGGTCATTTTGAAGACAAGTTTTTCCTTCACTCGTGTTTCACATACAGGTCAGAAAAAAATTGTATAAAACAAATTTTTTATGATAAAAACTAAAAGTCACAAAAAAATGGCAGGGGTATGAATAATTTTGAGGACGTCTGTATATAGATTCACTTCTGGTGTCATGGCTCCTTCAGGTCCTGGAAGAGCATTAAATATTTAATAAAAACACAATACTTCTCTTCTCTGGAGGATTTATTACCTCTGCACTCTGTTACTGCACTAAACATGGATCCTAGTTGGACTAAAATGAGTCACTATTTTCTAAGACCAATTCTGTCACCTCAAACATGTGACTAAAGCACATTTATCTGAAAACCTGTGAATTCAACAGGAAAACTAGAAAAGCACTGAGAGGGCAGACCTCAGCCAAGATATAGACCCCCCACCCCCCGATCGCCACCAAAATGTAATCATTTTCAGATCTCCCCATTACCAACCTACCCTGAAAATTGAATCAAAATCCGTAGATAAGTTTTCGAGTTATCTTGAACACAGACAGACAAACAGATAAACGCCGGCAAAAACATAACCTCCTTGGGGGAGGTAATAAGTCCAGAGTAAAAACCAACAGTGAAACATGACAGCTCTGCATTTTTACACCAGGAGAACCAGTCATTTTACAGTTTTTCTATATTTTAGGGTGGTTGTTTGAATTTTTAGCAAATTTCACTGTATTTTAGCATACACTGTGGGGGTTTTGAAAATATATTTTTGTGCATTGAAAGTGTATTTCATTGTATTTTTTTATCTTTTAGGGTGTTATTTCTGTATTTTTAGCACATTTTGCATATTTTAGCCTATTTTACATGGATTTACTAAACATGTTTTACACTTTAGTGCATTTGTTTTGTTTTTCATTGCATTTTAGTGTATTATTGCATAGTTTTAGTATATTTTATGTATTTGTGTCCTTTTTTAGCACATTTCATCTGTTATTGACTGTAATGAATAGTTTTTCAATAAAGTTACATTTAAAAAAAAATCGGGCATTTTATTTTCTCCATTATTTTAAAATGCTCATATTTTTCAGCCACGAATCTAATAAAAGTCAAATAATAACGACCTTTATTTGGATAGCGAACAATGAACTTTAACCTGTAAAGGTTAAAGTACACCCCAGTGTAACAGTTGTTATTAAGCAGATCACTTCTGGTGTCGTGGTACCTTGAGGTCCTGGAAGGACATTAAATATTAAATAATAACACAATACTTCTTTTTCTCTGGGTGATTTATTACCTCTGTCCTCTAATACTCTACTAATTATAGACCCCAGTGTGACTTTTTAGTAATTTATTTGGCCGTCCTTCTTGGATACCGAGCCGAACCGCGCTGTGCTCCTTCCAGGACCTTGACGCATCGCTTCCATTCTCCATTGATCCGCATCCACCGCGTCCGCACACGGTAAATCTCTGCCGCCCCGCCGGCTTCACCTCAGCTTTCTTCCCAATAAAATGTGCTCTTGTAGCCGCTCTTAGTCGTCCTCCGTGTGCTTGACGGTGCAGAGTTCCATCGGTACTGGGCTGTTGTTGGACTGCGGGCCTATAATGTCGGCGGCAGCGGGTGGCGGAGGAGCCTCGTCTTGCCTGGGTGCAGCGGCGGCTTTGGGGTGTAGCTCATCGGGCTCTCCGGTCGGAGGTGCCGCGGGGGTGGCCGGGCGGCTTCCGGCCCGGGTCCTGGAGCATGTGTTCTCCTACCTGGAGCTGTCGGACCTGATGCGCTGCTCGCTGGTTTGTTGGCACTGGAACAACATATTGGCGGATGAAAACAGTGAGGTGTGGCGCAGTCTGTCCGGTCGCTCCCTGAGTGATGAGGCTCTGCGCTCCGACATCCTCTGTAACCTGACCAGCTACCGAGGAAAAGTAGGTCCACCACCACTACACTGAAATACACACACTGACAATACACATTCTAAACTACACACTGACCAACACACTTTGAACTATACCCTGAACTACACACCCTGAATGAACTACATAGTGAATTACTTTATATTTGAGTCATAAAAAGTGTCTTATTTTAAAAGTAATGTTTATTTTAGAACAGATGTAATCAGATGTGACAGAAAATCACTCAACAGCAGAATGAAAGCATGTAAACAATGTACAGGAAGAGTTAAAATCAGGATTATTTCACTTAATATAGATTATTTTTTAAGTCTATTTTGTGCACACGATTTGGTTCTAAAATCTTGACCATTTAATTCCAGTTATTATTAAAACAGTGTCTTAGTCTCCATATTTTTGTACTATATTATTGAATACAGGGTTAAAGAGGATTTATGTCTAAAAAACAGTGTTTTCAGATAATCCAGGCTAAATTAACTATGGATTATCAATAAATCAGTCTATCCTTTGCCAGAAAAAGGTTTTATTTAATTTATGAATATATTAAAAAAAAATAGTGACAAAGTCACTGAACAGCAGAGTGAAAGCATGTAAACACTGACTAAGATGAATTCAATGACATGATTATTTTGGTAAAATAAGTTTATCTGCCTCCACCACCACTACCACTGACTATACTATAACAGTAATACTAGGAATTCAACTATTGACATTGTTATTGTTATAAGTTATTATTGTTATAAGTTACTTTGAAAAAGTAATTAATTACAAGTACTAGTTACTCCCCCCGCCCCAAAAGTAATTGCGTTACTGTTACTCCACTAGCAAAGTAATTAGTTACTAGGAAATGTATTTTTGTGTCACTTTTTTTTTTTGCTTAAAAATGTAAAAGAAATTAAACAGTTTAACAGAACAGTTAAACGGTATCCATCCTTGTTCTGTGATGTTACTTTGGATGTGATTTAAGATGTTTCCTTAATTTATCTATGTGGTACGCCTCGAGCCAGTTTAGAACGTTTGCTCAAAACATAAACAAAACACAAAGCTAGAACTTCTATAGTAAATACAGACTGGGACAGTAAGTTTCCACCATGAAACCCAAAAGCGCGGTGGATGAGTTGTGTTACCCATCTGACAGACATACTGAAAATGACATGGGGGTGGACTACAGCAAAAGGAGTTTATGCAGAACTGTAGGCTGGTCGCAACCGTTAAGGTTTCCCACCAAGGCAGCAGAATTTGTTGGAATATTGAATATTTTCTCTATGTGTGACGGTTTAAAATGAGCTTTTAACATAACATCAGCTCGACCTCACAGTGCGACTGGTGTTTAAAAAGCCCCGTGGTGTGTACGGCTGTGTCTGTGTGTGACAGCGGACAAAGTAACTGTTTTCTTTTCTCAGTGACCGACTTCAACCAGTTAGTGAGGCGGTCAAAATTTTTTAATGCATT
This sequence comes from Siphamia tubifer, assembly GCA_020466265.1. Taxonomy (NCBI): domain Eukaryota; kingdom Metazoa; phylum Chordata; class Actinopteri; order Kurtiformes; family Apogonidae; genus Siphamia; species Siphamia tubifer. The sequence goes on along the minus strand of CM035802.1, from coordinate 6,086,543 downwards.
TCGTCACCCCTAATCCACGTCTAGTCTTGTGATTTCCTCCTCTGCTGCTACTTTATTTTGGCGCTTTTTGTTATTGACATTACCATAGCACATTACCATGACCTAAGTTAATAAATATAACCTTCCCAGCATACAATTTGATTGGTATATTTTTCCTATCAATGATCAGGCTATTTTTAAGGCAATATTGGCCAAATAGGATCGGCAGCCAATCGACAATAGTTATATATTTTTGTGTTGTTTTTATCAGAATCAGAATCGTTTTTATTCGCCAGATACATTTGCACATACATGGAATTCTATTCCGGCAGGTGGGGTCACTCTCAGAATAGTAATATAAAATATAAAAATATAAAATAGTATGTACAAGAAAAAATAAATAAATAATATTCTACAAAAAGGGTGGTGCAAAGTACACAAGGTAGTGCAAATGCGAGTGATTATCATTTTTCCCCTCTTTCTCCCCTTTTCTGTTTCTCTTTACATTTAATATCTTTTCATTTTGACACAATGTTATCAGTTTTATTGTGAAGGGGTGGGTTTGATCAGTTTTACTTCTTCCCACTGACTTTAGAGAACAATTTGCCTTCTTCACTTGGCAGCCACTTTACTCTTGAGGAGTACAGAAATTAAATAGAAGTACACAGTTCCATATGTTGTCAATCACTAGCTTCAGTGAACGTTTGGGTTCGCAACATGCCAGCAGTTTGGACCACCAATCTGTCCATCATGCTGGAGTTAATGATCAACATTGTTGAAAAATGGGCATGTAGGGACTACAATATTCCCCTGGGTGTCTTGCTGAAAGGCTACAGTAACTGGGTTGAAGGCTATATAAAGTTTAATTAGGCTAATGGCACCATTGGCATATTATCAGTATTGACAGACATCGACACGCTAACCAAAAAATGGAATGAATAATGTTGAAATAGCATAAAGAATGTAGTGTTATGTATTACAACATTCATATTTTCTTATTTCATGGTGATATTAGGTTGATTAGATGGCTGTTAGTGCTATTTATCATTGATGGTAGTCTGGTAAGCTAAGGTAATTGTGTTAGCTAATGCATTTCAGTGGACATAATTATCCTTATCTTACCGTGAAATATGAACCAGGATCCCTCTTTATGTTTTTTCATCCATTCACGCCCAAGTGCCTTATCTTTGGGGAAACAATAGATGGTCTGTCCACAGTGCGGTTGTTTCCTCTTTGAAGATGTACAGTTTGGGACGCAGCAGTGAGGCGCTGTTGGTGTCGGGAAAGTGTTGTGTGTAGCAACAAGTGTAGACCTTTTAACGTCTTTGGAACATTCTGGGTGAATAAGGCCTATTGTATGACAAATCTGACTGCTATTATGTAATTATGTATTTCTCTGTTTTCTTCCTTGGTTGTTCTTTACTCTGTAACACTACTAGTGCTGCAGCTATCGAATATTTTTGTAATCAAGTACTCTGTCACGTAATTTTTTTCGAGCACTCAAGTACTCTAATAAATTACACTTTTTTTGTTTTTGAAAATATAGTTTAGTTCAAAATTAAGTGATTAAGTAACCCATAATCCAGGATTACACAAAAAATACTTTATTTTAAATATTTCAACAAAAAGCAAATGTGCACTTGAACAACAATAACACGAAAAGTGCATTTTCAATGGCTTGTAAGCATAAGCTTCTCCTGTAAACACTAGACTTTACTTCAAAACACTCAAAAATTGTTTTAGCATAACTTGCAGTAGTAAACAAATGGCAGACTAAATAATAAATAAAATAAAAAATATATTTCTATGATTCATCAAAATAAAAAAAATATTTGTCTTTTAGCTAACCAGTGCTGCTATGCTACATAGATTTCTTAGAAATTACTCAAATAAAATATTTTAAGAAAACAAATTTAAAAGCAAAGTGCACTCTAAAAAAAAGTAAGTCTATCACTCAGCATTGCTGTGATATCACATTTTGAAAATGAGAAGTTTAGGGCTTATGACGAGCAATTCATAAACTCAAATGGTCCTCAGGGGAACTTAAATAATGACATGCTCATCAAAAAGTCATGAATTTAAAGAAATGATTAACTCATGAATTTCTTAAAATTTTGATTGATTAATTTTAAACGAAAATGTAAGCATCAGTCATGTTATTTCTTTAAAGCCCAATATCACAAACTTTGGCTCAAAGGGCTGAAAATCACTTCCATTCCATAATTTAGTGATCTATCATCAATCAGGCTCAGGCTTTTCATACAAAATACAAATAAATTATTATGAGACAAGTACAAGTAGGCTACTTGCTTTTATATAGCACCTTATCAACCTCAAAGCGCTAGGCAAGTTGGGTAAAGTGTCTTGCCCACGGACACAATAACAATGAAGGATTACAATGAGCTGAACTGAAATACGAGTGATTAGCTTCGTGTCTATTTCTGTGCATATGGATGGAAACCAAACAGGGCTTTAGCACATTTTTTTATCTACGTACTTAAGGAATTTTATCACAAAAAACTTATAGTTAAGTTAATGTTTACCTTGTGGATGCTCAGCGAGCGGAGACCCCAGACTCTCTGCCACCAGATGCATGTGGATGTTTCCTTGATAGGTGTTGTAACATCGATGAGGTTGTGTTGTGGTATGCCAACGTGACTTTACAATATTTGCACTGGACTGAGTTTTCTTTTTTACACAGACTAAAGTGGTCTCAGACTTTTGACATTTTTTGTCTTTTTCGCCGATCGCCAGTGTTGTTCTCGGCGTCTTCCTCCATCGTATTCTTGTGTTGTGCAAGCGCGAAATACGCTTGGGTGAAACAACCAGCGCAACTAAACCGCCTATCTAAAGATTAAGTTGTATTAAAATAAACAAGCCTTCGAGGCATATTTTTTTACCTCGAATATTTTTTTGCCTCGGGTACCTTGAGTACTTGTTTCAGCACTAAACACTACTACTGTTCAACTACTGCCTATTACTGCCTATTGATTACATTTGCACTAAAACTACTACTTTTGCTTTGACCAAAATCAGACCAGAACTTGGCTTGTTTTGGAATTATTTCAGTTTAATTAAGAACGAAGCTGGAATCAGAATGATCTTTAGAATAATCATTATAATAAGTTCTGTTCAACACAGAGCACACACACAGGAGCATGTATGTGTAGAGATCTCTGCCCAACAAAGAGAGACACAGGTACTTATACAGATACAACTGGCTAATCACAGGAAACACAAGGATTTAGGTAGGTGTCATAACCAGACCCCCAACTTGCAACAAAAGGAGACACAGAGTCTGGGTAGGTGTGATGACTAGACCCCCAACTGGCTGTTGCTTAAACATGTCCTAGGTTAAGCACAGTCAACAATTAAAGCTGTCAGATGTAAATCACAAGACAAAGTAATAATATAAAGAAAAAAGAAGTAATATAATGTTAAAGCACAATAGATTTCCATTACAGGAACTCTCCCTTTAAGCGACTGCATTCTACTTATTTATTTTACACTAACTTAGTTTAGGATTTGTCTTGTTGCACATCTTCACTGTTGTCCATGTAAACACATAAGAGAGTGAGAAACGTATATTTCAATTCCTTTGTATGTCAAGTACATGAGAAGAATTGACAATAAAAACAACTTTGAAAATAAAATCAAAGTAATTATAGAATATTCTTAAAAGTCAATTTTGTGCAGAACAGTCTAGATCAGAAGTATTTGCTATATTCGTGCTCATGTCATCATCTGGAACTTCCTGTCATCTTCTGGAACTTACTGTCATCCGCAGCTCAAGGCATTCCAGCATGCACTGAGCTCCCACGACTGCTCACGCAATGTCTACGTGAAGAAGAATGGTTTCACGCTGCACCGGAACCCCATTGCCCAGAGCACAGATGGAGCGCGGGGCAAGATCGGCTTCTCAGAAGGACGCCATGCCTGGGAGATCTGGTGGGAAGGGCCTCTGGGCACGGTGGCAGTGATAGGCATCGCCACAAAGCGTGCATCCATGCAGTGCCAGGGCTACGTGGCTTTGCTAGGCAGTGACGACCAGAGCTGGGGCTGGAACCTGGTGGACAACAACCTTCTACACAATGGAGAGGTCAACGGAAACTTCCCACAATGCAACAACGCGCCCAAGTATCAGGTAACCTGCCAGGAGCCCAAAGTCACAGCAGGGTTTACACCATTTACACACACACACACACACAAAAATAAAATAAAATAAATAAATAAATTAAAAAAAAAAAAAAAAAAAAAAATATATATATATATATATATATATATATATATATATATATAAAACAAAAAACCTTTACCTAAATTTTTCATCTCTGAATACGAAAGGAAACTGAAACCTCCCAGACAAAAATACAGTACATTCCTATACGCAACTACATAATTTACGTAATGATAATTAATTATAATTAACTACATAATTTACTGTGATGGTTTTCGTTACCCTTGGACCCTCATTCATCACAGAGCTGCTGCTCTGGCTCTCGATAAGACAGACACTTGGTCATTTCTCCACCTAGACCAGCGCTTTTAGTATCAAACGTGCAGCCGAACTGTCCAAGAAGACTATATGACCGGCAGACTATCATCAGTTTAAGGAAAATTGGTAAACACTTGGACTCTGCAAGCACAGAAAAACAGACCGTTCTACAGCAGAGACCCCCCCCCCCCCCAGAGACCTCCTCCGGAGGCATTGGAGGTGGCCTCCGGAGGCATCATAGGTGGCCTCCGCAGGCAGCTGGTGTTAGCCTGGACCGGCTAAAATCTAAATCTACATTTTCTTTTAACACATATTTCATACAAAATCTGTAATTTTCTATACATTTTAAAGAGTTGAGGGGTAGTATTGGAACGAACATGTAAAATGCGACTCTATTCACGAAATTTTCACCGTACGAAAACACTTATGGAACGAATTAATTTCATAAGTAGAGATACCACTGTATTTAGGCAGGTGCATAAATTTGGGCACCCTTGTTGTTTTATTGATTTGAATAACTTTAGCACTAATTATTGGAACAGAGAATTTGTTTGGTAAGCTCATTGACCCTTGACCTACATATACAGGTGAAGCCAATCATGAGAAAGGGTATTTAAGGTAGCCAGTTGCAAGTTGCTCTCCTCTTTGCATCTTTTCTGAAGAGTGGCAACATGGGAGCCTCAAAACAACTGTCAAATGACCTGAAAACAAAGATTGTTCAACATCATGGTTTAGGGGAAGGATACAAAAAGCTTGCGCAAAGATTTCAGCTGTCAGTTTCCGCTGTGAGAACCATAGTGAGGAAATAGAAGACCACAGGCACAGTTCTAGTTAAGGCCCGGAGTGGCAGACCAAGAAAACTCTTGGAAAAGCAGAGTCAAAGGATGGTGAGAACAGTCCAACTCAACCCACAGACCGGCTCCAAAGACCTACAACATGATCTTGCTGCAGATGGTGTCACTGTGCATCGTTCAACTATTTAGCACACTTTGCACAAGGAGATGCTGTATGGGAGAGTAATGTGGCAGAAGCCTTTTCTGCGCACATGCCACAAATTTAGTCACTTGAGGTATGCTAAAGCACATTTGGACAAGCCCGCTTCATTTTAGAATAAGGTGCTGTGGACTGATGAAACTAAAATTTAGTTATTTGGACATAACAAGGGGCGGTATGCATGGCGGAAGACGAACACAGCATTCCAAGACAAACACTTGCTACAACCAACAAAATTTGGTGGTGGTTCCATCATGCTGTGGGGCTGTGTGGGCAGTGCAGGTACTGGCAATGTTGTTAAAATTGAAGGTCCCATTGATTCCAGTCAGTATCAGCAGATTCTTGCAAACAATGTTCAAAGAATCAGTGACAAAGTTGAAGTTGCGCCAGGGCTGGATACTTCAACAAGGCAACGACCCTAAACACTGCTCCAATTCTACTAAGGCATTCATGCGGAGGAACAAATACAATGTTCTGGAATGGCCATCACAGTCCCCAGGCCTGAATCATATTGAAAATCTGTGGTGTGATTTAAAGCGGGTTGTACATGCTTTGAAACCATCAAACCTGACTGAACTGGAGATGTTTTGTAAAGAAGAATGGTCAAAAATACCTCCAACCAGGATCCAGACCCTCATTGGAAGCTATAGGAAGTGTTTAGAGGCTGTTATTTTTGTAAAAGGAGGTTCTACTAAATATTGATGTAATTTTTCTGTTGGGGTGCCCAAATTTATGCACCTGCCTACTTCTACTCAAGTAATTATTGCAAACTTTTTGTAAATCCTATAAACTTCATTTCACCTCTCAAATATCACTGTATGATAAATTTAACTGAAATTGCTGACCCAAACAACCAATGATTTATAAAAGAAAATCTTGAAAATAATCAGGAGTGCCCAAACTTTTGCATATGACTTTATATATATATATATATATATATATATATATATATAATGTGTGTGTGTGTGTGTGTATATGTATGTATAAGATAGTCCTGTGCTCATCCGGACCTCACAGCTGTGATGTCTTGCTATCAACAAAAGAGAGTCATTCAATAGATCATAAAATCAGAATTGAAATCCATTGAGAATTGAGGGAGAAGAGATTTTAGTGACAGACTGGAAAAATAAACAAAGTTGTAAACAAATTGTTTACCAAGGCAAATTGTGATAAACAAAGTGCTAAGTTTTGTGCCTAATGCTTAGATCTAATGAATCAATCAGAATGGAAATCTGTTGAGAATTGAGGGAGGAGAAGTACTCGTACTCGTTGTCTCCCACTTCATCCGAGTCCAGATCCCCGGGGGAACAGCCTCAGCAAAGCAGTCCAGACTTCCCTCACCACAGCTACAACAGCCAGCTCTTCCAGGGGAATCACGAGGCGTTCCCAGGCCAGCCAAGAGACATAATCCCTCCAGCATGTCCTGGGACGACTCTGAGATCTCCTCCGGGATGGACATGCCCGGAACACCTCCCCAGGGAGGTGTCCAGGAGGCTTCCTCATGAGGTGCCCGAGCCACCTCAACTGGCTCCTCTCGACATGGAGGAGCACCGGCTCTACTCAGAGTCCCTCCTGGATGTCCAAGCTTCTCTCCCTATCTCTAAGTCTGAGTCTGGCCACCCTGCGAAGGAAACTCATTTTGGCTGCTTATTCTTTTGGTCATGACCCAAAGCTCATGACCATAGGTGAGGGTCGGAACATAGATCGGCCGGTAAATTGAGAGCTTTGCCTTCTGGCTTCGCTCCTTCTTCACCACAATGGATTAGTTTAGCATCTGCATTACTGCAGATATTGCCCCAATCCGCCTGTCGAACTCCCGCTCCATCCTTCTGTCACTCCTGAATAAGATCCCAAGGTACTTGAACTCCTCCACTTGAGGCAGGACCTTCCCCCTGATCCAGAAAGGGAACTCTACATTTGTCCGGCTGAGGACCATGGCCTCAGACTTGGAGGTGCTGATCTTCATCCCAGCCGCTTCACACTTAGTTACAAACTGCTCCAATGAGAGCTGGAGGCCACTGCTTGATGGGGCTAAGAGGACCACATCATCCGCAAAAAGCAGAGATAAGATCCTTCCGCCACCAAATTCGACCCCCTCCCCCACCTGGCTGTACCTAGAAATTCTTTCCATAAAAGTTATGAACAGAATCGGTGACAAAGGGCATCCCTGGCGGAGTCCAACCCTCACCAGGAAACTAACCCTAAAGAGCTGGTCCACTGTTCTACATCTGGGATGAAAACCACATTGCTTCTCCTTGATCCGAGGTTCGACCACCATCGTACCCTCCTTTTCAGCACCCTGGAGAGGCTGAGGAGTCCCATGATCCCATGATAGTTGGACCACACCCTCTGGTCCCCCTTCTTAAAAATGGGAAGCACCACCCCTGTTACCAGAGAGGTAACATTCCATCTTCCTAAAGCCAGATTCTGCAGCCGGGGATGGGGTCGCCAAGGCTCCTGCCTTGACCTGCCGCCCCAATCCATATTGCACCGGACCCTTCTGCCTCTCCTCGCAGGTGGTGAGCCCACGAGATGATGATCCCATGTCCCCCGTTTGGGTTGGACCTGGCCGGACCCTATGGGAAAAGGCCCGGCCACCAAGCACTTGCCCACGGGCCCCAGCCCCAGGCCTGGCTCCCGGGTGGGACCCCGGTAACCCTCCGGGCCAGGTACATGGAATCTTGCTGTTTTTGTTCATTGGGTCTTTGAACCATTCTTAGTCTGACCCTTTAACTCGGACCGATCTGTCATGGGAGACCCTACCAGGGGCAAAATGCCCCCGACAACACAGCTCCCAGGATCACTAGGGCTCTCAAACTCCTCCACGACGATAAGTTGATGGTTCAAGGAGGAGTAAGTGATTTTAGTGAATTGTGGACGACGCCGACGGATGGACGACGGAAGAAGTGCAATGGCAATAGCTCATTTTAAAAAAATTTTGTTTTTTTGTCTGCATTTGTTCTCATTGTTTAACACCACAGAGAGGGTGTCAACATTGTTTGAGATCAATGCATTTTTTAGTCTTGCAGCCAAATATTTTAATATTTAGTGCATGTGTGTGACCATCATTGGTCCTCCCTGAAAGCTGAGCAGACATCCTTTACTAGAACTCTCTATTATAAGCCAGGGAGGGCAGTGCTACACCTCAGTGATGTGTGGGGGAACCAAAGACTGGACAGGACGAACAGGGAAAGAAATTAATAGGTGGTGCTATTGCAGTTAAACATTGTAAGGTGGTGTGTTATTCCCAACTACTAACTGTCCATCAACAAAAGTAAATACATAAATCGAGAAAAGAGAAGAAAACCAAAACAGCACAAAAGAAAAAGACATTCGATAAATAATTAAACAAAAACGACAGTGAGCACCATAGTTGTGGATGACTTGATAGTGTAAAATAGAATGCAATAGAATAGGCCAGAAGGGGACACTAGTGCAAGAAGAGAATGAGTTTAGGGTAGAGATTCTGGAGAGATTCTCAACACATTCTGGTGCGTCCCATCATTCACTAAAATGGGACTCAGCAGTAGCTGGCGAGACCTGATCAAACATGCAAGTGTGAAGGACCCCGAAGCCCAGAATAGCAATCACAGCAAGGCAGGGCCAAGCCAACAGGGCACCCCCCATCCCGGGCAGTAGGAGCTACAGGGTGCTGCCCCCAGAGAGCCACCGGGGCCACCGTGAACGACGCAAACCCGGAGAACAAGAGGGAGTAGCTCCAACCCCCCCCAGCACACCAAGGCCGACCCAACGGCCCGGGGGAAGAAGACCCACCCGCCACCCCAACCCCGCCCACCCCAGCCCCCACCAAACCCCCCAATCCCCCACCCGACCTGCCCAACCCCACCCCCACACCCTCCCCTGAAGGGGCCAACGGCCCCACACAGCCAGGGAGCCAGACACAGGGGCCGAGAGGCCCACCAAAGGGGCGGCACCCAGCCCATCACAAGGCAGGCCACCACTGGCAACCGGTCATAGGACAATGGGGCCCAGGAACCGATGCGAGCCCAGATGGTAAAAATGGACAGTGGGGCCTGGTGACACCAACAGGGAGGCACCCCGCACACCCCCCGCACCGGCCCCAGGCAAGCGCAGTACACCCAGGCCCCCCCCACACACAGTGTGCCCCAACACCCCACCAGGACAGAGCCACCACACGCCACCAGCCCGCAAAACAGCCACAGTGGCCACCAGAATGGCCAATCCAGCCCCAGCAGCCCCCCAAGAGCCATCGCGCTAGCTTGGACCCGACGGGGAAGCAGTAGACCCCCCGACCACAGCCCCCAGGTCCCGGGGATCATGACTTCATCCAGATGAGCTAAACATTAGTTTTGTATAAAAACAGTGCTTCACTTCCAACCATTGATTATTTTGGTCATCTTATTACCTGTGCCAAAGAGGTTATGTTTTTACTGACATCTGTCTGTCTTTGTACAACATAAGTCAATATGTTTGGGATATGACACAACACATTTTGGTGAAGATCTGGAAGAGATCCTGGATCAGTTCGGGATTTACCCCAATGTCAAATTTCAAATTGATTTAATCAAATAATTGATCAAACTTAACACAATTTAAGAGTTAATAATCCTTCAAAGGTATGAAAAAGACAGTGGGTCAATAAGTTATATAACTCTTAGCCGCTGTAAGCAAAACTGGAATGTCTATTGCAGAGTCATTGTCTTTCAGCTGCTATCCTTGAACACTCACAGAACCAAGACTTATACATTAAAATTCCAACATTACTTCAACATTTTAATGTGTCAATCATATTGTAATTCTCCCACTACAACTTTCTTCTGTGGAATGGAACAGGAAGTAGGAGTATTGCTGATTCTCCATGAGGCTTCTGATTGGATTGTGTGGAGATGGCAGTGGTCTAACACTGCCATCCACAGGCTGGGCGTGGTTTAACAGCTCTGGACAGAGTATTTATCCAGATCAATATAAATGTATTTTAAAAAAGCACTGCTGTGTGCACAAAGTTTTTTTGTTTTAAATGGACCTAAAAAATATGTTTTAAAAATACAGAGGTTTGTGTAAACATAGCCTTAATTTTTACTGCTGTATTTGACCAGAGAACACTGACAGAAGCTGTTTTAATTAAAAATTTTTGCTGCTCTTCACTTTCACATATTAAACCTAACCTCATCTTGTACTTGTGACTGTTTTGACACTCAAACCTTCATTCTGTCTCTGTAACCCTGGTATTTGTTTTGTCATCTGCAGATTGGTGAAAGAATACGAGTCATCTTAGACATGGACGACAAAACACTGGCATTCGAGCGGGGTTTTGAGTTCCTGGGTGTGGCGTTCCGTGGCCTTCCCAAAGCTTGCCTGTTCCCTGCAGTGTCTGCGGTTTACGGAAACACCGAGGTCACCATGGTGTACCTCGGAAAACCGCTGGATGGCTAGGACCGCCACGGAAATGCTGCGGGCCCCCCCCCCCCCCCCAGACCTTCAAGAAGCTTCTGGAAGCTATTCTGCATAATGTGCACATGCACAAGAAAAACACTGGATGTATTTTTACAACTGAAGGGTTGGCGGTTCGAATCCTGTCCTGGATCTTGGGCAGAGACACTTAATCCTCCAGTATCACTCAAACTGCTGTCTGGTGGGAGGGGCCATAGGTGCAGAACAGTGATGTGTGGGTTGATGTATGGGCTGCTTTTTTCACTAAACCACCTGCGGCTCAGACCGCACATAAATATATTTGAAAAGAATGGAGCCGAACTGCTTCTCGACCCACATTTTAGAAATGTAATCAATGGTCTTCATGAACATCAAACAACCTTACTAGCATACCTGCATTTAATAAAATAAATTTGAACCCGGTTTCAATGGAAAAAAAAAACACTGGGAGCTGCTCATCATCTTTAAAAATCTCAGTGAATGTATCCCAAACCTTACTTTTTTCTTTCTGTTACCAGAGCTTCCACTCACATAACTCTTGCTCCATCCAGTATGTCACCTTCACGGAAATTCAGTTAATGAAGCGTATTTACAAGGTTATTTTAATGTTTATCTCAAACGACAAATGACCCGAACGACCGCAACCCGAATATAATTACAAATATTTTTTAATGACTCACTTCCGGTCAGCCCACGCATCACTGGTGCAGAATGTGAGTCGGTCTTCTGTCAGTCTGCCCCAGGACAACTGTGGATACATATGTAGTGCATGTGTGGACATAGAAATGTGCTATAGTAATATGATGCATTGACCTCGACCTGGACTGGGCTAAATGGTAGGGTTGGTTACCAAAAGGGTTTCATTAGATGCAGATACCAAATCGGTACTGTCAAAATGCTATCGGTTGCTAAATGTGATTTAAATCGGTACTTTACAAAGAATAAAAAATTAAATTACAACCAGAGACATACATGATTGAACCGTAACATCAAAATCTAACTGACGACTTTAACTGTGTGAACACATCTGATTAATCTATTATTATTAAATTAGGCCTTCGCCGCATACCACGTCGGGCGCAAGGCCTATTGATACTGCTTGCAGTTTGTTCTGATTCAGCCCTTTGAGCTCTAATTTGACCCCCTGAACATGCATGAAAACTAACCAAATTTTGCACACACATCAGGAGTGTGAAAAATTGCAAGTATTTATAGGTTTCATAAAAATCAGTAAAGAAATGTGTCTACAGCGCCCCTAGAAAAGGTGAAATAGTTTGTATTAGGCCAGATCACACCCTAATGAAGTTAGAGCTATGAAAATCGGTACACATGTTGGGCATATGATGATGAACAATAAACCTAATGATGACCACGCCCATAAACCAACAGGAAGTTCACCATCTTGGATTGAATTTAGAAAAATTTTGAGTTGTTGTTTTCGCTGTCATTGGAATTTTCTACCTCCTCCTCAGCCGTTGGGCCAAATGAGCTCAAAATCGGTGAACACGATCTAGACAAGTGGGACATAAAAAGTTATCCAATTTATTTGGAAAAGTTGCATCGTTTTTGTGCTATGCTGTCACAAATTTTGTGAAGATTTCGGGAAAAATTGCTTCAGCTCGGACATACGAACACCGATTTGGCTTAAATTTTACACAGACGTCTATCTCCATCTACATCCATTTAGCTAAAGACATTCTGATTTTGCCCCACCTAGAAATGTACTTTTATTAAAATGGCTGTAGTTTGGACATACAAACACCAATTTGGCTGAAATTTGACTCCGAAGTCTGTTTCCCGGGTCTACACCTGTTTGTCTTACAAAATTGTTATTTCGCACTACAGTGTCCCCTACAGATTCGCCTTTACTGAAATGGCTGTAGCTCAGGCATACAAACAGCGAAAAAATTACTCGGATGTCGCGTGGGGAGGCGGTGGCCAGGGGATGCGGTCGCGAGGGATGGCGAAGGCCTGTGAGACTGCTTGAAATTTTAATTATTCTTATTTTTTTATTTTTTTTATTATTAAGCTAGCACCACATGTTATGTCACCAGTTGAGGAATTCACAAACAACAGTTACTTATTAGTAATAGTTATTAAACGTACTGACTGTGTCAGTGTCATGGTCCAGTATCTGCAGTAGATGATCTGAACATTTATCACTTGGGTCTGACATTAACACACTGCATATTTTCATTTATGATGGGGATATTAGCATAGATATTAGGCTAGTCTTATTAGCACAGTGCTGGGCTAGTACTATTAGCACAGTGCTCGGCTAGTGGTATTAGCACTGTGCTAGGCTAGTACTATTAGCACAGTTCGAGGCTAGCGCTATTAGAACAGTCCTAAGCTAGCAGTATTAGCACAGTCCTAGGCTAGCGTTATTAGCACAGTACTAGGCTAGTGCTATGAACCCAGTGCTAGGCTGGTGCTATTAGCACAGTGTTAGGCTACTTAGCTCTTCACAGAGGCTTTAATAAACACTGTGTCACCAAGTGTTTAATGAGATAATTTGTATTCCAGCCTTTACATGTAAATCTATTTAATACCTGTAGCATTTGGAAGCATCTGGAACTTCTTGTGAACTGTAACGTTTCACCTTTTCACCTTTGACCTGTCGCTGTGTGCAGGCTGCTGTCAACAGAGGAAGTAATTAAACAACAGTTTTATATATTTGTGGTACCAAAATATGGTACCGAAATTCACGTTAGATTTCAATCTGGTTAATGTTATCCCCAGTTCCAGAACGGTACCTACTTTCGGTTCCCAACCCTACTAAATGGTGACTGCGATAAACACTTGTTCATTCAGCTGCTGGTTTTATTACCTCCAGCAAGGAGGTATTACTTTTGAATCAGTTTGTTTGTCTGACTGTCAGTAGGATTATGCAAAAAGTTCTGAACAGATTTTTTCTTCTGGATCACTTTGAAATGTATTCTCCATTTACCACAATGTAAAATTTCAAAACACATCCTGAAAATTTGATCAAAATCTGTTCAGAATGTTTTGCATAATCTTGCTGACAGACAGACAAAGAGACTCAAATTTAATACCTCCTTTGTGGACCTTCTCTTCATTCGAAGGAGGGAGGTCTGCCTTGGCGGAGGTTTGCGCTCTCAGAGTGTTTTTCTAGTTTACCTTGAGACGAGGATTTGCGGCCACCACCACCAAGACCGCCCACCAAAGGGCCCCAACTCTCATCACCCTGTTCTAGAAGCTTCTGGAAACCATTCTGCAGAATATTCACATGCACAAGAAAAACACTGGTGGTACTTTTACTACAAAACCTGGACCCAGATTTGGATTTGAAATTGGATTTGGACCCAGACCTGGACCCAGATTCAGAACTGGACCTGGACTGGCCTTAAATCATGATTGCGATAAAGACTTGTTCATTCAGCTGTTGGCTTTATTTACTTTGGGATGACGATTCGCAGCCATTTCTGGCACTCAGACTAACAGGCAAGAACTAGAAATCCCCCCCCCCCCCCTCTCTCTCTCTGGAGTACCTGGACCCCTATCACCCTGTTATAGAAGCTTCTTGAAGCTATTCTGCAGAATATTCACATGCACAAGAAAAACAGTGGTGGTATGTTTACTACAAAACCTGGACCCAGATTCAGATTTGGTCCTGGATTCGGCCCCAGATTTGAACCTGGACTGGGCTGAATGGTGACTGCGATAAACACTTGTTTAGAGATCTGCTGGTTTTATTTCCTTTGGGACGAGGATTTACATCGTTTTTGCTCCAGTCATGTGACACAAGCTCCAGTCATGTCACAAATGCTTCCATGTCATTTTCACCAAGCGTGGTGCGAGGTTGAAGTGGTAAAACCAGATTGTACTCGTTTGATGTCACATTAACGTGCACGGAAAAGCAGCGGCAGATCAAAGCATTTTTAAAGCTTCATCTAGTCATCATGGAAACTATCTGTACCATGTGTCCTTTTTAATGTGATATCATACTTATAATGGATAAATAATAAACTCTACACTATTTCTGTATCTATGGGATTAAATCCACTCAAAATAAAAGTCGACCTGGTGCCAATAAAGACGCTTGTGTTCTTGACTTTTCATGCTTTTATCATGAAAAATACACAAATTACTTGTTTTCAACAGAACTAGTCTATTTACTATTTGTATATCGGCTAATATTTTATTTAATTATGAAAAATACACAAATGACTTGTTTTCTGACATAATTTAAGACTGAAAAAAAGAAGAAAACCCTCAAATACTGAATTTTTTGTGTATATTTTTCTAAAATGAAAAAATACAGAAGAGATCTTGGATTCTGGAACACTTCGAAATTTATTCTCCATTTACCGCAATGTAAAATTTCAAAGTGATCCAGGATCTCATCCAGATCATCACCAAAATCTAATAATTTGTTCCTTGTGACACTCGCAATACATCATGAAATTTTCATCAAGATCCATCTATAACTTTTTGAGTTATCTTGCTAATTAACAGACAGACAAACTTTGACAAACATATAACCTCCTTAGTAGACCTCTCTTCATTTGGGGGGTGGGAGGGTCTACCTTGGTGGAGGTTTGCGCTCTCAGAGTGTTTTCTAGTTTACATTGATTTTTTTTTCCATTTTCTTGCCCATTTCTTCATTTTTTCCATCATATTTTTTCAAATTTTTTTAATTTAAAAAAATTATTTAGTCTAGTTGTCTTAATTTTTTCACAAATTTTGTTTTCAGTCATTTTAATGTTTATGTTTGTTCATTTTACCATCTTTTCCCCTTATTTTGTAAATTTTTCATTATCTGAACCTGTTTTATTGTCACTAGGGTCTGTGGGGGCCTAATCCAGCTCCAAAGGGTAAAGGTGCGGTACACCCTTATGAGTCTCCAGTTCATCTCAGAGCAGAAGATATAGGCAAACAATCACTCTCACATTCACACCTATGGGTTAGATTAGCCAATTAATCAGTACGTGTGTTTGGATGGTGGGAGGAAACTGGAGTACTCGGAGAAAACCCACACAGACATGAGGAGAACATGTAAACAGAAAGGTCTGGTGTGGTTATTTTGTAAATATATTCTGTAAATCTATTTATTTATTTATTTATTTTACTGTAATTGACTCAAGTCAAAAAATTTCTGTGACGCCTGAGGGTTACATTTTCACAGCATTTATTGATTGTAGAATATTTATTACTATTTTCTGGAGCCTTCTGTTCTTGCAGTTTTACAGGAACAAAGTAAAGTTAGAAATAAATATATGTATATTCAAAAACTCAGATGCAGGCGTAACAAGTATTCATAGAATGCCTAATCTTAAAAAAATTATGTAAATTGTCTGAGTCTAATATAATTTTGTGGCTTCAGTTGTAAAATGATTGGTCTGCCTGACTATATTTGACATAAATCATAATATTTTTTCTGTACTTCTCATTGTTCCTTTTGATATCAGGTTTCTGTCATTCTTTATATAAATGATATATGCAAAGTCTCTAAAGTATTAAAACTAATATTATTTGCAGATGACACAAGCATTTTTTGCTCTGGGGAGGATTTGCACAAACTAATGGGGAGGATCAATGAAGAAATACACAAGTTAAAAACGTGGTTTGACAGGAACAAATTATCATTAAAATTAAGTAAAACCAAATACATGATATTTAGCAACTGCAATAAGAACATTCACACACATATACAGGTAGATGGGGTAGACATTGAAAGGGTATATGAAAATAAGTTTCTTGGGGTAACAATAGATGATAGGATCAACTGGAAAGCTCATATAAAACACATACAAAGCAAATTATCAAGAAGCATTTCAGTTCTGAGCAAAGCCAAACACATTCTGGACCACAAATCGCTCCACATACTTTGCTGTTCACTCATTTCACCATATTTACATTACTGTGCACAAGTCTGGGCCAACACATACAAATGTACAATAAATTCACTATCCACATTACAGAAAAGAGCCATAAGAATAAGTCATAATTCCGGTTATAGAGATCATACAAATCCACTATTCTTAAAATCCAGAACATTAAAACATTATTCACTTTCAAACAGCTCAATTCATGTTCAAAGCGACACACAAGGCACTTCCTGGTAATCTACAAAAAATGTTTTTCAATAGAGAAGGGAATTACAATCTGAGGGGGGAGCACAACTTAAAACATCTGAGGCCACGTACAACACTGAAAAGCTTTTGTGTTTCTGTTTGCGGAGTGAGGCTGTGGAACAGGTTAGGTGTGGAGCTCAAGCAATGTCCAAGCATGATCCAGTTTAAAAAGCGGTACAGGCACATGGTTTTCACTGGGTACAGGGAAGAGGAAGGGGTCGAACATTCTGGATTCTAGGATGACACCTTGGACTTCAAAGCTGTGTGCATGCATTGGTGGTGTCACTTCCCTATTACTCTTGGGGTCACTCTCTGGCTCTGCGGGGCTAGCGTGGCTAGGGCCCCTCTGCCTGGGGGTGTTGGCCCTGGTGTCTCTCCCTTTGAGCCCTAGATCTCCTGGGCCTGTGCGCTCTCCCGGGGCCTTGGGGGTGTCGGCGGCTGGTTTCTTCTGGGGCGCCCTGGCTGGCCCTGGGGTTCGGGGTGGGTCGGCCCTCCGGTCGCTCCCCTGTCCCTTCCTGCCCTGCTTCCCTCCTCCTCCCTCCTCTCCCGCCTGGCCGCTCGTCCCTGTCCCTCTCCCTCCCCTGGGGGGGGCTGGGGGCCCTCTGCTGCCTGGGGGACTGGCATGGGGGCTGGGTCGTCTCTCTCGGGGGGTGGCTCTGGCTCATCTGGGCACAGGCCTTGGCACTTGCCTGTGTACCGCCACTGGAGATTATATTCTGCTGGCTGGGGGCTTCTGTCTGGGCCTGGCGCTGTCCTGGGGAGTAGTGGGGTGGGTGGGGTTTCAGTAGTGTTGCGGGGTGGGTGCCCTGCATCCTGGGCATGCCGGCTCCGGGGTGGGCGTGGGGGCTCTTGGCCCTCGCTTCCTGATGGTGTGGCCTGGCCCTCCCTCCGGGGTGGGGTTCTGCGTGCGGCTGGCCCGTAGTGGGACTACGGCGTCTGCAGGGGCGCTGGTCTAGCACTGCGACTTCTGGGGGTTTTGGTGCTGGCTGGGCCGGTCGGGTTCAGGTGGGCCCACCTTGGCCTCTTGCCTCAGGGCTCTGGGGGCCCTCTGCATCAGTAGCAGTGGTCTCACTATCTGTCTACCCCGCTGTTCTGTCCTCATGGGCCGGATCCACACCAGCCTGCCTCTTACTGTGCACTTCACACACTTCACACTTCACTGTATATAGCTACTCTTAGGCACATATAGGGACACAGCAGTTAGGGCCTCGAGAGCAGGTGGGAGCAGGAATGATGGGCTCGGTGGTGGGGCAGATCTTCCCCATTCCCCTCTTGCTTGCCTCCCCTGCTCTCTAATTTCTTTTAAAGCATCACACACATTCACACCTTGGGGGTAGATCTGGGGTGGCTTGGGGAACATAGGCCAGGGTAGGCTGCAGAGTATCCATCCTCTGTGGTCCCCTGGCCTGCCCCCAGGATGCCTCGCCCAGCCTCCCCACTTTTAATGCACCACATGACACTCAGGGTTACACAATCACGGTGCAGGGATAATGTCTCCAGTCAGGGATCTGGAGACATATTAACAGGGAGGAATGGGGGGATTTCACTAATATAGCCTCGCTGGTGGGACCCGGCCCCCCTTATGCCTTATCCCTTATGCCTTATGGCTATGGGGTAGCGGGGGTAGACTACTATCCATGTTGCTGTGCTGGGGGGTCCCCGGGACCTGGGGGCTGTGGTTGGGGGGGTGCTCCTGCTTGTCCGTCAGGTCCAAGCTGGTGCCATGGCTCTTGGCTGGATGCGGGGGTTGGATTGGCCAGTCTGGCGGGCGCTGTGGCTGTAAATGGACTGCACTTATATAGCGCTTTTCCACCTTCATGGTGCTCAAAGCGCTTTACATTAGCCTCTCATTCACCCATTCACACACACACTCATCCACCAGTAGGTTTCTAAGGTCTATGGTCAGTCCTACTGGGGGCCTAAGCCAGGGTTCAGTGTCTTGCCCAAGGACACTTCTGTTGGAATAATTGTATATAGCATACAATTATTGTGTTTCTTTAATTATCACACATTACTTACTTTGGCTAAAAGAATGTGCTATTGCATAAGAAGCTATGTGTCTAGACCTGAATATTGATTGACTTATCTCTGAATAGGTTGTTTCAGTAAATCCTGTTTAGCAACATACCACAGGTGACAATTTATGTGGAAAAGATAAGTAATTTGAAAGGAGACAATCCTTTAAAATGTCTCCTATTGTGTACCACAGGTGATAATATATGGAGACAATCCACGTCTTGTTCTCCTTTAAAATGTCTCCTATTGTGTACCACAGGTGATAATATATGGAAAACATAAGCAATTGAAAGGAGACAATCCAATCTTGTTCACCCCCTCTCCTTTAGGGATTTGTTCTCCTATTGTAACCTAGGCCACCCGAAAACTGAATAAAAGGCAAGGAGAAAGCAGAAACGCATTCAGGAGTGGTTAGAGATTGTAACTGAAGCACGTCTCTGTCCTTTTCTCCTCGCGAGAAAGAAAATGATTTTGACTCTGTCTTCTCTTCCTTGTGTTGTTTAAAACTTGTTTTAGGTTTGACGCGAACCGCCAAACTCTCGGTCATTGGGCGACCCACTCTACCAACTGAGCCACAGCCGCCCTGTACTGCGGGCTGGTGGCGTGTGGGCGTTGTCGGGACGCATTGTGGGGAGGTGGGGGCCATGGGTGTACTGTGCTCGCCTGGGGCAGGGTGCGGGGGGTGTGCGGGGTATCTCCCTGTTGGCGTTGCCGGGCCCCAACACACTGTCCATTTTGCCCTCTGGACTCATGTTGGGTCCGGGCTCCGATGTCCTCTGGCCGGCGCCCGGCGTCGGTCTGCCTTGTGATGGGCTGGTTGCCGCCCCCTCGGTGGGCCACTCGCTCCCTGGTTGGGTCGGCTGGGTGGGTCGGGTGGTAGGGCGGGGGGAGTTGGTGGGGGCTGGGGTGGCGGGTGGGTCGTCGTGCCCCGGGCCGCCTGGGTCGGTCTTGGTGCACTGGGGGGGGTCTGTAGCTGCTCCCTCTTGTTCTCCGGGTTTGTGTCGTTCACAGTGGCCCCGGTGGCTCTCTGGGAGTGGCGTCCTGTGGCTCCTGTGGCCCGAGGTGGGGGTTGCCCTGTTGGCTTGGCCCTGCCTTGTCGTGATTGCTGTTCTGGGCTTCGGGGTCCTTCACACTTGCATGTTTGATCGGTTATTGCCAGCTACTACTGAGTCCCATTTCAACAAATGATGGGACTCGCCAGAATGTGCTGAGAATCTCTCCACAATCTCTCCACTGAATTCATTTTCTTCTGCACTGGTGTCCTCTTCTGGCCTATTCTATTACATTACATTCTATTTTGTACTATCAGGACATCCACGGTTGTGGTGCTCGGTGCTGATTGTTTAATTTTTTGTTTGTTTTTTGTTTTTGTTTTGTTTTTTGTTTCTCCTTTTGTGCTGGTTTGGATTTCTCCTCTTTTTCTGATCTACTTATTTATTTTTTTATTTTTTTATTGATGGACAGTTGGTGGTTGGGAATAACACATCACCTTGCAGTCTTTAATTACAATAGCACCCCTTTTGGTTTCTGTCCCCGTTCGTCCTGTCCGTCCTGTCCAGTCTTTGTTTCCTCCGCACATCACTGAGGTGCAGCACTGCACTCACTGGCTTGTAAGGAAGAGTTCTAATGGGGGATGTCTGCTCAGCTTTCGGGGAGGACCGATGATGGTCACACACATGCACTAAATAGTCTAGTATATATCTACAAGACTGGAATATGCACTGATCTCGAGCACTGTTGACTCCCCCTCTGTGGGGTTAAAAGATATAAAAAATAAATAAATAAATAAATACATGAATAAAATAAGTGAATGAATAGAAAAATAAAATAAATAAAATAAAAAAATGAGAGCAAAATGCAGACAACTTAGAAAGAGGAAAGAAAAAAAAGGGAAGAAGAAAAAAGGGAAAAGAAGAAGAAGGAAGAGAGGAAAAAAGAAAACAATAAACAAAAAAAAACTATTTGTTACCTACTTTCCTATCTGCTCTTTTGATTTTAGTTGTTTTTTTTGTTTTTTGTATATATGTCTATGTTTAGTACTTCAATTATTGATTATTTGTATTGTTATTATTGTTATTGTTATTATTTTATTTATCATCATTTTTGTACTATGCACTATATTACTACAAGATGAATTTAGGTTGTTGGGGAAGTGAAGAAGGGGTAGGATTAAATAAGCTTATGCTTCATCCTAGTCCTTTTCGGACATGTCATTGTTATTATTATTATTGCTGTATTGATTATTGTTGCACTTTGCACATGTTCGAAATAAATCATTCAAATCAAAATCAAATCATGATTCACTATTTCAGTTACAATATCCATCCTTATTTGCTTTTGATGTGCTTGTTGGTCAAGCCATCAAAAATCAATTATTAGTAAAAAAACAAAAACAAAAAAAAACAAAAAAAGTACTGGTCCAGTCAAATATTTACACCATGGCTGGTGATGTAGTACAAATGAGTCACAAAGTTAATCATTAGCCTGATCCTTTCTATACACACAGTAAATTCAGCTTACACTTTCTGTTGGTAAACTCAACCATAATGGTTGGGGTTTGGCATTTTTATCCTTGGGTGGGAGACTATGGCAAGGTGAGATGTACTCACTGTCCAGATCAATGTTCTTCCTGCTCAAAAAGTTAACAATTTCTGTCTAGTGAGAGCAGTTCTTCAGGTGCTGCCTCCTCACTTTGGTGGTTGCTGGCTGCAGCCCTGGCATAGCTGCAATGTCTTGTATCCAGCCTAGTGATGATCAGATAATTTCCCCTGGAGTACTGCTCCAAGTCATCAATCCTTTTTTCAAGTAGATGAATCTTCTGGTCTTTGACTTTGATCATGACCTTCAGCTCATGGACTTCTTCCACTAGGCCCATCAGATTGGCTTGCTGTGTAATCACTTTGCTGATCTCCTCAGACATAAAATTAAGTGATATTTTTTTAATCTCTTCCAGCTGTTCTGCCAAATTCTTAGTTGTTGTCATCATGTTTGCTCCCTTTTTTTCCCTTCAAAGATATGCTTCAGGAATCTTGAAGCTGTGTTGCTGGTCACTAAGTGCTCTCAGGCCCCTTCTACTGAAGCACAAGCCTCTGCTTTAAACTGTTGATCGCTGAGAAAAAAAACATTGAGAGTGTGGAAACAACAGCAGTTCACTGCAGTGAACCATTAGATTAGCATTAACCTTCAGCCACTTCCTTGTCTAAGAACTGGCAGTCTGTTAACGACAGACCCGGGTGGGATCAGTCCCAGCTCCTGCTCAGGCCGGCTTCCAGATTCCCTTTGCAGGCAGAGTCAGTCCCAGAGGTCCCAGGAAAGTAGCAACTCCACGCATATCTTCTATTTTGGTCAGACATCAAACAAGAAGTTTAGAGGTTCAGCTTGTCTGTGAGAAACTTCCTCCATTTGAAGATGTTACCGGTTATTTAAATATTCCAGGTGCCCAATAACCATAAGCTTAATGTTTATGGTTCATGGAGATCAGTGACATTTTGGCTGAATCTCATTTCACCCCTTCCCCTCCGTTTTGTGTGTCCACGTGTAGGGATAGGGGTGTGTCAAGTAAGGTTAAGGCAGAGGGGTAGGGCTTTATACCCCTTCAAATGGAGATTTTCCAGAGGCAGATTCCAAACAGAGGCGTACGAGAAATTTCCCAGAATACAATGCGAATCATTTAAAAAAACGGTGGCATCTATAACAGAAGTACACAAATGTAGTATTTTCGCAGTAATTAACAGTTTTTCAATTGTAATAACTGTTTTATTGTATAAAGTTTGACATTGTTGTAATGTGTAATGGTAATTTCTGGAACATCAAGTCTGGTGAAAATGGGGAATTATTTTGTGATCGACATAACTGTATGTAAACCAGACAACTGGTTGACGTTGATCATGTATTAAATCCACACACAGATGTACAAAAGTAATGGTACCCTTAACTTAAAGGAGAACTCGGCCAAACTTCATGTCACAGCCTTTGGGTACCTAAAAGTAAATACTGGATAAAATCAGAGGAGAAGCTGCTCGTTTATGTTGCTGCTAACCAAACTTCATTGCTGCTATGCACTACTGTGTTTAAAATATAATCGGTTCATGAGGGAAGGAGCTGGTGGATGTTTTGAAGCATTTGTTGTGATATTTTCAACACACACAGTTAGAAAAAGATGACATATTTGGCTAAAATTTTACTTAGAAAATTATTTTACATGTATAAACAATTGTAAGTTGCAATGTGGTATTACAGTATTAATACACTGGCAGTTAAAGTTTTATTAAAGGAAATACAAATGTTAAGTGAAAAGTGAATAAATAGACTTTTCTCAACCTCAAAAGCTTAGAAAAGTGTATACTACTGAAGGAAGTTTCAATATGGTTTTTCACTAATAATTAACCTGCCAGTTAAAATTTTAAATCAGAACACATGTGAGGAGAAAATTACAAAATAAACTTTTATTGACCTGAAAAGCATAAAAAGGGAGTTTTCACATTTTTGGAATAATTTGCTTTGGAAAATGGCTTTACAAGTGTATACTCCTGAAGGAAGTTGCAATATGGTTTTTCACTAATATTAACCTGCCAGTTAAATTTTTGAATAACTGTGAGGTAAAAGTGACAAAAGAGACTTCTTTTGACCTGAAAAGCATAAAAAGGGACCTTTTTACAGGGACCTTTTTACATTGTTGGTATAATTAGCTCGGGAAAATGGTTTAAAAGCGTATACTACTGAAGGAATTTTCTATACCTCAAGTGAGAGTGAGACAGATAACCAGTCAACCAGTTAAACAGTCAACCAGTGAGACAGTTAAACAGTCAACCAAAGAAAGATTGAGCTAGTTAACCAGTCAACAAGTGAGACAGATAACCAGTCAACCAGTTAAACAGTCAGAAAGTAAGACAGTTAAGCAGTCAACCAGTGAAACAGTCAACCAGTGAACCAGTCAACCAAAGAAAGAGTGAGGTAGTTAAACAGTCAACAAGTGAGCCAGTTAACCAGTCAACCAGTGAAACTGTCAGCCAGTAAAACAGTTAACTAGTCAACCAGTTATCCAGCTCACCAGTTAACCAGTGAACCCAACCCTGACCCTGACCCTGAACCTGACCTTGACCCTAACCCTGACCCTGACCCTAACCCTAATCCAGTTAACTAGCAAACTAGTGCACCAGTAAAACAGTCCACATTAAACCAGATAAAATACACTAAAAGCAGCCTTAAATAGACAAACGTGAATAAAAAATCCCTTTAAAACCAGATAAAATACACCAAAAGCAGCCTTAAATGTGCAAAAATCAATTAAAAAATAGCTTAAATTTGAATAAATACACTAAAAACAGCCTTAAATCTAGAAAAGGTACATAAAACCCCACTTTAAATTTTAAAAAACTCACTGGACACTGCCAGTATTTTGCTGGAAAAGTGTCACCCCTTTATATACAGTAGAATCTAAATTCGGCGATTGCAACCCCTGTGGCGCACCTGGTAGCTTTTTCACCTCGTAAACAGAAAGTCGCCGGTTCGAATCCGCCCTCAGACCACTCTGTGTTGGCTTTTGTTCTTCTCCTGTGTCACAGTCACCTTTTTTCTCCCAGACCAACTTTGCTCCCACCATAAAGACAAGATGCACTCATCGCTCAGTGGCTTCATCTCAACTCACCACAGGTGGAAATGTCACACTCATTCCTTGCCTCTATATGGGTTAAGCCCTGCCATCAACTGACCATCAGCTGACACCTAAAATCAACACTTAAAATGCAATTATATGGCTGGGATTACTTTATTCACAACTGCATACAAAAGACAAAGTTGTGGAGCTCCATACCCACACAAGTGGCATCCACTTGACCCAATTGAACCAGTTAAACAGTCAACCAGTGAAACAGTCAACAAGTGAGACAGTTAAGCAGTCAACCAGTGAAACAGTCAACCAGTGAAACAGTCAACCATAGAAAGAGTGAGCTAGTTAACCAGTCAACAAGTGAGACAGTTAAGCAGTCAACCAGTGAAACAGTCAACCAGTGAACCAGTCAACCAAAGAAAGATTGAGCTAGTTAACCAGTCAACAAGTGAGACAGATAACCAGTCAACCAGTTAAACAGTCAACCAGTAAGACAGTTAAGCAGCCAACCAGTGAAACAGTCAACCAAAGAAAGATTGAGCTAGTTAACCAGTCAACAAGTGAGACAGATAACCAGTCAACCAGTTAAACAGTCAACCAGTGAGACAGTTAAGCAGTCAACCAGTGAAACAGTCAACCAGTGAACCAGTCAACCAAAGAAAGATTGAACTAGTTAACCAGTCAACAAGTGAGACAGATAACCAGTGAGACAGTTAAACAGTCAACCAGTTAAACAGTTAAACAGTCAACCAGTTAAACAGTCAACAAATGAGACAGTTAAGCAGTCAACCAGTGAAACAGTCAACCAGTGAACCAGTCAACCAAAGAAAGATTGAGCTAGTTAACCAGTCAACAAGTGAGACAGATAACCAGTCAACCAGTTAAACAGTCAACCAGTAAGACAGTTAAGCAGCCAACCAGTGAAACAGTCAACCAAAGAAAGATTGAGCTAGTTAACCAGTCAACAAGTGAGACAGATAACCAGTCAACCAGTTAAACAGTCAACCAGTAAGACAGTTAAGCAGTCAACCAGTGAAACAGTCAACCAGTGAACCAGTCAACCAAAGAAAGAGTGAGCGAGTTAACCAGTCAACAAGTTGGACAGATAACCAGTCAACCAGTTACACAGTCAACCAGTGAGACAGTTAAACAGTCAACCAGTTAAACAGTCACAACAAGTGAGACAGTTAAGCAGTCAACCAGTGAACCAGTCAACCAGTGAACCAGTCAACCAAAGAAAGATTGAGCTAGTTAACCAGTCAACAAGTGAGACAGATAACCAGTCAACCAGTGAGACAGTTAAACAGTCAACCAGTTAAACAGTCAACAAGTGAGACAGTTAACCAGTCATCCAGTGAGACAGTTAAACAGTCAACCAGTTAAACAGTCAACAAGTGAGACAGATAACCAGTCAACCAGTGAGACAGTTAAACAGTCAACCAGTTAAACAGTCAACAAGTGAGACAGATAACCAGTCAACCAGTGAGACAGTTAAACAGTCAACCAGTTAAACAGTCAACAAGTGAGACAGTTAACCAGTCATCCAGTGAAACAGTCAAGAAGTGAAAGAGTCAACCAGTTAACCAGTGAACTAGTTAACCAGTCAACCAGTTATCCAGCTCACCAGTTAACCAGTGAACCCAACCCTGACCCTGACCTTGACCCTAACCCTAACCCTAATCCAGTTAACTAGCAAACTAGTGCACCAGTAAAACAGTCCACATTGAACCAGATAAAATACACTAAAAGCAGCCTTAAATGTGCAAAAATCAATTAAAAATAGCTTAAATTTGAATAAATACACTAAAAACAGCCTTAAATCTAGAAAAGGTACATAAAACCCCACTTTAAATTTGAAAAAACTCACTGGACACTGCCAGTATTTATGCATGTCCTACTATTTTTCGCATGCCCCCCCCCCTTTTCTACCCTTAGATATCCGTCTTTTCAAAACCCCATTATTTTTTGCATCTCCCATTTCTCCATGTCCCCTTTCCTAGACACCACTTATTCCCCACCCATCCCATTCACACACCCCTTACATGCACAGAGGACTAGGACCATTTTATTTAATAATTATTTAATACACACTTATCTAATTAATATTTATTCACACTATTCATTGCCACCCAGACCCCAAACACCTCCCACCCACCAGGCTGTAGAGCCACGTGTCTGCGCTGGACTCTCCCGCTCCGCGGAGCTTCGCTGCCGCGGTGGGCGTGGCCTCCCCTTATCAGGCCGATCCCCCTCCCCTCTTCCCCACAGAGACGCTTTGATCCAACGGGACCCGGGTTCACAACAGGCGCCGGACCCCCCCTTCGGACCTACAACCCACAGCAATTCCACCAATTACTTAATAAAAAATATACTTCCCCCTCCCTCTTTTTTTCTTTTTTTCCCCCGGGAATATCCCAGACCAGTGGGCCCGTGCCCTTAAAATCCCACAGGACCCATAGCTAACCCCAACCCTAACCCCAACCCTAGCCCTAACCCTAACCCTAACTTTTTAAGACCCAGCCCCCGGCGGACCGCATCCTCAACCTCTGGTTAGACGACCTAAACATGTGAGGGGAGAAGAGGGCTTATTAGCAGCTCCCCACAGAAATGTTACTAACCTCTCCAAATTTTTCAGGCTCACAGCAGCAGAAGAACATAGAAGGAGGACCAGAAGAACAGGTCTTGGAACGGGGTCTAACTTTCATCCCCACCCCTGGCCGGGTCGACCGCATGGAGCTTCGGAGGGACCTATACAACTATCATAGAAAATTAAAATTACTAGATCATTTCAATTATACAATAAACTTTAAACACGAACCCTTCACTGACTCATCCACCTGGACTCCGTCAACAACTTCACCCATAATACAGTCACTTATCCAGTGGGATCTGGACATTTTCAAAACACAACCCAATTCAATTTATCCATAACACAAAGGAATGCAACACTCAGAAATAATAACATCATCATCATCAAACCGGCCGACAAAGGCTCACAGATTGTAATCATGGATTTATTTCAATATTTATTAGAAGCAAACAGACAGTTAAATAATACACAACACAACATTCAATTACCCAAATCCATCCAACCACACACACAGATTATGATCCGGACCATCCTCAACAGAATGTATAATAACAAATTCATATCACGTAAACAACTCAATTACCTCAGTGGGCCAGACCAACCTAGGCCCAGACAGTTCTACCTCCTCCCAAAAATCCATAAACCTCCAGAGAAGTGGACGGTCCCTCACGAGGTTCCATGCGGCCGACCCATCGTCAGCGACTGCGGCTCAGAGTCGTATAGAATAGCAGAATACATCGACCATTTTCTCAATCCACTGTCACAAAAACACAACAGTTATATTAAGGACACATACGATTTTATCAATAAACTTAAAGGATTACACTTACCAGCTCATGCCTCCCTCTTTACAATAGATATAAACTCACTATACACCAACATTGATACGACTCTGGGCCTACAGGCGGTGAGGGATGTTTTCGACCGTTACCCGGACCCTGAAAGGCCAGACAACGACCTGCTTGAGCTACTCGAAATTAGTCTGACCAGAAATGACTTCGAGTTCAATGGCAAACCCTACCTGCAGATCCATGGAACAGCGATGGGTAAAAAGTTCGCCCCCGCTTATGCCAACCTTTATATGCGCCTCTGGGAGGGTACAGCATTCACCAAATGTACCCACTCACCCGTCATATACCTCCGTTATTTAGACGACATTTTTGGCATCTGGCAACACTCCACTACAGAATTTGATAATTTTAAACACACATCACCCGGCAATAACGATAACACATAACACACAGTTAACTGAAATAGAATTTCTGGACACACAGGTGTTCTTCATCTCACAAGATGAAGCAATCAAAACATTAGCTACCCTCGTTCTTTTCAAACATACCGACACACACGCACTCCTACACAAATCAAGTTATCACCCCAAACACACATTTAAAGGAATCATTAAATCACAACTCATTCGTTTCAATAGAATCTGTACCTTCCAAGAGGACGCCAAAGAAGCCACCACCACGCTGTTCCATGCATTACGTCCGAGAGGCTACTCTAGCCGCTTCCTCCGCTACATCAAAGCGGAGGTCAGACTCTTATTTGCAGGTGGGCAGGAGTATAAAAGACCGTTGGACAGGGAGGGAGGAAAGCTACCTCTGATAACTACGTACACACAGGAAACAGCGGGGCTGGGTTCCAAAATAACTTTGAGGAAGTTAAGTTAAAAGAAGAAAACCTCAGGAATTTCAAAATAATCTCCACCTACAGGAGAAATAAGAACCTGAAGGACCTCTTAGTGCGCCTTAGTGACCTCCAGTTTTGCTCGGGTGGGAAACACAAAGCAAAAGGATAACAAATATTATTCAAATATCCATTTTATTGAAAATAATATTACAGGGTCAGGTGCTCCAACCGCTAAAGACTTAAGTCTAAACACAAAAAATGTGGTGTACGGAATTAAGTGCGGGAGGTGCTGCAAACTATATATAGGGGAAACAAAAAACCCTTTAAAGGCGAGACTTAAGCAGCACCTCCATCACATCCAGAAACAGGACAGAGACACGATTTTATACAAACATTTTAATTATCATGGCATGGACAATTTTAAAATATTCGCCATATGTGCCAGAACGCACTGGACCCAGCAGGAGAGGCGGAGGGTGGAGAGACGCTGGATCATGAAACTCGGTACGTGTCACCCTGGCGGCTTGAACGAAAAACCGGGGTGACCTACCGTCCGCCCTCTGCCTCCATCTTCTGGCGCACCCTAGCCATGACACCGACAGGACCATATAACCCTGAAAGAGGAGAGAGGAGGGAGGGCATCATTTTCGACAAAAGGGAAATAAACTTACTCTTATTAATTACTTTATTATATGAATTGTTTATTTATTTATTTAATTTATTTATTTATTTTATATCTTCTCTTATGAAGTTTATTCATGCATGATTTTAAGGTTTTAAAGCTTGCCCTTTTTTATGAATTGTTTTTTGGAGTGTGTTTTATCCCATATGTTATTGTGTTTTTACTGCATGTTGCACTTATTTTATGACACTTTGGGACAATTTTAATTGTCCTATCTTTTATTCTTCATCAGTCATAAGAGATATAAATAATTTTATTATTCTATATGTATATGTGTTGCTCTATAAGAGTTTGGTTTTATCATTCCTTTTTAAAGGGGCCCTCTTTTAATACCCCTCTTAATACCTCTTTTTAAGGGCATTTTTGATTCCTGCCGGAACCGTGTCGCCCACCTGGACCGTACACCTGAATGGGGCACCTGACCCTATTTTATTGTATTATTTTATTACATTTTATCTTTTTTTATTGTTTTTTATTGTCGTATTTTTTATTGCTTTTAACTTTTTTTAAATCTTTTAATCTTTTTATGTTTTTCTTAAAGGGGATATATAGATTTTTTAATAAGGCTTAAAATGGGCCCTAGTGCCCGTGCACGTTCTGACACCCCTTCCCTCGGAACCCTAACCCTCAGAACCCTAACCCTAACCCCTTGACCCCAAACGCTAACCCTCGGACCCCCTAACTCTTATCTATTTGATTTAAAAAATATTCTGAATAAATAGAGATTTAAAATAATATTTAATAAGTTAATAATTTTATAATTAATAATATCCCTTCAAATAAATTAGATAAATAATTAATATGTAATGACATTGTATAAAAATCCCCATTCATTCCCTATTAACACAATTTCCCATTCATTTTTAACCCAATGCATTCCCCCATTTAAAAAGACATAGAGCAAAAGGCCCATTTAAAATTTGAAAATTTGAACTAACCGCCAGCAGTTGGCCACGCCCCCGAGGTCTCTTCAGATCCAGGCTGCGCTGAGACTCACTTGTAGCGGAGCTCTGCAAGAGGACAGAACGAAAACTTTAGACAACTGACTTACACACATATAACATATTTTACTTACCTTTCTTTTATTTTTTACTTATTCTTTTCGGACCTGAGGAAGACCTCTAACGGTCGAAACGTCGTCCACCTTTTTATTTTATTTCACCTAGGATTTCACCCCTTTCTTTTTTAAGAAAGCACACACACACACACACACGACAAACATATTAAATTAATTCATACATTTCATACACACACATATATTCATAATGTTTAATGCGGACTCGGAAGGGTGGACGGTGGTCCAGAGAGGACGCCGTCCTAACCGCAACAGAGATGGAGAGTGGAAAGGGGGAAACCGTTACGGGAGTCGGCTTCCCCGGGGGGTGGACTGTGCACACGGCCCACCGGGATCTTTCGGTTCCGGTGGTCGCACCCACTTCAACCATAACCCTAACCCTAATTGGTGAACCCTAAACCTAATATTTAAACCTAAACCTAACCATTTGACCTTCTAAACCTAAACCTACTAACCCTAATTGGTGAACCCTAAACCTAATAATTAAACCTAAACCTAACCACTTTGAACCCTAAACCTAAAATTGGAACCCTTAACCTAATACTTACCCTAAACTTAACCAGTTGGAACTACAGACCTAAACCTAAGGACCCTAAAACTTAATCGTTTGACCCTAAACCTAACTTGGACTTTAAAACCTAAATGGACTAAACTGACTACGCACCTAAAACTAAATGTACTTTACACCTAAACCTAATTTTAGCACTTACACTTCAAACTGTCTAAGTTGACATTCATATGTACGGGGAGGGAGAGCCGGAATAGGCTGTACTATGTAGCTGCAAGAGGCAGTCATTAGAAGATGTGCGTTTTGGCGGTATCATATATGTTTAGGGACAGATGCTTGTGAACGTTAGGGACAGAGGAATGGATCAGGCTATTCATTTGATAGACCTGTGGATATGGCGGTAGCAAACTTATCTCAGAAAAATACTGAGAGGAACCTGTGGAAGAAAGATAGAACCTGTGGAAAAAAGAAAGAAGTACTTACCTCAGAAAAATACTGAGAGGAACCTGTGGAAGAAAGATAGAACCTGTGGAAAAAAGAAAGAAGTACTTACCTGTTGACCTGTAAAAGAAGAAAGAGAAACCTGTAAAGAAAGAGAAACATAAAGAAATACTTACCTCCTGGAAACCTATAAAAGAAGAAAGAACCTAAAAGGGGAAAGAAACACTTACCTGGGGAATAGAAAGAGTACAAAGTACCTGATGAAGACCTAAATGTGTCGAAACGCGTCGTACGATCACTTAACCTAAACCAAGGGGTGGGGAAACTATGACAGTACCTACACACAATAACACACAAAGCTCATTCAGCTGGGGAACGGGGACGACGTTGGTAGCTCTGACTCTGCGTTAGGGGACGGACAGTGCATTCTCCTCTGGGACTTTGTCCTGGAGGGACCTTACTATAACCCTAACCCTAACCCTAACCTAACACTTCCACTCAGAGTACTGAACCACACAGGAACCCAACCCAACTTCTCTCACCGGACCACCTTCAGCAGAAACCAGACACATTAGCAAACTTTATTTTCGCCTCATACAGCTGTTAGAATCATGCATTTCCAATAAACCCCCCCCCCGCAGGCATGCAGAGACAGGTGAACTGGCTGACATCATTTATTAAACCGGCGGCCCCGGTCCGGCGGACCCCGGTTGGGGAAAACCTGGACCCTGTTCCCGTTACTCCGGAGCTATTAGTCCCCCTAGTCCCCAGGTCTACAGAGACTGCCTCTCCCAGCACGGAGAGATTGGGGACACAGACAGACACACACACGAACCACAACCAAACCACGACCCGTACTGGACCCATTAAACCTCCGTCTACTTCATTCCAGCACAGCACGAACCACTCAGCCACGCCCCCATCAGCTCCACTCACTCAGACACAACTCAATCTTTCGGTCAAGGAACGGAAAGTGGGCGTACAGATCCACCCCCCGCCCCAGGTAAATAACATTATATCAATACAACACATAGATCACACTAACAATAGAACACTTAGAAATTCCAATGTTGCTACAATAACTCAGGACCAAATATCTCCCCTTTCTCCACCTCCCACAGAGGGCTCGGGCGGCCGGATGAGCAGGACTGCAGGGCAGACCCCCCATGAAAAAATAAAACAGAGTGAGGGTAACAACAGCATGATGATTGGGAACCCAAGGGCCAATATGGCCGTACTGAAAACCCATTCTGAACCCTCTACTCAACCTCAACGGGGGGCCAAGCCTAGCGACTGCTCTGATCCGGCCTCCGGAGCCCTGAGAGCCCCTGACCCGAACCCTGACCCTCATTTTTTAATCACCCACCCAAATCCAATATTACCATAAAACCCACGTATCATCTGGCCAGACCGCAATGCAAACTGCAGGACTGGCACTTTAAACCTATGAGGTCTGTGTTAGTGCTGGGAGACTCCAACATCAATAGAATCCCCCCTCACACCAATAACCATATCCAGTTAGATAGTTATCCGGGTGCAAATTTATATCACTTCCTAAAGATCTGTCAGAAAACACCCACCTCCCCCACAACCAAAATTTGGATTTTATCAATCGGATTGAATAACAAGGACCAGGACACCAAACAGACTTCAGTCAAACAGTTAAAAGCACTTTACAGGACAGCAAAGGAGACATTCCCTAATGCAGATATTTACTTCCCCATCATTAACATTAACTTAACACAGACCCAAAAAAGTAACCTTACTGTCATTAACAACACAATCATGACCCACTTTCCGTTCCTGGCCGAACTACCGCAGGACCTATTCCATACAGAACCAGATCACATCCACTGGACAGCTAACACAGCCACCCACGTTCTCCAACACTGGTGTAGACTCCTTAATTTAAAAATCCATTGAACCCTAACCCGGCCCCCCCAGACAGCTTTCAACCTGACCCAGACCAAAACCATAACCCAGACTCGGAGGACTCGACCTCGAGTGTCCTCAATCTCTCCAGGCTCTTCTCCCTGTCCCCGACCCAGCGGGGTCTCCTGGAGAGGGGGTTATCATTCATCCCACGTCCCACAAAATTCGACTGGGGGGAACTTCAGGGGGACTTCCATAAATTCCACCGCCGCATTAAAATATTGGACCATTTTTACCCCCACTCTGATTTCATCCGTGCACTATTCACATACCCATCCAATTGGGAACCAACAATAAATTCACTTACAACACCCACCAAACACTTTATATCACAGAGCAAAAGGGCCCTGCGTTCCTTTAGGTTAACCCAAGACATACCGGATAATTTAGCCGTCCAGGAACGCAGGGCCCTCCAGCAACTCATCCACAACCCCAACATCATCATTAAACCTGCAGACAAAGGCTCTAAAACCATCATAATGGACAGAAACCAATATTCAATAGAAGCAAATCGCCAATTATCCAAAACAGCACACTATCAACCCATTCCAGAATCCATTCAAAACAATACCCAAACACAAATCCGGTCTATATTGCAAACACTAAAAAATAAAAACTATATCAACACGAAACAACACCTTTACAACATAGGACGGGCACAACGCACAACACTTCTGGTCACACACTTTCAGCAGCACTCTCCAGATCACCTTATCACAGGACTGGAGGCACATAACAGCTGGACCATGGGACAGAGGAGACGAGCGGAGAGGCAGTGGATAGAAAGACTGGAGACAACAACACCGGGGGGACTCAATGACCTTCCCCCTGGCTCCGGAGGGCCCGGGACGGCCCCAGAGGGGGCCCTGATGCTTGCGGCGACCCCGGAGACCGAATAGAAGACCACTCCCTAAAATAAAAATCATCCTCCTTTAATCAACCTCTCAGTTCCTAATTTCCTTCTCTGGCGTTGCTTGGGTGCCGGGACTGTTTTGATGGAGCCCCCCCCCCTTTTTCTCCATAGGGATCATCATTATTAAAATTAGTGATTACTGCTACTATTGGTAATACTATCTTTGTCGTGCTTAGTGGTGTCAGCACTGGCTTTATAAATATGATCAGTATATTAATATTATTATTATTATTATTATTATTATTATTATTATTATTAATATCATTATCATTATCATTAATATTATTAATATTATGATTATTATTACTATTATTATTATTATTATTATTATTATTAGTATTATTATGAATTATCAGGACTAGGTTGACACTTATAATTAATTATTATTATTATTATATGCCTGCCATTATATATTTCTAAGTTTTATGTGTCTCAGTTTTTTAAGGTTTTATGCATGCTGCCATGATTGCCTGCATCCTATGCATGTTGTTATTTTTCATTATGTTATTTAAGTTATTTATATTGTATAATTTGTTATTGTGTCACTATATTATATTATTATCTTCCAGTTGGTCTTATCTATCTCATTCTATTCCCCTTTCGTAACCTTAGCTGTATATGTGTGTGTGTATGTATGTGTATGTATTTACATGTATGTGGATATATATGTGTGCGTGTTTATGTATGTATGTGTATGTATATATATAAAAAAAAATTTCCTCTCGCCCCACGTGGGCGGTGTCTCCTTCAGACTCGGGTCCTCTACCAGAGGCCTGGGAGCCTGAGGGTTCTGCGCAGGATCTTAGCTGTTCCTAGCAATGCGCTCTTTTGTACAGAGATCTCTGATGTTGTTCCTGGTATCTGCTGGAGCCATTCTCCCAGGTAGGGGGTCACTGCCCCTAATGCTCCGATCACTACTGGTACCACCGTTGCCTTCACACTCCACATTTTCTCTAACTCCTCTTTCAGCCCTTGGTATTTCTCAAGCTTCTCATGTTCTTTCTTTCTGATGTTGCTATCACTGGGGACTGCTACATCTATCACCACCACTGTCTTCTCATATTTATCCACCACCACGATGTCAGGCTGATTGGCCATCACCATCTTGTCAGTCTGGATCTGGAAGTCCCACAGGATCTTGGCCTGTTTGTTCTCTGTCACCTTTGGGGGTTTCTCCCATCTTGACCCTGGGACCTCCAGTCCATACTCTTTACAGATGTTCCTGTACAGTATGCCCGCTACCTGGTTATGCCTCTCCATGTATGCCTTGCCTGCCAGCATCTTACACCCTGCTGTGATGTGCTGGACTGTTTCAGGGGCTTCTCTACACAGCCTACACCTGGGGTCCTGTCTGATGTGGTAGACCCCGGCCTCTATTGCTCTGGTGTTCAGGGCTTGTTCTTGTGCAGCCATGAGTAGCGCCTCTGTGCTGTCCTTTAGTCCAGCCTTTTCCAGCCACTGGTATGTCTTTTCCATATCAGCCACTTCCTCAATTTGTCAATGGTACACGCCATGCAAGGGTTTGTCCCTCCATGATAGTCCCTCTGGTTCCTCGACCTTACTGGGCTTTTGTTGCCTGAGGCATTCACTTAGCAGTTGGTCATTGGGGGCCATTTTCTTGATGTATTCCTGGAGGTTCGCCGTTTCCTCCTGGACAGTAGTTCTGACACTTACTAGTCCTCGGCCCCCTTCCTTTCGCTTAGTGTACAGCCTCAGGACACTGGACTTGGGGTGGAACCCTCCATGCATGGTAAGGAGTTTCCTTGTCTTGATATCAGTGGCTTGTATATCTTCCAGTGGCCAGGATATTATCCCAGCTGGGTATCTGATTACTGGCAGGGCATAGGTGTTAATGGCCTGGATCTTATTTTTGCCGTTCAGCTGACTTTTCAGGACCTGTCTTACCCTCTGTAGGTATTTGGCTGTGGCTGACTTCCGAGCTGCCTCCTCATGATTACCATTTGTCTGTGGGATCCCTAGGTATTTGTAACTTTCCTGCACATCTGTGATATTCCCTTCAGGTAGGTCAACCCCTTCAGTTGTGATCACCTTTCCTCTTCTAGATATCATCCGCCCACATTTATCTAGTCCAAATGACATCCCAATGTCTTTGCTGTAGATCCGGGTGAGGTGAATTAGGGAATCAATGTCACGCTCATTCTTGGCATACAGCTTGATGTCATCCATGTAGAGGAGGTGGTTGATGGACGTTCCACTTCGGAACTGGTATCCGAAGCCACTCTTTGAGATGATCTGGCTGAGGGGGTTTAGGCCTATGCAGAACAGCAGGGGGGACAGAGCATCTCCTTGGTAAATGCCGCATCTGATGTTCACCTGTGCAATTGGCTTTGAGTTGGCCTCCAGAGTTGTCTTCCACAGCCTCATTGAGTTCTGGATGAACTCTCTTAGTGTCCTGTTGATGTTATACAGTTTTAAGCATTCCAGTATCCATGTATGTGGCATTGAGTCATAGGCTTTCTTGTAATCAATCCAGGCAGTGCACAGGTTGGTGTTCCTCATCTTGCAATCTCGGGCAATTGCCCTGTCAACCAGTAGCTGGTGTTTGGCTCCCCTGGTGTTGTTGCCTATTCCTTTCTGTGCTCTGCTCATGTATTGCTCCATGTGCCTACTCATCTTAGTTGCTATGATGCTTGATAGAAGCTTCCATGTGGTGCTGAGGCAGGTTATAGGCCGGTAGTTAGATGGTATTGTTCCCTTCTGGGGGTCCTTCATTATGAGGACTGTCCGGCCCTGGGTTAGCCACTCTGGGTGGTTTCCCGATATCAGCAGCTGGTTCATCTGTGCTGCTAGGCGTTCATGGAGTGCTGTCAGTTTCTTAAGCCAGTAGGTATGAATCATGTCGGGCCCTGGTGCTGTCCAGCTCTTCATTTTGGACACTCTGGTTTGGATGTCTGCTAGTGTGATGACTACTGGGTCTTGTTCTGGGAGTTGGCTGTGCTCTGCCTGTAAGTCTGTCAGCCATTGGGCATTGGTGTTATGTGTTACCTCCTTCTCCCAGATGCTCTTCCAGTATTGCTCAGTTTCAGCCCTAGGTGGGTCTGTTGTCACCTTGCCCCCCTGCCATTGAGAGTAGACCTTAGCTGGGTTGGTGGAGAACACCTGGTTTATTCTCCTGGCCTCTACCTCTCTTGTGTATCTCTTTAGGCGGGTAGCTAGTGCTGTGAGCCTTTGCTTAGCAGTCTCCAGTGCCTCAGCTGTGGACAGTTTGTTGTATTTCTTGGGCAGTTCTTTCCTCAGATTCACACCTCTGCTTAGTTCTGTTAAAACACTGACTTCTCTCCGTGCTGCCATGATCTTTGCCTCTAGCCTTCTCCTCCATGGGGCAACCTTCTGGCTGCTCTGGCTGTTCATCTTGTATCCAAGCATCTCAAGGATTACGGTTGCTGCTGCATACATCAGCTGATTGGTCTCAGTGATGGTAGTGGTAGGGACAGTTTGCAGTGCAGTGTTCAGGTCCTCCAGTAGAGACTGGTCTGGTACTTTGTTCTTTAGCCTTGGCAAGCAGGTAGTTGTGTTCCCCCAGGATTTCATGATTCTCTTTCTCAGGTCAGCTGCCCTTGTGTTTAGTCTTTCTGGGGCTTGGTACCCAATCTCGATATTTGGGGGTGGTGGTGAAACCACCCCCAAGCTGACCTGTCGTCCTGGCTCCCCCTTGCCGTAGCATCTTTGTACCGTGGATGAGGTACAACGCTGTACCTCATCGATCTCTAGCTGTGATAGCAACCTCTTATTGCGGATATTCGAACACTGAGCTAGGAGCTGTTTCTTAGTCAGTGAGGATGTGGGGTTTCGAAGCAACCATTTCTCCCACATCCTCTGCATGTACCCTCTCTCACTGGGGTTACTCCCGTAGTAACACTCCATCAGTACCATGTTCTCTGCCCTGCTCCATGAATGTCTTGTTCCAGTAGCCAATTTAACATCAGGGTGTCCTGGTTCCTCAAACCCTAACGCGGACCTTGTTGTCCCGGGCGCCGTCTGAGCCGGTATGACTCTATTTATTGTATCACTCATCGTGAGGTATAGGCATGTATAGCGTAAAGTGCCTTGCCTAAGGGCACACCTGGGATTCGAACCGGCAACCTTCCGCACCAAAGTCAGTGGTGTAGACCACTATATATATATATATATATATATATATATATATATATATATATATATATATATAAATATATATGTATATATATGGGTCATTCCATGCTAATGTGTAAATTTTTTAGTGCCGACAATTGATAGACGTACAGCCTTAATTATGATAGATATGGACAAAACTTTTATTGAGTCCTATTTCTCTCATAGTCCTGACATAAATATGATAAATTTGGAAAGATAGTCCAATAAATGACGGAATTAGAAAAAAATCATTTCCAGGTTGATGGACGGAAAGGTAGGTACAATTTAATTTTTTTAGTCATGCTTGGTTGTGTATTGAATAAACAACCTATTCCTTAAAAAAAACATAAAACATAATATAACAGACAAAAAATAAAAATACAAAAACAAAGAAATAAAATTTAATTCAGTTTTAAAGGAGAGGGATCGAGGGGCTCGCATCAGTAGGCCAGTGCACTAAAGGTTCACTTGACCCCTAGTTTAACCCTACCCTAACCAAACCCTAACCCTAACCCTAAACCTAACTCTAACCTTAACCTCAATTCTAACCCTAACCCTAAATTTCACCCTGACTCTCATTCTATTCCTAACTCTAACTCTAGCCCTGCACCCACAACCCACCTCCTTCCACTGGTCTCCACATTTTCTCATCGCACGACGCAACTCCAATTAACAATAAAAAGACATTTCCTCACGAATCAATTACATAACCCGGCTACTCAACACACCAGACTCATTTCCGCGCACAAAAGAAACCCCAACCTACAACAGCTTTTAGTTAAATCGGCATTCACCCCCCACAACCCCAACACCACTGTCACGGAGGAGAGGCTGTACAGGCACAGAAAGTTAATTTTTAACCCCTACAGCCGCTCCTCCCACCCACCATTTGGTCACTACTCACTCCAGCACAGCAACATTGTTTATATCATCACTTGCACCATCTGTAATAAGCACTATATAGGGGAGACCAGGCACACTCTACTCACTAGACTTAAACAGCACCTTTACAACATAGGACGGGCACAACGCACAACACTTCTGGTCACACACTTTCAGCAGCACTCTCCAGATCACCTTATCATCACAGGACTGGAGGCACATAACAGCTGGACCATGGGGCAGAGGAGACGAGCGGAGAGGCAGTGGATAGAAAGACTGGGGACAACAGCACCGGGGGGACTCAATGACCTTCCCCCTGGCTCTGGAGGGCCCGGGACGGCCCCAGAGATGGCCTTGAGGTTCGCGGCGACTCCCCGGGACCGATTAGGAGACCATTCCCAAAAATAAAATTCATCCTCCTTCAACCAGCCTCTCACCTCTCAAAATTTCTTCTCTGGTGTTACATGGGCACCGGGGCTGCTTAAGCAGAACCCCCCCCCCCCTTTCCTTTATTTGGGCACCCTATCAATATTATTATTATTATTATTATTATTATATTATTATTATTGTTTGTTGTTGTTGTTATGGTTATTATTATGACTATGGTCTTCATTTTTTTATTATCAATATTAAAATATTATTATTATTATTATCATTATTCATTCATTATCTGAACCCGCTTTATCCTCACTAGGGTCACGGGGGTCACTGGGGGCCTAATCCAGCTACAATGGGCGAAGGCGGGGTACACCCTGTATGAGACGCCAGTTCATCGCAGGGCTGAACATATATAGACAAACAATCACTCTCACATTCACACCTATGGACAATTTTAGATTAACCAATTAACCTATCAGTGCATGTGTTTGGATGGTGGGAGGAAACCGGAGTGCCCGGCGAAAACCCCCACAGACACGGGCAGGACATGCAAACTCCACACAGAAAGGTCTGGTGTGGGATTCGAACCAGGGTCCTTCTTGCTGTGAGGCACGAGTGCTAACCACTGCACCACCGTGCCGCCCTTTTATCATTATTATCATTATTATTATTTTTATTATTATTATTATCACTATCATTAACACCAACATCAATATTGTCAATTTTATGACTGTGTGGATCATTGCAATGAATTTGTATTATTATTTTATGTGTTTGTTTATTGTGGTTTACTTTTGTATATTTCCAAGTCTTACGTGTTTTGGGTTCTGTATGGCTTTATGCATGCTGCCATCTTTGCCTGTTTTTCTTTGCATGCTATCATTATGTTGTATTATGTCACTATGTTGCATTATTGTTCGATTCTTCCGTTTTATGGCCCGGTCTTATAATCCCTATAACTTTCTACATGCTTGTCTATGTATGTATGTATATACACATATAGGTATATATGTTTATGTTCATGTATATAGATATATATATCTATATATATATATTATTCATAGGTTGAACATCAACACACCGGTATGCACTTATATATTACAGTTATGATATAATTTATATTAGATATATTATATACTATTTAGAATTATAGATCACCTAAACTAATTTAATGTTACCTCTATCCTCCATCAATACCCCATTACAAATAGCTATAACTACCCACATCTGATTCACCATTGCACCCCACACCCGCCCCTTGTTGCTTCCCCTGGTGCCTAGGTAACACACAATAGACTCCTCTCCTGGGCCCCAAACACAACACAACAGACAAATAACAAAAACCATTTAAAAAAATATATATATATTTTTTAAATTAAATAAAAAATATTTGAAATAAAACCCGGATCTCAGTTATAAAGGAGAGGGACCGAGGGACTCGTACAGTAGGCCAGTGCTTTAAAAGTCTATTTGACCTCTAGTCTAACCCTACTGTTGAGGATTAAAACATTAATACATGTAACATCACAAAACACAGCTGCAGGAAGGGGCAAATGATTGACTACAGCAAAAGGGTTGTAAAAATGCTAAGCAAACAGATAAAAATGTAGTGGCGCCAGGTAAATTTAAAATGTCAGAATACAGGGGGGTTGTGAGGTCAAAGGTCATGAGAAATGGATCGAAAACCCAGCTGCAAGGGGTCTTTTATTTTTTTTGTCAGTCATAAGTCAAAAACAACTAGACTGTACGGTACCAGCCTTTATTTTCTTTTATTTTTCTTTATCTGTCATAACGTCAAAAACGACTAGACTGGACGGCGCCAGGAGGCGTGAATCTGGACGATCAAAAGAAACCCCGTCCCACTGTACGTTAAGAAAACAGTCAGCGGAGACAGAGCCACGAATAAATCAAAGGATAAAAACTTATTGACAGAGGTCAGGTCAAGATAGGAGGGGTCTAGGGGCGTGGTTAGCTAAGATAGGAGGGGCCTAGGGGCGTGGTTAGTTAAGCCCCAGAAAAGGTATATGTATCGGTGTGGGTTCTACCGTATGCTAGGTTGTCTCTGGTTGTCTGTGTGTGTGTCTCTGTGTCTGCGTGCGTGTGTGTGTGTGTGTGTTCTCTCTTTCTCTTTCTCTCTCTCTCGCTCTGTCTCTGTGTGTGTGCGTGTGTGTCTCCGTGTGCCTGTGGGTGTGTGTGTGTGTCTCGAGACAAACCTCACGGAGTGTTTAACTTGTATTTTGCAAAATAAACACTTGTCTGGACCAAAGTCTGTCTTTGCAGCTATTTTGTGCCACCCGAGCACCTGTTACTATTTGTAATACAGTGTATATTTTAGTTAAAAGTATAGACTACCACAGCCTAGCATAATTTCATGACTTGAAGATTTTCTTCAACATTTGGCGAGCCAGCTCACAGGAGGGTACGGAAGAAAATTGCCTGCAACCATTGGGAGTCGCTAAGAGGAGAAGAGAGCCACACCCAGGGCCCCAAATCCACCAAGGAAAGGTGAGATACAATCTTTTTATACCAAATTAAAAGGGTGTGTCTCCCAAAATCCTCTGTGTGACTCTTTGGTCGCAGGTACTGTCAACCCGCCCTAAAAAACCTAGAAAGTAATTGTTAAATAAGTAATTGTTAAATATTGCATTTATATACGTTGCCATCACAGCCTTTGGTCCAGAATATGTAGTGTGAATGAATGTATGTGCTGATATATGTTGCTATTACAGTCTTTTGTCCTGAATATAAAATTGTGCATGAAAGGATGATGTGTTGATATGGATAACAAATGTGACAGATTGATATTTAATTGTTTGATTTATAAGTGGATATGTCTAACGTTAATCTGTGGAAGTTACATGATATATGTGTTAGTTAAGCATGCTAAAACAACAACAAGAGTACCTATTGGTTACAATCAGACTTTTAACAGTAGCCATTAAACAGGTTACAAAGGTATAGTGTGATAGCTATTGATAAATGAATAGTCAGAAATAAGAAACGTGTAAAAGTAAAATCTATGCCAGAGAGGCGATAGATTAAAAGTAATTAAAAAGTGATCATCGTGCCCTCTCAGGGATGATCAAAAAATAATACTGGACAAAAATAGAAATCGTTGTGCCGACTCAGGAGCGATCTTTTGTCAAGAACAGGGAAAAGTAAAATCTATGCCAGAGAGGCGATAGATTAAAAGTAATTAAAAAGTGATCATCGTGCCCTCTCAGGGATGATCAAAAAATAATACTGGACAAAAATAGAAATCGTAGTGCCGACTCAGGAGCGATCTTTTGTCAAGAACAGGAAAAAGTAAAATCTATGCCAGAGAAGCGATAGATTAAAAGTACTTAAAAAGTGATCATCGTGCCCTCTCAGGGATGGTCGTTAAGTATAATTAAAGTACCGCTCGGACAGAAATAGAAATCGTTGTGTCGACTCAGGAACGATCTTTTGTCGAGATAAGGGAAAAAGTTAAGGTACCAATTGACAACGAGTGTCAGAAAAATAGGATCCAAAAAACAAGACTGAGAATAAGCCTTGTGAGTAATAAAACCTAGGTAAAGAAGCTGAAGAAAAAATATAAAAGGCCATTGTAAATATTAATGTAAATACACACATAAACTGTATAATTAAATAATAATAGTAACTAAGTGTGTACGTCATGTGTGAAGAAATACTTTAAGAATGTATAATCAAGCAAAAAAATAATATGTATAAATAGTAAGGTGAGAAAATAAAAATACATAGTGTGTAAAAATAAAAACTAACAGTGATACATCAGTACAAAATAAGACCTAATAATAGGCCTCATTAAGTTAACACCAGTATATAACTAAATAGCCCAAGAAGGGCTCTGTGTTGAGGAAAAAGAGGAAAATAACACATGTGTGTCGATCAAAAGTAAAAACCTAACTGTATGTGTAAAGAATTTTTTATAAGGACAATTAGAGACAAAAAGTTAGATCCAAAAGAAAAGTCCAATTAAACGAAAAAATAATACAAGTCCAAAGAAAATATAGGAAAAACTAGAAATAATTTTACAAAAAACAAATTACATGTAAAAAGGGTATGAATGAATGAATGCT
Organism: Siphamia tubifer; assembly: GCA_020466265.1. NCBI lineage: Eukaryota > Metazoa > Chordata > Actinopteri > Kurtiformes > Apogonidae > Siphamia > Siphamia tubifer. The sequence continues at coordinate 6,042,693 of CM035802.1, read as the reverse complement.
TTATTTTGGTTTAAAAACAAAAATAAAATCATATTTTTACAAAAGAATTAATCAGATAGCAATCGAAAAAAGGAGTAGGCTGAAGCCCCAAGGCTTATTTTTGCCTATCCTATACCATCAGAGGATTAACTAAATAATTCACAATAAAACATCAGTACTAGTACATCATTACAAAACACATAACTTAAACAGAAAAACGGAATTGAAGTCATTAAAATGAATTCAAATCATCAAATTTCATTATAACTTGCGATAATATTAAATTTTAAAGTCTACTTGAAGACTAACATAGAATTACACATTTTTATTTCATTGTTCAATCCATTCCATAATTTTACACCCAAAACTGACACGCATCTATACTTTAGATTAGTTCTGACTTTGTGAGTTTCAAACATTAACAACCCCTTTAAATTATAAACCACCTGCCTTAGCTTAAACATTTTTTTTGAATACAAACTGGAATTGTCTTATTTACCACTCGAAACATAATTTCTAATGTTTTTGAATATACAATGTCCAAAAATTTTTAATGTGCGTGATCTTATTAAAAGCTGATTTGTAGAATCACGATATTCAACTCCATTTATTATCCTAATAGACCGCTTCTGCAGTTTAATTATTGGATCTAGGTTCGTTTTGTATGTATTTCCCCAAATTTCAGCACAGTATGTCATAGAAGGCATCGCAAGTGAAAAGTACAGCAAATGAAGGCAGCTTTTATTCTATAAATCTCTTGTTTTGTAAAGAATAGAAATAGACTTGGATACTTTCTGTTTTACATGTTTTATGTGCGGCTTCCAACAAATTTTATCATCTATTATTACTCCCATTATTCTATAAATCTCTTGTTTTGTAAAGAATAGAAATAGACTTGGATAATTTCTGTTTTACATGTTTTATGTGCGGCTTCCAACAAATTTTATCATCTATTATTACTCCCAGAAACTTAGTTTCATATACTCTTTCAATTTCAACATTGTTTAAATTCACTAACATTTATGCTGTTCTCTCCCATCCAATAGAGCACCTCTAATTTTTATTACTTATTTTGAGTCCAGGTAGCGCTCCTTAAGCAAACTTTTTATTGTTTAAATTCAGTTTTACCTCAATGTTAGTCCGTTTACCACCGAACAACATAAATTTAGTTTTACTTTCATTTAGCGATAGTTTATTTAAAGCAAACCATTTGGTTAATTTCATCAATAAATAAATAAATAAATAAATAAGTAAATGAATAAATAAATAAACAAATAAATAAATAACAGATAAACTAAAAGAGGGGAAAAATAAACTATATATATATATATATATATATATATATATATATATATATCACAGACTGCATATCCTATCCTGTAACAATATAAGTTATAGTGAATTTATGTGAGTTATAGTGAATGTATGTACAAATCATAGTGTATGTTTAACAAACAAATATAATAAATACAATATACCTATTGACTAGGGCTGAGAGGAGATACAGTACACAAAGGCTAAAACTAGTGCCTAGATACTGAACCAGGTGTCACTGTAGTCAGGGGAAATTGGGGAATTAACAACAAAATGGGGACCAAAATGAGTAGACAATCCGCAGGATTAACACCTGCAGAGTTAATCATGCTTAGACATCCAACGCAAAAAAGAAAGATCTTAAAATGTATGCAGAAGTGGCACAAAATTAAAGTGGCTCAAGGTCGATGGCCGAGAGAAGGTACTTTTAATTTGACTCACTGTGATTTGATAGAGGAAGAGATTAAAAATAAGGATAAAAAGAATGATAAGAAACACCATAAGAAAAAATTGAACACTGAAGAACAGAAGGATATTTTACAATATTTCAAATTGGAAGGTACACACAGACAAATGTTATTACATAATGCCACTGCACCTCCACCTTATGTAGACAAACATATTACTGGCCAATTCCCAGTGAAAGGAGAGGAAGAAGTGGAGGGCAAGATTACTGGAAAATTGGTTGTAGAATTAAGCCCAAGTGGAAAATTTATAATACCAGATAAATCTAAAAATTCTGAAACATATGAAACACCCCACTCAGAGCCTACAACATATATGCACAGAAAGAGTATAGAAGGAGAAACAGAGAGAGAAGATGCATGTGCAGAAATTAGACAAAGAAGGAAAGAAGAAAGGCGAAGCCTATTACAGGAACAGCATGAAGACATAATCAAGGAAGAATTGACAAGAATGATGCAGACCAGAAAGAGACGAGGGGAAGAAGCACCCCCAAGAATGGACAAAGACGCCCACACATCCTACACCGAAAGAACACCATTATACCGGAGAGGCTCCCCAAAAGAAACCAGCACCCAAAGAAGATATTCGCTGCCAGCAGATGACAGAGAAAGGAGCAATGAAGGACAACAGAGACGCAGACAGAGAGCGGCCAGAGAAGAATGGCTGGCTAACTCCTTACAGAATATGGAACGAAGAGTGAACAGAACAATGAATGACATGGATGAAGAAATGGACAGCCTCTGCCGTGAGTGGTACAGGACAAGAGAAGAAGGCCAGAGAGATGAACCAGAGACAGAGGATGAGGAAGGTGAACGACACCGACAAGAAGAAAATGCCCCCAGTAGCAGAAAGAAGCGCAGCCCAAAAAGCAAGAAGTACAATGGAGCAGTCGAGGTAGACCTAATCATCACCAAACAACGGCCCCTCACACGTAAGCTCAAACTACGAACCAAAGACGTAGACTATGCATACGGGACAGAGACACCACAGGAAAAGGATGAGGCATATGAGGAGGAGGCAGCAGAAGAGGAGGAGCAACAATATGAGGAAGACCTGAGCGATGTGGACCAGACAGAAGGAGATGCCATCCTAGCCCCACTGCTCAGCAAAGGACCAAACCAGGTAGAAAGATATGTCCCATGGAGCTTCATGGACATCACTGGCTTTGTCAACCGTCTCCCCTTATTAACAGAAGGAGCAGATAAGTGGATCGCCTCTTTTGAAGAAAACACAGGAGGTGTGAAACTAGCTGCAGGAGACATCAAAGCACTCCTGTTCAAGCTGGCTGGACGACACACCGCAACTGAAATCTTCACAGATGCAAGTGTGCCGGCATTGGCAAACAGTCACAGCTATGACACACGCCCTTTCGACCATATCAGGAACAGAGTATGGGAGGCCCTACGTAACAGGTACCCATCAAAAATGGATCCATCAAAACTGGAGAAAGAATGCCTGAAAAATGAAGACAGCCCCCTCCAGTTTCTACATGAATTCCAGCGAAAGTGGAAAAATGAGACCGGAAGTGAATGGGACGCTAATGAATCATCCAAAGCCCTGTTCAAACTCTACATAAAAAATGCCATGCCTAAAGAGGTACAAAAGAAGCTCAATGAAGTAGTCGGTCTACAAAAAATGGACTGGAACCTGTTCCAAGAACACATTGTACACCATGTGGAGAACTACAGAGCAGAGAAACGAGCCATGGAAGAACAGAGCAAGGCACTGGCAGGCAAGCTAACACAGTTACAGATAGGAGAACTAACCAAACACAAGAAAGACAAAGAAAAAAGCAAATACCAGGCTCCAGTAACAACACCTGAAGAAACCACACCTGGGAAACCTGATGAAGCAGTAACCCAAGCTCCAGTATACACCACTGGGATGCCATCACACACACAACAGTTCCAACAAAGACCTCCCATTAATATGACAAACTATCCACAGCCACATGCCCATGCACTAACGCCACAGGTCCCGCCCATACATGTGCATCTTAACCAGGGAGGAGGTGCTAACTACATGCAGGGAAGAGGACGTCCACACCCACCTGCAGGGCCACCACAGCGGGGAAGATGGAACAGACCCCCACCAGGCCGAAGGCCTAATCCAATGCAGCAGAGGCCTCCACAACAGCACCCCCAACGGGAGACAACAGCGCCACCAACCCAACCTCAGCTACAATGTTGGGGATGCGGAGAAACAGGGCACATGCAGAGAAACTGCCCCACCAATCCATGGCCAGTGACCCAAGACAGTAGCCCCTGGATGGGACCTGCAGCCCAGTGGCCATAGGGAGGCCCAGAGGAACCAAGAGAGGAAAAAATGACACCAATACTCACAAATCAGCCCCGTAATGAACCCACCATAGATGTCACAATACAGGAACATCAACACAAGTTCATGATAGATACAGGAGCAACTTACTCATGTATTGGTAAAGAAGGAACCGGACTTCCTCTCTCTACGTCGAAAATACGAACTGTTGGTTTCTCAGGGAAAACTCAAATAATACCTCTAACAGAGCCGGTTCCCATGAAAATAGGAGGAAAAATGATATGTGCACCTCTCCTATATGCAGCTGACACGCCTATCAACCTGCTAGGAAGAGACATACTGTGTCGCCTCAACACCAAGATAATGTGCACTCCAGACGGAATCTACTTTGAAGTGACAAGTGATGACAGCCCCACTACACATATGATGCCCATGATGTTACCTGAAGAATTTCCTCACCCCACAAAGCTGAGAAAGGAAGCACAGGTATTTTGGATACGGCTGACCACACCTAAACCGTTCCTATGTCACGAATGGGAAACATGGAGACCATTAATAATGCATCAATATGACAACGCCAGAGAGCCAATACTACCTCTACACTGTACTATGCTGTATGACAAAGACCAAGATCAAACAGACTATGAAGAATGCTGGAATGAGGTAATAAATAACAACACAACCGCCATCCAATATGAAGACATCATAATAGGATCCCAAGGAGCAGCAGCAGCAGTAAAACTCCCAGATGAACTCAATGAATGGTACCAGATACCTGGATCATCTCCACATATCACATCGGAGAAGGTTATGAATCTCATGATTTGGGACCAATGATGGAAAAAGCAAGACAGGTGAAAACATGGACACCCACAGACTGTGAATCAATCAGCATGTCAGAAGATAAATTACTCCTAAAAATCCATTTCAGAGGAGCTGATGAAGGAACTGCAGAAAAAGTCGTACTGCCACGACTAATCACAAGACAGTGTGTCATTACAGAAGAACATGAAACATTATTAAAACAAGTTCCATCACAGGTGTGGGCTAAAAGCAAAACAGATGTAGGTTTTGTAAAATCAGCAGAACCCTTAGTGTTTCAGGTAAAAGCAGGACAAAAGTTACCATACCAAAGACAATATCCCCTGCGAAAAGATGCTGTAGAAGGCATAAGACCCATAATATCAGGACTCCTGGAAGCAGGAGTCCTAGTAAAAACCCAAAGTGAGTGTAACACTCCCATATTTCCAATTCGCAAGCTGACATCCAATGACCATAGGTTAATACATGATTTGAGAGCCATAAATGCGATAGTTGCAGAAGAAATACCTGTAGTACCTGATCCACACACACTGTTGTCTAATATTCCACCAAACACTAAGTGGTATACAGTGATAGATCTATGCTCTGCCTTTTTCAGTGTTCCAGTTCACCCTCAATCACAACACCTGTTTGCCTTCACATATGAGGGAGAACAATACACATATACTCGACTCCCTCAAGGTTTTGTGCACTCTCCATCCATTTTCAACAGAGTTCTAGCAAAAGATCTCAGCCAGCTGGACATACAGTCAACCACGTTAATGTATGTGGACGACATATTGTTATGTTCAGACAGCAAAGAACAATGTGAAAAAGATTCAATCACCCTCCTGACGGCATTAGCCGAAGGAGGACACAAAGTGAGTAAAAGCAAATTACAATTCTGTCAATCATCAGTTGAATATCTAGGCAGACAATTGAGCGGCAACAAAAGGCGTATAGCACCTTCCCAGCTAGAAACCATAGCCAAGGCCCCTAAACCTCAAACGGTGGGCCAGATGTTGACTTTCCTGGGAATGACAGGCTACAGTAGACCCTGGATTTGTGACTACGCCCTAAAAACCGCACCCCTGAGAGCTATGGTAAGAGCAGCGGGAGCAACGCATAGATCCGCACAGCTCCGGTGGACAGATGAAGCGGAGGGGGCCATGCAGCTCCTTAAAGGAGACATGCAAACTGCTCCAGCCCTAGCCAATCCAAACTATAGTAAACCATTTCACCTCTATGTAGCCGAAAGGCAAGGATATGCATGCGCAGTACTTATGCAGGACTCCCCTACAGGTAAACAACCCATAGCCTATTACAGCACAAAACTAGACCGAGTGGAGGAAGGTCTCCCTCCCTGCTATCAGGGTTTAGCTGCAGCAGCATTTGCATACAAAAAAGCTTCAGTTATTACCATGGGCCATCCAGTTATCCTGTATACATCACATCAATTACATGCTATGCTCACTAGTCCACGGTTTGTAGTAACGCAGGCTAGACGAACAGGCTATGAAATCCTACTGTCTGGATCAGATCTGACAGTACAAAGATGTAATTCAATAAACCCTGCTACCAGAATGCTATTACCAACAGAAGGTACCCCACATGACTGTCTTAAAGCAACAGATGCATTCATGCAAGTGCGTGAAAACCTGTACAATCATCCTATTCCATCAGATATAACCCTTTTTGTAGATGGCTCATGCATACGAGGAGAATCAGGTACAAGAGCAGGGTATGGGGTGGTCCAATTAAAACCAGATAACACCTTTACTACATTACAGACCGTAAGCCTAGACCAACCATGTTCAGCACAATTGGCAGAAATCAAGGCATTAACAGCGGCATGTAAATTAGCAATAGGAAAACGAGCCACAATATACACAGATAGTAGTTATGGTTATGGCGTTTGCCACATTAATGCTAGCATTTGGAAACAACGTGGATTCGTCCGAGCAGATGGTACACCAGTGACGCACGGTCAAGCAGTAATAGACTTAATACAGGCTATGCAATTACCATCAGAATTAGCGGTAGTTAAATGTGCAGCGCACCAAAACAACAACTCACTAATTGCCAAAAGGTAACAATCTAGCAGACCTGGCAGCTAAAGAAGCTACAGGACAGGCAGTATAAAGATTGCTAAGATTATTGCAGACAGCAACAAGAAGTTAACATGGGTAGATGCCCTACCCATTGCATTGATGGCCATGCGCTCACAAACTAACCGACTAACTCATTTAACCCCGCATGAAATGCTTACAGGACGACCCATGCCAATGCCACAGAACAGGGGCCCATCGGAGGGGCCGACCCTGGGGCAACTGGAACGGGAGCTGGGAGACTATCTGAGGGCTTTAACTCAAATTCACAGACTTGTGTTTCAACAGGTTAAAGAAGCCAACAAAAAAGCCGAGACTAACGTTCCACTAGACGTCCGTGATATCCAAGTTGGGGATAAGGTCGAAGGTCGCAGTGCCTCCCTATCACCCCAAGGGGCTCGAAGGTCGGCTAGACTACAAGCCCGGGGCGAACGCCGCCGCAGCTCCTCACATTTGACACACTGACCCGACACACACTGACCCAAACGACTCAGGTGACAATCCGACCTCGCCAGTTAGAGGCGGTGACGCAGGAACAGACGATGAAGGTTCTACAGGTACTGAGGACCATGGCCCAACAGACGAAGAGGCTGCTGACGACAGTACTAGTGACATTACTGATACTACTATTACTGATACACATTAGCGTGATTATGCTAACCCTTTTAGGGTTAGCAAGGGGGGAATTGATGTTCACAAACTTGTCTACACATAAACCACACCCACTAGATGACTGTGCAATGGCTATGATCACATTAGCAACTAATAAAGGGATAGTAAATGCGGGAGGGAGTAAACAAATAATGTATGTAAAAGCCGACATATATGATTTTGTGCTAACATCTGCTTTTGATACAGAGGGACCGCAGCCAATAAGTAAATACTGGTTGGGGGATCCAAACGATGCTGAGTGCCAGGGAGAGGGGATGGTGATCTTTCAGGTAAAATGCACAAACACAATATGCCAACACCTCGGAACAGGACAGGTAATGACAGCAGAAGAAGCAAGGGAAAAGATACGATTGAGGGACAAGAGACACAAAAGAGACATAAGTAAAATAAAAACCACACACTGGGAGGCAAACATGTTCCAAAATTGGTTAAATTACTCAGTTAATGCACTATTTAAAGCTAAAAAGAAAAAAGGAGATGGTTGCGTTGCATGCTATAATGCTAAACGGTTACCTAGGATAGAAATACTACCAGGAAGTGCAATAGGGAGCTGCCCAAATCTTGCAAAATGTTTTACTTACTGTGCAATGAATATGGCAGGAAAATATAAGAGTTGGAGTCATGATATCAAAGTGTGTCCACACCTCCACCAGGACAGTGATGAATATAATCTATTACCACCAGTGATTCAAAAAACTGATAGACTGATTTTCCCTTTCTGTATAGCACGAGGAAAAAAGATAGAGGCTCTCATCAAAGAATCAAATAAAGTATCAGAAGATACTGCAGGATTAGTGCAATGCGCTATAGAACGGTATCCCATCATAAGACCCACAGGAAATACAACTACTGCAATTAAAATATGCAAAACAGGCCCAAAAGCCCGAATCAAATGTAATCAGGTGGTGACGAACGGAGGTAACGTAATGTATGACCTACCAGTATACACACTAAACTTATTCAAACTACCAGACTTCTCAGCAGGAACTGCCCAACTAGGTGACATCTTTTGGCTATGTGAAAATGGTACCACCTTACTGCCCCGGTTGACAGCTAATTGGACGGGCATTTGTGCTCCTGCAATGCTAACAGGACAATTATCACTAATCACTCAAGAAGACACCCAACCACAGAACAAAAGAGACACAGACAGTACACATACGGGGAACTCATGGGATTGGAATTGGAAACTGTCACAGGAAGTGTACATAAGCTGGGACCAGGTCCCATATGGGGTCCCGGAAGAACATACAGCTATAGGGAAAGATTGGATACAAACAGGAAGAGGACTAGGGGGTGCCCCTTTTATAGGACCTATAATCAATGCTCAGTACATTGCTAGAAATAGTCGGTGGGTTAACCTTCTCTGGTACAACCAACAGAGGTTTATGAATTTTACAGTTACTGGAGTGGGCCTAATAAAAGAACAACTACAAGCCACATCACTGATGACACTACAAAACAGGTTCATCTTAGAATCACAAATAGCAGGGGATCAGGGGATATGCGATATGATTGGGGATGAATGTTGTGCTGAAATTCCATTACACACAGGAACAAATGGTAGCTTGACCCGCATCTTAGACGGTATGAAACAAATGAGAGATGAACATGTCCGTAATTCTAATTGGAACACCCAACTAAAAGGCTTCTGGGATTGGTGGAGTAAATTAGGATGGGGAAAATACTTACAGGCTATAGGGATGGTGATAGGGGGAATACTGTTGCTGGTATTAGTAGTAATTTGTTGCATTGCACCATTACTGCGTAACATGATCACTAATCTATGCCATTCTATAACAGGACAGTACCCAATAATACAGATACAGTTTGATGCAGAACAACTAGATCCCACGTATATAGGAGAGAATAGATATATATCAGATAGATATCTATAACAGAAATCACCATCCACTCTCCGACTGGTACCCGGCATCAAATTTTGTAAATAATAATGTATGTGTAAAACTTAACATGTAATCAAATCTGTAAAATGTGTAATTATGACAGAGGTACATCATAAGATATAAACTGTAATAATAATAATAACACATATCTCCACCACAGACTGAGCACACAATGGCGGAAACTGTCTTAGACATGGACTCTTGGAGGGACCTTGACCCAAATGGACCCGGAAGTGTACACACAATCCCAGACATACGACTTGTAGGTATAGACATACACACCCTCAACAGGTCATCTGGGCTCGCTGAGGGAGGACCAGATCGGGAGGACGAACCAGGCCCATCGAATCAGGCAGAGACCAGACCACAGTGGTATCGAAGCCAGCCAATGCCGCAGGAGAATCGGGAACCGCTGAGAGAACAACCAGTCCTCATCCCCTGGACACCAGTCATCAGCCCACCAGAGCAGTGCTTCAGCCCTGAGAGTCCGGAGAATCCAGCAGACCGAGGGATCCCACCAACAGCCATCAGAGGACAGCATGACGTGTCAATAATGCCTACCATCAGAGAGGAACAGCGTTGTCCAGAACAACCAGACGTCAGCCATGAGGATGCTCTACACATGAGCAAACTCCTGACACGTCCATACAGTCAGTACACCAACCCCAACGATCTGCGCACTGAAGTTGCCAGAATGTCTACTGCAGTATTCATCGCCCTGATGCGAGGACTGTCTCCATCGGCTCAAGCAAAGATAAGGCGGATAAGACAGAATGAGTACTGCCGCAAATACTCGGGAAAAGTCAAGCAGCAACGCAGAGAGAACGAACAGTTGATTATGCGGCTGCAAGCTGAAAACGACTACTTAATGCAAGCAGAAGAAAGGCAGCGTGACAGAGCCGAGTCACTGCAAAGACAGGCCACCCAACTACAGGCCGAACAACTTCAAATGAAAAATGCCCTGCGACACCTCAACCGCACTAATGAGACTCTGATCCACTTCTGTCAGAATCGGCTAAGGAACCAGACCGCTGCTATACACGGACTAGAGGCCCTAATGAGGGAGAACATGATAAGAAATGTTTCACCTCCAACTCCTGGACAAAACAGTATGACCCAGACAGAACAGTTGTAAGATAACTCATCATGAACTTTGATAACCCAAGACGACTTGGGACAGATGGAGGACGCAGAGGTGATACCTTATTACGACAGATGGACACAATGGACAACATTGTGTCACTACGTATGATGCTGTCACACATATTTACTGTGAGAATTATCACTGATGTTATTATGAAAAATTATTGTTCATGTTACTCCATGTTAGCTAGTTGGTGTACTCAGTTGCATGTGTAATGTTTGATATTGTAATCCCGTATTACTCCGTTGAGTGTTCAGTGCATGTTAGTTATTCTTATTGTTTATGTGGTAATGTGCAGTTAGATATAGTACCTATAATCTGTGTGGTGCGTAAAATTTTAGATGTGTTGTCCTTGTCAGTACCAAAGGGGGGATTGTTGAGGATTAAAACATTAATACATGTAACATCACAAAACACAGCTGCAGGAAGGGGCAAATGATTGACTACAGCAAAAGGGTTGTAAAAATGCTAAGCAAACAGATAAAAATGTAGTGGCGCCAGGTAAATTTAAAATGTCAGAATACAGGGGGGTTGTGAGGTCAAAGGTCATGAGAAATGGATCGAAAACCCAGCTGCAAGGGGTCTTTTATTTTTTTTGTCAGTCATAAGTCAAAAACAACTAGACTGTACGGTACCAGCCTTTATTTTCTTTTATTTTTCTTTATCTGTCATAACGTCAAAAACGACTAGACTGGACGGCGCCAGGAGGCGTGAATCTGGACGATCAAAAGAAACCCCGTCCCACTGTACGTTAAGAAAACAGTCAGCGGAGACAGAGCCACGAATAAATCAAAGGATAAAAACTTATTGACAGAGGTCAGGTCAAGATAGGAGGGGTCTAGGGGCGTGGTTAGCTAAGATAGGAGGGGCCAAGGGGCGTGGTTAGTTAAGCCCCAGAAAAGGTATATGTATCGGTGTGGGTTCTACCGTACGCTAGGTTGTCTCTGGTTGTCTGTGTGTGTCTCTGTGTCTGCGTGCGTGTGTGTGTGTGTTCTCTCTTTCTCTTTCTCTCTCTCTCGCTCTGTCTCTGTGTGTGTGCGTGTGTGTCTCCGTGTGCCTGTGGGTGTGTGTGTGTGTGTCTCGAGACAAACCTCACGGAGTGTTTAACTTGTATTTTGCAAAATAAACACTTGTCTGGACCAAAGTCTGTCTTTGCAGCTATTTTGTGCCACCCGAGCACCTGTTACTATTTGTAATACAGTGTATATTTTAGTTAAAAGTATAGACTACCACAGCCCAGCATAATTTCACGACTTGAAGATTTTCTTCAACACTACCCTAACCCTAAGTCTCTAACCCACTGCACCTACACTTTCTATTTTTAGCATTTATTCAGTTACATTAGCTTTAAAATACACAAATAAGTTCACACATATTTGTTTATACATTTTTATTTTTGATAGAACTGTGTACTGTAAAATAACCTATTTGGAGTGCACCCATTTAGTTAACTTATGGTACAGTTAGTGGTTTACAGTTACCAGTGTAGAGGAGCAGCTGGTGAAGATGGTGTTTGCTCCTGGATTCTGCTGGTGTCTGGCTGAAGAAAGAAGCCACGCCCACACACAGCCTTTATATGGGAGGAGCAGGTAATTGGGGCAGCCCAACTGCTGCCACTTCAGGGGGTGTGATTTGAAAGGATCTATTTTAGTTTGGATTAAGTATTTCAGTTTGAAGTTTTAATTTACTTAGCTTTTGAGTTTTAGTAGATTATGTTTATTTTGACTAATTAAGTATTTTTGGTGTTTGTAATATTAGTTGTTGTTTTTGTCATTGTGTCACTGTTTGTATTCCCATCATGTGTTCAGTTGGTCTGATCAGCCAGTATATATTCCTTTGTGTGTTTGATGATGGTGGCTCAGTTGTGTTACTTGTTCTTTTGATTTAAGTCTGGTTGTTTTCTGTTCTGGTTGTTTTAAGTCCTTTCCTTTTCTGTCTCCTTTGTCAGTTCACCCCACATGTTTGGGAGATTAGACTGTTTTTGTGTGTGACTCCTTGGAATGACTCATGGTCATATCTTGTTATCTGGACTTTCCATTCTGAGCTCATAATAAAGAGGTTGGGTCTTATCCATGACACATTCCTAACTGTGTAATGCAGGTATTCTGGGATTACTTCATGTGTGGTTTTTTTTTAGTTAGGATGTGAACTCCAGAAAAACAAAAAAACCAGATAGGCTTTAAGGATTTTCGCCGGAGTACTAGACTCGAAGTGGAAAACCAGTCGGGAAAACATCTGACTTTGGGCAATCCACCGAGTAAGGGTGACATGGGGTTGGACTGGGAGACTCAAAATCCAATTCCAAAAGTCATGTTGAAAAGTTAAAAACTTTTCAGTGCACTGATTACTGGGTAACAAAATGTAATTTCCCCAAAATGTGAACATGAAAAAGTAAATGATTTGAGAAAAATCCAAATGAAACTCGTGAATAAACTCAGGACATTGTGAATGTTGTCGGGGGTCAGATTTGACACAGACTAATTCAGTTCTTTATCGTGTGGGTTTACTGATTTTACGCAGTGACGTAAAGTAAAACACAGTAATAAACAGTTACGTTATCGTAACATTTCAGCCCAGATCGACGTGTTTAATGTTCCAAGTGGGATATTAATAGATAATAGAATACAGATAATAACTAATACTACCATTAATATAATAATAATTAATACTAACATTAATAGATAATAACTAATACTAACATTGATAGATAATAACTAATACTAACATTAATAGATAATAACTAATACTAACATTAATAGATAATAACTAATACTAACATTAATAGATAATAACTAATACTAACATTAATAGATAATAACTAATACTAACATTAATAGATAATAATTAATACTAACATTGATAGATAATAACTAATACTAACATTGATAGATAATAACTAATACTAACATTGATAGATAATAACTAATACTAACATTAATAGATAATAACTAATAGTAACATTAACAGATAATAACTAATACTAACATTAACAGATAATAACTAATACTAACATTAACAGGTAATAACTAATACTAACATTAACAGGTAATAACTAATACTAACATTAACAGATAATAACTAATACTAACATTAATAGATAATAACTAATACTAACATTAATAGATAATAACTAATAGTAACATTAACAGATAATAACTAATACTAACATTAACAGATAATAACTAATACTAACATTAATAGATAATAACTAATACTAACATTAATAGATAATAACTAATACTAACATTAATAGATAATAACTAATACTAACATTAACAGATAATAACTAATACTAACATTAACAGATAATAACTAATACTAACATTAACAGATAATAACTAATACTAACATTAACAGATAATAACTAATACTAACATTAACAGATAATAACTAATACTAACATTAATAGATAATAACTAATACTAACATTAACAGATAATAACTAATACTAACATTAACAGATAATAACTAATACTAACATTAACAGATAATAACTAATACTAACATTAACAGATAATAACTAATACTAACATTAACAGATAATAACTAATACTAACATTAACAGATAATAACTAATACTAACATTAACAGATAATAACTAATACTAACATTAACAGATAATAACTAATACTAACATTAACAGATAATAACTAATACTAACATTAACAGATAATAACTAATACTAACATTAAGAGATAATAACTAATACTAACATTAACAGATAATAACTAATACTAACTGTGAGGACCTGAGGTCAGACCCAAATGCAGACAGCACACCAATGACAGTTCAATCTCCTTTAATTAAACCGTATCTTTAAACAGCGGTAACAGGGATAAGGCTCGAGGGAAAGCGTAGTCCAATGCAGGGTTCAGTAACAGAGAGTCGGTCAGGCTATAGCAGGGTCAAAGTCCAGAAGTGTGGGTCGAGTACCGGGGAAGCAGACTGGGACGTGGTCGGGGAAAGGCGAAGGCTCAGATCCAAAAGTCAGAGACGGAAGAAGGGTCGAAGTCGGAGGTCGAACTGGGTCAGGAACAGAACACAGGTAAAACACAGTACAACAGACAGATAACGCTGGAAGGTGTTGACATGCAAAAACAATCTGGCAAAAGAACAGACATACAGAGCAGGTTTATATACAGTCACTTGATCACTCACAGGTGACAGCAATAAGAATTAGTGTAAAAGTGACAGACAGAGACACACAGGAAAAGAGAGAAAGCATAGAAGAGAGACAAAAAAACAGAAAAAGATAAGACATAATAACTATTACTAACATTAACAGATAATAACTAATACTAACATTGATAATAACCAATACTAACATTGATAATAACTAATACTAACATTAACAGATAATAACTAATACTAACATTGATAATAACCAATACTAACATTGATAATAACTAATACTAACATTAACAGATAATAACTAATACTAACATTAATAGATAATAACTAATACTAACATTAACAGATAATTACTAATACTAACATTGATAATAACCAATACTAACATTGATAATAACCAATACTAACATTGATAATAACTAATACTATCATTGATAATAACGAATACTATCATTGATAATAACTAATACTAACATTGATAATAACTAATACTAACATTAACAGGTAATAACTAATACTAACATTAACAGGTAATAACTAATACTAACATTGATAATAACTAATACTAACATTAACAGATAATAACTAATACTAACATTAACAGATAATAACTAATACTAACATTAACAGATAATAACTAATACTAACATTGGTAATAACTAATACTAACATTGGTAATAACTAATACTAACATTGGTAATAACTAATACTAACATTGGTAATAACTAATACTAACATTGAGAATAACTAATACTAACATTGATAATAACTAATACTATCATTGATAATAACTAATACTAACATTGATAATAACTAATACTAACATTGATAATAACTAATACTAACATTGATAATAACTAATACTAACATTAACAGATAATAACTAATACTAACATTAATAGATAATAACTAATACTAACATTAATAGATAATAACTGATACTAACATTAATAGATAATAACTAATACTAACATTAACAGATAATAACTAATACTAACATTGATAATAACCAATACTAACATTGATAATAACCAATACTAACATTGATAATAACCAATACTAACATTGATAATAACTAATACTATCATTGATAATAACTAATACTATCATTGATAATAACTAATACTAACATTGATAATAACTAATACTAACATTGATAATAACTTATACTAACATTGATAATAAATTATACTAACATTAATAGATAATAACTTATACTAACAATAGATAATAACTAATACTAACATTGGTAATAACTAATACTAACATTGGTAATAACTAATACTAACATTGGTAATAACTAATACTAACATTGAGAATAACTAATACTAACATTGATAATAACTAATACTAACATTGAGAATAACTAATACTAACATTGAGAATAACTAATACTAACATTGATAATAACTAATACTAACATTGATAATAACTAATACTATCATTGATAATAACTAATACTAACGTTGATAATAACTAATACTAACATTGATAATAACTAATACTAACATTGATAATAACTAATACTAACATTGATAATAACTAATACTAACATTGATAATAACTAATACTAACATTAATAGATAATAACTAATACTAACATTAACAGATAATAACTAATACTAACATTAACAGATAATAACTAATACTAACATTAACAGATAATAACTAATACTAACATTGATAATAACCAATACTAACATTGATAATAACCAATACTAACATTGATAATAACCAATACTAACATTGATAATAACTAATACTATCATTGATAATAACTAATACTATCATTGACAATAACTAATACTAACATTGATAATAACTAATACTAACATTGATAATAACTAATACTAACATTAACAGGTAATAACTAATACTAACATTAACAGATAATAACTAATACTAACATTAACAGATAATAACTAATACTAACATTAACAGATAATAACTAATACTAACATTAACAGATAATAACTAATACTAACATTAATAGATAATAACTAATACTAACATTGATAATAACTAATACTAACATTGATAATAACTTATACTAACATTAATAGATAATAACTTATACTAACAATAGATAATAACTAATACTAACATTGATAATAACTAATACTAACATTAACAGATAATAACTAATACTAACATTGGTAATAACTAATACTAACATTGGTAATAACTAATACTAACATTGAGAATAACTAATACTAACATTGAGAATAACTAATACTAACATTGATAATAACTAATACTAACATTGATAATAACTAATACTAACATTGATAATAACTAATACTAACATTAACAGATAATAACTAATACTAATATTAACAGATAATAACTAATACTAACATTAACAAATAATAACTAATACTAACATTAACAGATAATAACTAATACTAACATTAACAGATAATAACTAATACTAACATTAACAGATAATAACTAATACTAACATTAACAGATAATAACTAATACTAACATTAACAGATAATAACTAATACTAACATTAATAGATAATAACTAATACTAACCTTAATAGATAATAACTAATACTAACCTTAATAGATAATAACTAATACTAACCTTAATAGATAATAACTAATACTAACCTTAATAGATAATAATACTAACATTAATAGATAATAACTAATACTAATATTAACAGATAATAACTAATACTAACATTAACAGATAATAACTAATACTAACATTAACAGATAATAACTAATACTAACATTAACAGATAATAACTAATACTAACATTAACAGATAATAACTAATACTAACATTAACAGATAATAACTAATACTAACATTAACAGATAATAACTAATACTAACATTAATAGATAATAACTAATACTAACATTAATAGATAATAACTAATACTAACAATAGATAATAACTAATACTAACATTGGTAATAACTAATACTAACATTGGTAATAACTAATACTAACATTGAGAATAACTAATACTAACATTGATAATAACTAATACTAACATTGATAATAACTAATACTAAGATTGATAATAACTAATACTAAAATTGATAATAACTAATACTAACATTAACAGATAATAACCAATACCAACATTAACAGGTAATAACTAATACTAACATTAACAGATAATAACCAATACCAACATTAACAGGTAATAACTAATACTAACATTAACAGATAATAACTAATACTAACATTAACAGATAATAACTAATACTAACATTAACAGATAATAACTAATACCAACATTAACAGATAATAACTAATACTAACATTAACAAATAATAACTAATACTAACATTAACAAATAATAACTAATACTAACATTAACAGATAATAACTAATACCAACATTAACAGATAATAACTAATACTAACATTAACAAATAATAACTAATACTAACATTAACAAATAATAACTAATACTAACATTAACAAATAATAACTAATACTAACATTAACAGATAATAACTAATACTAACATTAACAGATAATGACTAATACTAACATTAATAGATAATAACTAATACTAACATTAACAGATAATAACTAATACTAACATTAACAGATAATAACTAATACCAACATTAACAGATAATAACTAATACTAACATTAATAGATAATAACTAATACTAATATTAACAGATAATAACTAATACTAACATTAACAAATAATAACTAATACTAACATTAACAGATAATAACTAATACTAACATTAACAGATAATAACTAATACTAACATTAATAGATAATAACTAATACTAACATTAACAGATAATGACTAATACTAACATTAACAGATAATGACTAATACTAACATTAACAGATAATAACTAATACTAACATTAACAGATAATAACTAATACTAACATTAACAGATAATAACTAATACTAACATTAACAGATAATGACTAATACTAACATTAACAGATAATAACTAATACTAACATTAACAAATAATAACTAATACTAACATTAACAGATAATAACTAATACTAACATTAACAGATAATGACTAATACTAACATTAATAGATAATAACTAATACTAACATTAACAGATAATAACTAATACTAACATTAATAGATAATAACTAATACTAACCTTAATAGATAATAACTAATACTAACCTTAATAGATAATAACTAATACTAACCTTAATAGATAATAACTAATACTAACCTTAATAGATAATAACTAATACTAACCTTAATAGATAATAATACTAACATTAATAGATAATAACTAATACTAATATTAACAGATAATAACTAATACTAACATTAACAGATAATAACTAATACTAACATTAACAGATAATAACTAATACTAACATTAATAGATAATAACTAATACTAACATTGATAATAACTAATACTAACATTGATAATAACTTATACTAACATTAATAGATAATAACTTATACTAACAATAGATAATAACTAATACTAACATTGATAATAACTAATACTAACATTAACAGATAATAACTAATACTAACATTGGTAATAACTAATACTAACATTGGTAATAACTAATACTAACATTGAGAATAACTAATACTAACATTGAGAATAACTAATACTAACATTGATAATAACTAATACTAACATTGATAATAACTAATACTAACATTGATAGATAATAACTAATACTAACATTAATAGATAATAACTAATACTAACATTAACAGATAATAACTAATACTAACATTGATAATAACCAATACTAACATTGATAATAACCAATACTAACATTGATAATAACCAATACTAACATTGATAATAACTAATACTATCATTGATAATAACTAATACTATCATTGATAATAACTAATACTAACATTGATAATAACTAATACTAACATTGATAATAACTTATACTAACATTGATAATAAATTATACTAACATTAATAGATAATAACTTATACTAACAATAGATAATAACTAATACTAACATTGGTAATAACTAATACTAACATTGGTAATAACTAATACTAACATTGGTAATAACTAATACTAACATTGAGAATAACTAATACTAACATTGATAATAACTAATACTAACATTGAGAATAACTAATACTAACATTGAGAATAACTAATACTAACATTGATAATAACTAATACTAACATTGATAATAACTAATACTATCATTGATAATAACTAATACTAACATTGATAATAACTAATACTAACATTGATAATAACTAATACTAACATTGATAATAACTAATACTAACATTGATAATAACTAATACTAACATTGATAATAACTAATACTAACATTAATAGATAATAACTAATACTAACATTAACAGATAATAACTAATACTAACATTAACAGATAATAACTAATACTAACATTAACAGATAATAACTAATACTAACATTGATAATAACCAATACTAACATTGATAATAACCAATACTAACATTGATAATAACCAATACTAACATTGATAATAACTAATACTATCATTGACAATAACTAATACTAACATTGATAATAACTAATACTAACATTGATAATAACTAATACTAACATTAACAGGTAATAACTAATACTAACATTAACAGATAATAACTAATACTAACATTAACAGATAATAACTAATACTAACATTAACAGATAATAACTAATACTAACATTAATAGATAATAACTAATACTAACATTGATAATAACTAATACTAACATTGATAATAACTTATACTAACATTAATAGATAATAACTTATACTAACAATAGATAATAACTAATACTAACATTGATAATAACTAATACTAACATTAACACATAATAACTAATACTAACATTGGTAATAACTAATACTAACATTGGTAATAACTAATACTAACATTGAGAATAACTAATACTAACATTGAGAATAACTAATACTAACATTGATAATAACTAATACTAACATTGATAATAACTAATACTAACATTGATAATAACTAATACTAACATTAACAGATAATAACTAATACTAATATTAACAGATAATAACTAATACTAACATTAACAAATAATAACTAATACTAACATTAACAGATAATAACTAATACTAACATTAACAGATAATAACTAATACTAACATTAACAGATAATAACTAATACTAACATTAACAGATAATAACTAATACTAACATTAACAGATAATAACTAATACTAACATTAATAGATAATAACTAATACTAACCTTAATAGATAATAACTAATACTAACCTTAATAGATAATAACTAATACTAACCTTAATAGATAATAACTAATACTAACCTTAATAGATAATAATACTAACATTAATAGATAATAACTAATACTAATATTAACAGATAATAACTAATACTAACATTAACAGATAATAACTAATACTAACATTAACAGATAATAACTAATACTAACATTAACAGATAATAACTAATACTAACATTAACAGATAATAACTAATACTAACATTAACAGATAATAACTAATACTAACATTAACAGATAATAACTAATACTAACATTAATAGATAATAACTAATACTAACATTAATAGATAATAACTAATACTAACAATAGATAATAACTAATACTAACATTGGTAATAACTAATACTAACATTGGTAATAACTAATACTAACATTGAGAATAACTAATACTAACATTGATAATAACTAATACTAACATTGATAATAACTAATACTAAGATTGATAATAACTAATACTAAAATTGATAATAACTAATACTAACATTAACAGATAATAACCAATACCAACATTAACAGGTAATAACTAATACTAACATTAACAGATAATAACCAATACCAACATTAACAGGTAATAACTAATACTAACATTAACAGATAATAACTAATACTAACATTAACAGATAATAACTAATACTAACATTAACAGATAATAACTAATACCAACATTAACAGATAATAACTAATACTAACATTAACAAATAATAACTAATACTAACATTAACAAATAATAACTAATACTAACATTAACAGATAATAACTAATACCAACATTAACAGATAATAACTAATACTAACATTAACAAATAATAACTAATACTAACATTAACAAATAATAACTAATACTAACATTAACAAATAATAACTAATACTAACATTAACAGATAATAACTAATACTAACATTAACAGATAATGACTAATACTAACATTAATAGATAATAACTAATACTAACATTAACAGATAATAACTAATACTAACATTAACAGATAATAACTAATACCAACATTAACAGATAATAACTAATACTAACATTAATAGATAATAACTAATACTAATATTAACAGATAATAACTAATACTAACATTAACAAATAATAACTAATACTAACATTAACAGATAATAACTAATACTAACATTAACAGATAATAACTAATACTAACATTAATAGATAATAACTAATACTAACATTAACAGATAATGACTAATACTAACATTAACAGATAATGACTAATACTAACATTAACAGATAATAACTAATACTAACATTAACAGATAATAACTAATACTAACATTAACAGATAATAACTAATACTAACATTAACAGATAATGACTAATACTAACATTAACAGATAATAACTAATACTAACATTAACAAATAATAACTAATACTAACATTAACAGATAATAACTAATACTAACATTAACAGATAATGACTAATACTAACATTAATAGATAATAACTAATACTAACATTAACAGATAATAACTAATACTAACATTAATAGATAATAACTAATACTAACCTTAATAGATAATAACTAATACTAACCTTAATAGATAATAACTAATACTAACCTTAATAGATAATAACTAATACTAACCTTAATAGATAATAACTAATACTAACCTTAATAGATAATAATACTAACATTAATAGATAATAACTAATACTAATATTAACAGATAATAACTAATACTAACATTAACAGATAATAACTAATACTAACATTAACAGATAATAACTAATACTAACATTAACAGATAATAACTAATACTAACATTAACAGATAATGACTAATACTAACATTAACAGATAATAACTAATACTAACATTAATAGATAATAACTAATACTAACCTTAATAGATAATAATACTAACATTAATAGATAATAACTAATACTAACATTAATAGATAATATATGATCATGATCATTATTAATATTATTACCCCCCGGCGCTCCTGCCCCCGCTGCAGAAAACAATCCTACAGTAAACACTGTGTAATCTTTTTGTACTGTTGATCTTGCAGTGAAACTTGAATTCAGATTAAAATATAATTTAATTATCAAATTGGGTCATTGTTAATCTCTAACTTTCATAAACATAACAATAATGACACAATATTAAATAAAAAACATGGTGCTACCTCATTTGTTTTGGTGCTAAAAGATGAAAAGCTAGGTGGCACCAGTGCTACCTGTGAAAAAGTTAGTACCTAACAGATCCTTCCAGTGGATCCTCCCAGTGGATCACTTCCAGCGCCGTAGACAGATGCTCTGTAGTCTCCTGGCTTTTCCTCTGGCATCGATGACCTTTGACCTCAGGCAGCGGTAGGATCCAGCGCAGTAACTAGGTTTCTGATAGTAATAGATGAATGGCTGCTGAGGGGCGGAGCCTGTTGATGATACGCACAGGCTGAGGTTACCATAGAAATACATCTGCTCAAACCCCACCCCCTCACACACATGTGATCTGATTGGCTCTCTCGTCTTCATGAAGACACATTTTGGTGACCTTTGACCTACATTCACCTAAATGTGATGGAATCAATTCTGAACCAACTCACACCTTTACTAAATGAAGAAACAAACAATCATACACACAAATAAACAAATAAACAAACAAACAGACCAACCCTAACCCTAACCACACAGAATCACCTCCACACCAATAAATTTGGAACTAATCTGATTAAATTCAATTTTGGAATTTAATTTTATTTACAAAGCCCCAAACCATAACATAGTTGACTCACAGGGTTTTACAGAAACACAATCAACTACAGAGATATATGAAAAGACCCTCCCCCTGTCCTTAGACCCTCCTTCTTCGCAAGAAAAAAATTCCAAGCCCAGTGGGAAAAAGAATAAATCTTGAGGAGAACCACATTGAAGGACAGATCCACTCCTATGGACAGACAGACTATAGATGAACGTCCATTTATAAATGAAGGGGGGGGGACAAGTAAATCCACCAGACAGGTCAGGGAGTGACAATAGAGTGGGGCGCACCAGGTGACTAGCCATGAACAGACTTTGTATGAAAGTTAGGTTATAAAAATTACAAAAACCGACACGAGAGAGAGAGAGAGAAAGAAAGACCTCAGTGTCTGTTCTTCCTCCATCATTCTATCTCCTAGTGCAGCTTAGACTGAACTGTGACTTCAGTCTGTTTTTAACCAACCTGACCATAGTTTTTATCAAACAGGAATGTTTTCAACCAAATTTTTTAGAAACTGTGTCAACCTCTTTAATATTAAATGAAGATAATTCCATCAGACAGTAACCATGGTAACTAAAGGCTTTAGCTCCATCAGACAGTAACCATGGTAACTCAAGGCTCTAGCTCCATCAGACAGCAACCATGGTAACTAAAGGCTCTAGCTCCATCAGACAGTAACCATGGTAACTAAAGGCTCTAGCTCCATCAGACAGTAACCATGGTAACTAAAGGCTCTAGCTCCATCAGACAGTAACCATGGTAACTAAAGGCTCTAGCTCCATCAGACAGTAACCATGGTAACTAAAGGCTCTAGCTCCATTAGACAGTAACCATGGTAACTAAAGGCTCTAGCTCCATCAGACAGTAACCATGGTAACTAAAGGCTCTAGCTCCATCAGACAGTAACCATGGTAACTAAAGGCTCTAGCTCCATTAGACAGTAACCATGGTAACTAAAGGCTCTAGCTCCATCAGACAGTAACCATGGTAACTAAAGGCTCTAGCTCCATCAGACAGTAACCATGGTAACTAAAGGCTCTAGCTCCTACTGTACTTTTAGAAACCCGAGGAACTTTCAATAAACCTGCATTCTGAGAACGAAGGGTTCGGTACGGAACCAGATCATCTTTAAGATAAGAGGGGCCCATACCATTAACCCCTGACCTCTGACCCCTAACCCATACCATTAATGGTTTTATATGTGAGGAGGAGGATTTTAAATTTAATTCTAAACTCAACTGGTAGCCAGTGAAGGGTTTGGAGCACAGGGGTGATAGGGTTAGGGGTCATTTTTACACAGAATATTCCTAATTTTGGCTAATGTTGCACAAGTGAAAAAAGGCTGTTCTGCATGTTTGGTTAAGGTGCCCTGACCTCTGACCCCTGACCCTTTGAATGACAGATGTGGATCAAATAAAACTGTCACTGGATGTTCCACTTAAGTTGTCTACAGTAAGGCCCTGTCCCATTTCTCCCCCTAACCCTAAAATTTCCCCTAACCCTAGATTTTGCGCGTGTAGGGGTAGGGTGGGGTAGGGGTAGGGTGTCCCATTACCTAGGGGAGCAAGTGGGAGTGCGATTTTGCCCTTAAAATCAACCCTCAAAATATAGTGAGGTTGGTTGCGGACTTCGTTTTGAGTGGAAGAAGAAATTACCCATGATGCACTGCGAGCTTAGCGAGCCGACTGATTTCTGACAACAAAAATGGCGGCCGCAGCTGGAGGAACTGGACCGGTAATGTTACCTTGTCAAGCTAGTGGTAATGCTAACGTTAATGTTATAAATCGCCAACTATTGAAGAAAAAATACATCCAAATATTTAAATAAATCAACATACCTGAGACAAGACTGAAAGGCAAAGTAGACGGTGAATGCGTCTTCTATTTGCCGCATTTCTTCTCTGCGCATCCCGAAGGTAAATAAACAGAGCCAACACAACAGGCAACACAGCTGGGACCGGCATTTGTCCTCCGTGTAAATAGTAGTCAGCTGCTGTCAGTCTCGCAGAGGGGTGGTTTCATATTTGGCGGGGTAGACTTGTCAGCTTGTGACGTGAGCACGTTTATTACGTTCACTTCGCGAGTGGTGTCCCATTTTCAGGGGGAATTATTTCCCCTTGTTGAGTGGAATTTACTTTTTAGGGCACTTAAAACCAAGTGGAAGTTTTAAGGGGGAGAAATGGGATGGGGCCTAACTATCTGGTCAGTTAGGGAGTCTGTGGCATTTTTAGGACCTATTATAATGACTTCAGTTTAGTCTCCAGTTAATCAGATTAGTTTAATTAGATTACTTCTCATCTATTACTTTCCCCAACTGCAGAAACCAAAAACCAGTCCTTAGGGTTAGGGTTACTTTTTATCTCTTTCTATTGTCAATTGTTTCCGTAAAACCCTGTAAGATGACTTATATAAATTATATTTAATTGAAATTGAATTAACAACCTCCACCTCGGAACTAAAAACCTGCAGTCAGTCTTTACCTGACCTCTATTGTAACTGCTAGTGCTACAAGTTATATATTATGTCCTCTATTGTAATTGTTAGTGCTACACTTTCTATATTCTGGCCCCTATTGTCAATTTGGATACAAGCGTCTGACAAATGTAATGTAATGTATAAGTGTATTTGGACCCATACCGTTTTCAACCTGTTGTTTGTCCGTCTCGTTCTGGTCCTGGGTCTGCTTCAGATCCTGGTTGTGGTTCTGGTCTTGGTTCTGGTTGTGGGGTCCTGAGCCCATGATGGACTTTTCAGCTCCTCCTGAACCCTGGTCCTCCTGGGTCTTCTGCTGGTCCTGGTCCTGGTTCTGGACTCCCTGTCCGGGTATGGCCCCACTCTTAACATTGTCTTCTAGGATGTCCTGCTTCTGTCCCCCCTCTTCTGGTTCCTTCTGGTCCTTTTCTTTTCCGTCTACCACATTAGAATTAGTGTGGGTTAAGGTGGTTAGGTTTAAATCAACTAGAGTGGTTAGGGTGGTTTAGGGTGATTAGGGTGGGTTAGGATGGTTTAGGGTGTAATAGGGTTAGGGTGGTTTAGGTAGGTTTAGGGTGGGATAGGGTTAGGGTGGTTTAGGGTAGATTAGGGTGGTTTAGGTAGGTTTATGGTGGGATAGGGTTTGGGTTATGGTTGTCAGGGTTAGGGTGATTAGGGTGGTTTAGGGTTAGGATGAGTTAGGGTGGTAAGCATGGGTTAGGGTGGTTAGCGTGGGTTATGGTGGTGAGGATGGTTTAGGGTGGAATAGGGTTAGGGTGGTTTAGGGTAGATTAGGGTGGTTTAGGTAGGTTTAGGCTGGGATAGGGTTTGGGTTATGGTTGTCAGGGTTAGGGTGATTAGGGTGGGTTAGGGTGGTTTAGGGTTATGATGGGTCTGGGTTAGGGTGGTAAGGATGGGTTAGGGTTAGGGTGGTTAGCGTGGGTTATGGTGGTTAGGATGGTTTAGGGTGGAATAGGATTAGGGTGGTAAGGATGGGTTAGGGTTAGGGTGGTTAGGATGGTTTAGGGTGGAATAGGGTTAGGGTGGTTAGCGTGGGTTAGAGTGGATTTAGGGTGGTTAGTGTGGGTTAGGTTGGTTGATGATGGTTAGTGTGGGTTAGAGTTGATTTAGGGTGGGTTAGGGTTATGGTGGTTAGGTTTAGGTCAGTTAGAGTATTTAGGATGGTTTACAGTGGGTAAGGGTGTTTAGCGTGCTTTAGGTTAGTTTAGGGTGGAATAGGGTTAGGGTGGTTTAGGGTAGATTAGGTAGGTTTAGGGTGGGATAGGGTTTGGGTTATGGTTGTCAGGGTTAGGGTGATTAGGGTGGATTAGGGTTATGATGGGTCCGGGTTATGGTGGTTAGGATGGTTTAGGATGGAATAGGGTTAGGGTGGTAAGGATGGGTTAGGGTTAGGGTAGTTAGCGTGGGTTATGGTGGTTAGGATGGTTTAGGGTGGAATAGGGTTAGGGTGGTTAGGATGGTTTAAGGTGAGTTAGGGTGATTATAGTAAATGGACAGCATTTATATAGTTCTTTTCCACCTTCATGGTGCTCAAAGCGCTTTACATTAGCCTCACATTCACCCATTCACACACACTCATACACCAGTAGGTTTCTATGGTCTAAGGGCAGTCCTACTGGGGGCCTAAGTCAGGGTTCAGTGTCTTGCCCAAGGACACTTTGACATGTGGACAGCCAGAGCTGGGACGCGAACCACCAACCTCCCGGTCATTGGGCGACCCACTCTACCAACTGAGCCACAGCCGCCATTATGGTGGGTTAGGGTGTTTAGGGTGGTTTAGGGTGGGATAGGGTTAGGGTTAGGGTTCAGGCCTGGACTGACACATGGGAGAACCGGGCCCGTCTGCTCAGTGGCCTGCCTGGCCTGACATGCCCCCCCTCCCAAAAATCAGCGTGTCTGTCAACAATGGTAACATGCTCGGAGCTCGGCGGAGTCAGAGCAGTAGGGATTGGTAGTGTGTCTGTGTGTGTATTTTCTTTTTAAAGAAACTCATTGTGATTGGTTAGTCCCTTTATTCTTCGTTGTGGGCCCGCCCCTGCAGCATTGAGTGAACACTGACTATAAAACACGGTAGACTTATGCAAAAACAAAACAATGAATGACAGCGTTGAGAAAAAAAAGGAAAGGTGGACACTAGGGAGAATTGGATATGAAAAAAAGGTCGCACGAGGAGGAGGGGATGAAATGTCAAAAATTAACGGATTTCTTTGTTAAAGTTAGCAGCAGCCAGAGTGGAACTGCTGCTAGCTCTGTGACTGCAACAGCATCACCAGTGAGTTTATAAACAGTTTTCACAGCAGACACCTCCAGGACAGAATATATATATATATATATATATATATATATATATATATATATATATATATATATATATATATATATATATATATATATATATATATGGCTCTAGCTCCATCAGACAGTAACCATGGTAACTAAAGGCTCTAGCTCCATCAGACAGTAACCATGGTAACTAAAGGCTCTAGCTCCTACTGTACTTTTACAAACGGGGAACTTTCAATAAACCTGCATTCTGAGAATGAAGGGTTCTATTGGGCTGGTACGGAACCGGATCACCTTTAAGAGGGGCCCATACCATTAACCCCTGACCCCTAACCCATACCATTAATGGTTTTATATACTAATCTTTAGCCATAACAGACATGAGTCCAGGAGCCAGAATGTTTTGGCATAAATGTAAACAAGTAGAACCGATGGCTGGCACGAACCAACACACTCAAGTGAAGGGATAGCCAATTGAAACTGAACACGAACTGGACCACCTCGAGCTCTACCTTGGTTGAGCAAATGGACGGTGGGATAAGATATCACCAAATGGAATGTAAACAAATGGACATAAGACTTTTGGCTGGTGATCATCGCTGATCAATAGTGTATTTTACATGTGATGACAAACTGCAAGAACTCTGAAACCTTCATGATCCAGACCTTCTGATTTTTTCGCCTCAATTTATTCTTGAAGCCGGACCCAAGCTGGGGTCTCTCAAATGGCCGAATTTCATAACAAATGGTGTTTCTGCCCAGTTTGACTGACTCCAAAAGTGTGGGTCCAAGGTTAATGGAGAGCAGCTCTTTGGCCCATTTCAGGTTAAAGATCGGCGGAGGTCCACTGCAGACAATTCCAAATCTGGCCTAAAACAACTAATACAGGTAAAGAGAATACCTTTCTGAAATAAATCAAGAAATTCTGTAATTGGGGACTCTAAATTACATTGAATTGTCTGTGGGAGGTACTTCTCCGATCTCTAAACATGTAAGCAATGTAATAAGTGTAATAATATGTCATTAATGAGCCTTTTGCATGTCTGCTTTAACCTCTTATCTGTCGCTATTTTCCTTACACGATTCCAAAGCAAGTTTTAAATGGCTCAATGACTGAAGAGCTGTGTTATTTATGAGCTAATGGACTGGCCAGAATGACCAAAGACTCCACAAGAGTATAAGCAAATGTACCAGTCGATTGACTGAAGAACTGCATTATTTCCAAGTTAATCTGACCGATCAAAGGATCGATGACACTGACATAGCGGTGTATAAGTATGTATAGAATAATAATTTATAGGGCGGCTGTGGCTAAGTTGGTAGAGTGGCAATGACGCAATGACCGAAAGGTTGGAGGTTCACATTCCGGCTCTGGCTGTCCACATGTCCAAGTGTCCTTGGACAAAGACACTAAACCCTGCCTTAGTGTCCCAGTAGGACTGACAGAACCTTAGAAACCTACTGGTGTATGAGTGTGTGTGAATGGGTGAATGTAAAGTGCTTTGAGCACCATGAAGGTGCTCAAAGCACTATATAAGTACAGACCATTTCTAAACTAAATCCTTTAATGTTCCTTTAAGGGTAGTTATGAGTCAGAATTGTTTTTAAATAAATACTAGGGGAGAAGGAGGGACCATCGTCAGGGAAAGTGTGTTATCTTACAGTGAGTGTTGTTTTTTCATGAATGTGTGGGTGGTTATGGTCACAATTGGGCAGTTGTGGCTCAGTTGGTAGAGTGGGTCGCTCGCGGTTTGTGTCGCGGGTCTTTCTGTCCACATGTCCATGTGTGTGGGCAAGACACAGAACTCTTACTTAGGTACCCAGTAAGACTGAAAGAACCTTAGAAACCTACTGGAGTGTGTGTGTGAATGGGTGAATGTGAAGCTAAAGTAAAGCACTTTGAGCACCATGAAGGTGGAAAAGAACTATTTAAGTGCAGACATTTACATTTAGTTATTTTGGCAGATGGCTCAGCACGTGTATCGCGTGGAGTGAAAGTTCCATGTCTGCCCTACCTGACCTTTGATGTGAGGGAGTAAATGGGGCTCTGAGGGTTTTAGAAACTGGGGATTGAGAAAGGGTGAACTTTGAACTGTGAATTAAAATCTGAGGACGGGTTGGCTTTAGCCCTAGTGGTCACACGTTCGGGGGCAGCTCGGAAAAAATGATCTCCTTGGTCCAGTCATGTCCTCTCCTTGGTCCAGTCATGTCTTCTCCTCGGTCCAGTCACGTTATCTCCTCGGTCCAGTCATGTTATCTCCTCGGTCCAGTCATGTTCTCTCCTTGGTCCAGTCAACAACAAGCAACACGTAAATTAGAGAGGCAATGGAGGCGATCCAATACAGAAAATTCTCTCAATGCCTGGAAAAATAGCTTAATAAAGTATAAGCAAGACCAAACTGATGTCATATCTATTATCATGTCTTCCAAATCAGCCACCTGCCTCTTAGATCCAATCCCAACAAAACTCTTTAAACAGATTCTGCCCCTAATTATTAACACTGTCCTAAATATAATTAACACTTCATTAATTACTGGATATGTGCCGCAGTCATTTAAATATGCTGTTATTAAACCAATTCTGAAAAAAAAAACTACCTTAGATCCTGACATTCTAGAAAATTATAGGCCTATATCCAATTTGTCCTTCCTGTCAAAGGTTTTAGAACGAGTAATAGTTAAACAGCTGTGCCAATGCCTGCAGGATAATAGTTTATTTGAACAGTTTCAGACTGGCTTTCGTGCCCATCATAGCACTGAAACAGCGTTAGTTAAAGTTACTAATGACTTATTATTAGCCGCTGACATTGGATTAATATGGGTCCTGGTGCTATTAGACCTTAGTGCAGCCTTTGACACCATTGACCACAGTATCTTAGTGCACAGATTAGAATGTGATATAGGTATTAGAGGAGCAGCCCTCTGCTGCTTTAAATCATATTTATCTAATCGCTACCAATTTTTTCACATCAACCAACAATCATGGCCGTTCTCCAGAGTTAATTATGGCGTTCCTCAAGGGTCAGTCCTTGGGCCTATTTTGTTTACACTATATATGCTCCCTTTAGGTAACATCATTAGAAATCATGGCATTAATTTTCATTGTTATGCAGATGACACACAGCTATATTTATCGATTAAACCTGATCAGACAAGACAAATAGATAAACTAAGTACATGTGTCCAAGACATAAAGACTTGGATGAGTGCCAATTATCTTTTATTGAACCCTTAAAAAACTGAAGTCATTATAATTGGTCCTAAAAATGCCACAGACTCCCTAACTGACCAGATAGTTTCTGTAGACAACTTAAGTGGAACACCCAGTGACACAGTTAAAAATGTAGGAGTTTTATTTGATCAAGATCTTTCATTCAAAGAGTCAGAGGTCAGGGCACATTAAACAAACATGTAAAACAGCCTTCTTTCACCTGCGCAACATTAGCCAAAATTAGGAATATTCTGTCTAAAATGACTGCAGAAAAATTAATTCATGCATTTGTTACATCACGATTAGATTATTTTAACTCCTTACTTGTAGCGTGTC
The DNA here is from genome assembly GCA_020466265.1 of Siphamia tubifer. NCBI lineage: Eukaryota > Metazoa > Chordata > Actinopteri > Kurtiformes > Apogonidae > Siphamia > Siphamia tubifer. The sequence continues at coordinate 6,010,579 of CM035802.1, read as the reverse complement.
CTAAATATTCCCTAAAAAGCTTCAACTGGTTCAAAATGCAGCAGCAAGATAATTAACAGGATCAAATAGAAGAGAACACATCACCCCTGTACTCCAAACCCTGACCCCTAACCCCATCACCCCTGTGCTCCAAACCCTTCACTGGCTACCAGTTGAGTTTAGAATTATATTTAAAATCCTCCTCCTTACATATAAAACCATTAATGGTATGGGTTAGGGGTCAGAGGTCAGGGGTTAATGGTATGGGCCCCTCTTATCTTAAAGATGATCTGGTTCCGTACCAGCCCAATAGAACCCTTCGTTCTCAGAATGCAGGTTTATTGAAAGTTCCTCGGGTTTCTAAAAGTACAGTAGGAGCTAGAGCCTTTAGTTACCATGGTTACTGTCTGATGGTGCTAGAGCCTTTAGTTACCATGGTTACTGTCTGATGGAGCTAGAGCCTTTAGTTACCATGGTTACTGTCTGATGGAATAATCTTCCCTTTAATATTAAAGACGCAGAAACAGTCTCTACATTTAAAATTAGGTTGAAAACATTCCTGTTTGAGAAAGACTATGGTCAGGTTAGTTAAAAATTATGTGACTCATACATCATGTATACATGATGTATGAGTCACAGTTCAGTCTAGGCTGCCCTAGGAGTTGGAATGCTGGGGGAAGTACAGACACTGAGTTCTTTCTTCTCTTTCACTCCCTCACACCTGTTTTTGTCATTTTTATAACCTATCTTCCATACCAAGTCTGTTCATGACTAGTCACCTGGTGTCCCCTTTCCCCCCTCCCCCCCTGGGGGGAGTGGTGGCTCTCCTGACAGTGTCTGCGTGGGAGCCATGGACGACAGGATCTGCAGTGTCTCGCCTGTGCCGACCTGTGACCCCGGACCCCCTCCCTCACCTGTCTGGTGTCTGGACCAGCCCCCCCTCCTTCATTTATAAATGGACGTTCATCTATAGTCTGTCCGTCCATGGGAGTGGATCTGTCCTTCAATGTGGTTCTCCTCAACATTTCTTCTTTTTCCCACTGGATTTGGAAGTTTTTTCTTGCCAAGAAGGAGGGTCTAAGGACAGGGGGAGGGTGTAAGGACAGAGGGAGGGTCTAAGGGCAGGGGGAGGGTCTACGGACAGGGGATGCTTGGGAATTTTCATGTATCTCTGTAGTTGATTGTGTTTTTGTAAAGCCCTGTGAGATGACTTTGTTGTGATTTAGGGCTTTATAAATAAAATTGAGTTGAATGTCATCTCCTTGGTCCAGTCATGTTCTCTCTCCTCTTCCGCTCTCCATACACAAATATCATATACTGATTGTACTCTCATTACACACACCCACACATATTACCCTTACACTGACAACCTTCTGACTTTGATTATTGTTGAATAAATGTCCATCAGGACAGTAAATATTATTTTTGTGTGAACACTTTCTTCACTTGTGGCCTCAGAGCTGGGTTGCACCAAATTGAGGCTCGTCCAGGATCTTTCTTGTTATTTTCCTAGTCAGTTACTATTTAGTAGCATTTTTTCTGGCCTTCCCTCACTCCCTTTCACAGGTGACTGACTTTTTGTGAATGGGCTGTGCAGTAAATGGATTGCATTTTATATAGTTCTTTTCCACCTTCATGGTTCAAAGCTCTTTACATTAGCCTCACATTCACCCATTCACACACACATTCATACACCAGTAGGTTTCTAAGGTCAAAGGTCAGTCCTACTGGGAGCCTAAGTCAGGGTTCAGTGTCTTGCCCAAGGACACTTTGACATGTGGACAGCCAGAGCCGGGACACGAACCATCAACCTCTCGGTCATTGGGCGACCCACTCTACCAACTGAGCCACAGCCGCCCACTGTGCTGTGACGTGCCACTTGTCAGTCTCAGGAGCATGCTTGTGCTGGCACAGCGGTGTCACGCTGTTTGAAGTCATACTGGAGTATACAGGTGAGTAGAAATGTCTGGTGATTTGTAAACAATTGGGTAAGCCTTCATCCCCGTCAGGCTTCAGAGGCTTCACCGCTTCATGCATGGCCTGTTTATTTTCAACAGTGTCATCGGAACAGGGTTAGTGTTCGCTTCGGCGTTCTTGGCAGCACGTCTGTGGGACCTTGCGGGGTCATCTATTGCAGATTACCTCACAAACCTACTCATTTTGTTTTCCTTCTCAATCTATGTGGTTATAATTGCACACTGTTTTTAAACTAGGGGTACAATATTTTATTTCTTCTGTACTTGCGACAAGAAATAACAAAATAAAGAACCTTGAACCTTGTTTCCGGTGCGTAACACGCCGCCGCCGAACCTTGTGAAGAGCCAGGCACATTTAAGCAGGTTAGCGCCCAATTAGGCAGGCAAAGACTAGTGGGGTGTGAGTTACTCCCTCGTGCTTGTACTAGCAATTTACTAATCACCATTTTTAATTATTTCATTCTTTATGTGTATTCAATAATTTGATGGGACGTCGTGCTGCATAGTTTATGCTGGTTGGCTGGTTGTGGATTTTGGTAGTTCCCTGTGCGTAATAGTGGGCATGTGATTCTGGTAAAATGGATTTTGAATTGGAGAAACTTTTTTTCAACCGAGTCTGGAACAACTTCAGCAACAGAGCAAAGCGGAGTTATTAATGATTGCTGCCCAGTTAAAATTAACAGTTTCTGTGGCGCTTAGATCTGACAGTGAAGGAGTTACAACTTGAACTCCGTAGATTAGAAGTGGAGGGATCTGATGTGGTTCCGTGCATCTTAGTGCCAGGCAGCATTGCAATTCTGGTGAATCAGAATTTGATGCAAGTAAATGTATCCACCTTATTCCGCGTTTTTCTGAAAAAGACGTTGACAAATATTTTGTTTTATTTGAGCGTGTTGCGCAAACAGTAAAGTGGCCGAGAGAGATTTGGCCTCTTCTCTTACAGTGTGTGTTCATTTGGAAGAGTGAAGAGTGCGCATCGCTTTTTGCACAAGACAGTTTGGGTTATGATCAACTGCACACATATGAACTGGTGCCTGAGGCGTATCGGCAAAAATTCCGAAAATATAAGCAAACTAAAGGACAGACCTTTACTGATTTTGTGAGAGAAAAAATAGACCGCTGGTGTTCAGCACAAGAAATCACCACTTTTGATCAATTGCGCGACTTGGTGGTGATGGAGGAATTTAAATGTTGTATTGCCGACAAAATTGCTACATATTTAAATGAGCAAAATGCAACCAATATGTTTGTAATTCCCTCTCAAGTCGAAATCACGAAACCAAGTCGTTCTTGTCTCATTACGGGCTTTTAATCACACAGAGAGTATGATGGTGTACTTATGCCGTGAGAACTGGAGACAATACAGAAAGAAATGCAAATAAAAATACAATATTAGACAAAGAAAAAGACCTCTGTGGCCGTATTGTTACATAACTCAACAACTTGATATTACACTTAATCTGTTAAGTCTAACAAAATGACAGTAAACAAAAAATATACCTAATTGGCCGCTTTCCCTTGAGAGAAAATTAGTAATCTTCAGTCCTTTATTGCACTATGCAGAAATGCACTTTATTTAACGTCTTCTTAATCGTCGCTGATGTTAGGCAGTGGAATTAGCATAGTGTCTGCCTGCTAGCTTGGTCCAGGCAAGTCCGACTGATAAGTTCCGACCCTCAAAGGTGACACCCCTCAACCCGCGGCAACAAACTTTAGTTCCCATCTCAATTAGGACATGTTCCCCATACCAAACAAAGAAAATACATGAAATAAAATAAATGTTGCTTTTAATATTTAACTATTAATACTGTTTTAGTAGAAATGTATATATTTATGAACTATATTTTTAACCTTATTTATTAACCTATTATTTATTAATCTATTTATTTATTCTGACTTCGATGGCAGCTCCAATGTTTGTCGCTGTTACTTTACCTGATGAATATGTGTTGACTCACATAGACAATTTTGAAAGGTCCTCCTTTTGTTCACAGTGTAGCCCTGTTGAGTGTGCGAGTTCTGTGGAGCAGTCTTGTCCAAAAGACAGTTTGAATAAAACTTTAAGTTTTGCTTTTACTGCAAAAGGTGTGGCCATCAGGTTGATAATTGCTTCCTTCTAAATCAGAGGAAACCTTGATCTGTGGCCCTGGTTGATACACGTTTTTCACACAAAGTGAGTGAGGTCAAGAAGACTGATCTGGACATTTATTCCCCTTTTCTGATGAAGGGTCTGGTCTCGTTGCCTGAAAATGGAAATAAAGTCCCTGTGACTATTTTACGAGATACTGTTCTGTCCCGATCCATTATTCTGCAGGAAGTTTTGCCCCTATCAGAAAAAACTTCATTACAGTGAACCGAACTTGTGCAGTGTTTCGGCATGAAGTTTATGAATCTGCCTGTGCACTCAATTCAGTTGCAATCGGATTTGGTCTCTGGCCAAGTGGCCATGGCTTCATGTGCCACTTTTCCAAATAAAGGTGTACAGTTTCTCCTAGGAAACGACCTAGCGGGGGATAAAATCCTAGTGAAGCCAGAAGTCACTGCTGTGCCCCTGGTAACCGCTGATCCTGATGAGCTTGAGGCAAAGTTTCCTAATATGTTTCCTGTTTGTGCAGTTACACGCATTATGGTTGCAAAGGCTGGAGTCTCACGCTCAGACTGTGACTTGGAGGACAGTTTTATGGTTAACTTGGAGGAAAACCTGTCTGATGACTCGAGTCCTGCAGGTGTAGTTACAGCGCCTGCTCTCCTTGCACTCGGCACCTGGGTTGGCGGACTCTAAAAACCGCCACCTTTTTGACTGTGCGCACATGTCCCGGGAACATTTACAAACCGAACAAAAACTAGATCAGTCTCTCGCTCCTCTCTTTGAGTCTGCTGTGACCGAGAGTGATATTTAAAACATGTCTTCTGGTTATTATATAAAAAATGACATTTTATTTCACCACTGGACACCACCGTATGCTTCACCTGAAGACAAGTGGAGTGTGGTCTCCCAGGTGGTTGTCCCCTCAAAATTTCGTTATGAAGTTCTCAACTAAGCGCATGACAATCCCTTAGCAGGTCATTTGGGTATCCGAAAAACCTACAGTTGCATTCTCCGACAGTTCTATTGGCCTAGTTTAAAGAGAGACATACAGTTGCACTGCAAAACATGTTATATTTGTCAGGTACCCAACCATCCCGCCACATCCAGTGTACCCTATTCCAGTCAAGGATGCACCCTTCAATCCTGTTATTGTGGATTGTGTTGGCCCGTTGCCACGTACTAAACCTGGCAAAAACTACCTGCTGACTATCATGTGTGCTTCAACCTGCTTTCCAGAGGATATTCCAATTCGTACGATTACTGCACCCGCCGTTGTCAACGTGTTGGTCAAGTTCTTCTCACTATTTGGTCTTTCAAAAATAGTCTAAACAGATCAGGGGACTAACTTTATGTCACGTGTGTTTGCACAAGTTGCCAAAGAGCTAAACGTCACTCACCGTTTCTCTTCTGCTTACCATCCAGAAAGTCAAGATGCCCTCAAGCGTTTTTACCGGATGCTGATGATCCGTGCCTACTGTCTTGAGTTTGGGAAAGTGTGGGATGACGGTATTCACCTGCTGCTCTTTGCAGCAAGTGAAATGGTGCAGGAGTCAACAGGCTTTAGTCCTGCAGATCTGGTATTTGCCCATACTGTACGCGGCCCACTTCAGGTACTACAGGAAAAATGGCAAAGCAATTCAGAACCACAAAATGTGCTTGACTATATTAGCTCTTTTCGCTCCAAATTAGATCAAGCTGATGAGCTGGCTAGACAAAATTTGACCACTGCTCAGTCCGACATGAAGCGTTGGTTTGATAAAAAAGCCAAAAGTCATAAATTTTTGCCTGGCGATGAAGTGCCTGTTTTTCTTCCACTTCCCAGTTCTAGTCTGCAGGCACGCTATAGCGGTCCGTATGTCATTGAAAAGAAAATCAGTGATCAAGACTATGTTGTAGCAACCCCTAATCGTGTCCATCAAAGTTGCCTTTGCCAAGTCAATATGCTTAAACTTATCATGACCCTGAGCAGTTGGACAAACCCAGTCCTGATCAAGGTGCCGTCCTGGCCTTTGTCCAATGCTCAAACTGTTGACTCACCTCTACCTCTGACCAGTTCTTTACAGATGTTTGTCTCAGAGTCGCTGTCCGGTTCTGAAGATGGCCTTTGTGCCCAGATGGAGCCTTTGTGCCCAGTCCTGAAGTTGAGTGTTACTGCCCCGCTGTTGCTTCAGTCCATAGTCGGTTAAATAATTCTGAACTGCTCATTAACATTGATAACAGGTTTTTACATTTGTCTCCAGCACAGCGCACTGATATTGTGAAGTTATTCCAGTCTCATCCTTCATTGTTCTCTGATGTGCCTTCCCAAACTCATGTGCTTCATCGTGATATCGATGTTGGTGACAACGAGCCTATAAAACAGCACTCATATTGTGTGAATGCCTCCAGTGTCAGGTTGGTTACATGCTGTCCCATGGTATTATTGAGCCCAGTCTAAGCCCATGGAGCTCACCTTATCTCCTTGCGATTAAAAACGATGGCTCAGACTGCTTCTGTTAGTAGTGTCACTAAACCCAATTCACATCCTCTTCTGCGCATGAAAGATTGTGTTGCTCGTGTGGGTTCTGCCTTTTTATGTCCCAAAATTGGACCTTCTTAAGCGATATTGGCAGGTGGCCTTAACTCCACGTGCACATGAAATATGCGTGTTTGCCACACACAACACTTTCTTGCACTTTCCTTAGAGAGGAGGACACTAAAAAACCCACTAGCAATTATGGACGATACCAGTCACCCTCTGCACACCGTCATCAGTGCACAGAGAAGCCTGAGCAGTGACAGGCTGCTCCTCCCCAAGAGTCGGACCAACCGGCTCAGAGACTCCTTTGTTCCCAGAGCCATAAAACTGTATAACACCGAATTTGGCAGGAGAGGGAGGGGAAAGGATTACAGCCTGTCTGATACCACTATTCAAGTGCAATAACTGACTGGTCCACCTAGAGTGCAATGTTTTTCTTTATATATATATATATATTATATTCTACATTTTTATATTTGTATTATTTTATATAGCTCTTACTGCTGTTTTTACTGCTTTTACTGGTGTTGTAATTGCTGGTGGTGCACAAATTTCCCCAAGGGACCTCCCAAAGGGATTAATAAAGTATATTCTATTCCATTCTGTTATGCTGATTGAAGTCCATAATGCACTGGCCACATTTCAACAGCTGGTCAACCATGTCTTGGGGGCAGGGTGCTGGGGTGTGAGGCTTATCTAGATGATATTGTAATCCACTCAAAGACGTGGGATGTTCACATCAGTTAGCTATGTGAGGTATTTAAGAAACTGGACAGTGCAAATTTGACAATCTTGCTAAATGTGAGATTGGAAAAGCAACCATTGTCTATTTGTGAAAGATTGTTGGGAGTGGTATGGTTAAATCCATACAAGCAAAAGTTGAAGCAATCGTAGTCTTTCCGGTCCCAGTCCCGCGTCGAGAGTTTCAGCGTTTTCTTGACATGGCTGGTTACTATCTCAGTTTTTGTAAAAACTTTTCTGCGGTAGCCACTCTTCTAACCAGTCTGTTAAGTCCTAAAGTAGCGTTCAAATGGTCTCCAGAATGCCAACATTTGTTTTAGTCAATGAAAACCCTTCTCATTCGTGCGCCTGTTCTGTCCGCCCCACTATTCGAGCAACCTTTCCAGCTTGCAGTTGACACAAGTGATGCGGGGACTGGTGCGGTGCGGTTACAAGAAGTAACCAACAGGCAGTTGGTTACTTTTCAAAAAAGTTTGTAAAGCATCATGTGATGGCCCTAGTCTGTTTTGTCTCTGGAATCAAAGACACACAACCAGGACCAGAGAGTTGGCGTCAGCTGTGAAGGCTCAGGAGTTTGGAGGTGGAGTTGCAGCTAGATGGCCAACGAGCTACACATGGACTCGGAGTATAAAGGATGGACTTCCTCTCTTCTCTGTGTGTTCTCCCTGTGCTTCTTTGGTCTGTGGAGATCACCACTGGCAGCCATGCATTCTTTGACTCTTCAGAAATAAAGAAAAAATACTATATTCTATAATATATTATAAGATAACAAGACTCCATTACTTTTTGCTGTGGTCTAAACGATGGCCATAACAATGAGCTCTCCTACTCTACGATCAAAAAAAAGAGGTTTTAGCTTTGACTCTGGCTCTTAAAAACTTTGAGCTTTACTTGGGCTCATCTAACTATCCCGTGACTGTTTATACAGATCACAATCCACTTGTTTTCATCAAGCAAATGAGAAACACTAATCAGCGACTTATGAGGTGGGCCATCTTCCTCCAAGATTTCAATTTGACTATTAGACATGTGTGGGGAAAAGTAACGTGCTTGCAGACTCCTTGTTGCGCGGTGCCTCCTGCTGACCAGTGGCGCCTTTAGAGGTGGCTGCCCCTGGTCATCTTTTTGGGGTGGACGTGTGCCCCTTCCCCTCCTTCACTAATGACCTGTGTCTTTGTAGAGCTTCTGGTTGGACACGCTCCTGTTCCACCCAGTATAAAACACGGAAGTGGCTCCTGGCTCTATTGCCCCCCCCCCCGCACCTTTTTCACCACACTTGCATCTTACAACACCTGCTCCATACACGAAGGATATCCTATACTGATCATACTTTCATTACACGTACCCACACATATTACCTGTTTGGTCTTGCCTTTGGGTGAGGTTGAAACTACGCATGAAAGTTGAGAAAAAAAACAATCCACTTGAGCCTTTTATTTCAAAGGTGCAGGGTAAATCATTGCATTGTAGCACAAAAAAAACTCCCATAAACTCAGGTAGGCTATCCTGCATGTAGACAACTTCTCACAGTAGAAAACTGTGTGCCTCAGCACCCAATTAGCAAACACACGTGCACAAAATGGGTGACCTTTGTACTAAATTAGTGAGAGCGCCATCTACTGGCATACAGCAGAACAATTGCAAAAAGAGCCATTTGGCCCATACATTACCCTTACACTGACAACCTACTGACTTTGATTATTCTTTAATAAACGTCCACCAGGCCTTTTCCCTTCTTTCTAGTCTCTTTTCTCTTCTTTTCCTTTCCTCCTTGGTCTCCGTTCCTGTTCCAGGTCTCGTGCGTTTGGTCTCTCTCTCTCTCTCTCTCTCTCTCTCTCTCTCTCTGTTCCCTCTTTTTGTCTTGCCCCTGTTGCCAGTTTGCCTGTGGCCAGTTTCCTCAACTGCCAGATGCCCAAGGTGGCACTGATCAGCTGTGGGGGCACTGGTTCGGGTAACGGGTCTGGTTCTTAGTTAGGGGTGCTGGTTCCTAGATGGGGGTACAGACATTTTAGTCCTGTTTGGCCTGGTTTCGCCTCCGCCCTCCTGACCAGTTTTCAGCCTCTGCTTTTTTGTCCAGTTTATGGCCCTGTCTTTTCTCTCATTTAGGCCCTGTATGTTCCCTCATTTCACCCTGTTTCAGGCCCTCCTGTCCCATCCTGTTTCCAATCCTCTTGTCCAGTGTTCAGCCTCGGCCTTCTTGCCCCGTTTCTGGCCCTGTCTGTTCTCTCGTTTTGCCCTGTTTTGCCCCTGTCCCATCCTGTTCCTGTCTCAGCCAGAGTCTGTGGTCCTTGGCCCAGTAAGTAGTGGTCTTCCAGTTGTGTCCATCACTCTCTGTGTTGCTCCTTTTTTGTCTCGACCCTGATCAGCCAGATCCCCCCCGGTTCCCTTGACCTTCCTGCAGACAACTCCGCCCGGAGGGTTTCCACACCGCTCCGCCCAGAGGGTACCCCACCTGGAGGGTTTCCACACTGCTCCGCCCAGAGGGTACCCCACCTGGAGGGTTTCCACACCGCTCCGCCCAGAGGGTACCCCACCTGGAGGGTTTCCATACCACTCTGTCCATAGGGTACTCCGCCCAGAGGTTCTTGTTTCTGTCTGGGGGTGTCAGGAGCCGCCCCTTGGGGGGAGGGTAATGTCACAACCTTTCCTCAAGTGACCTTTCCTACATTGACGTTTCACCACCACGGACTCTGGATGATCTACCCCCAGGTTTTGTTTTCTGTCTCTGTCATGATTTTGCTCTGTTTGTTATTAAATTATTTTTCCCTTCAACACTGAGCATCAGAGTCCTCTCTCCACTTCACCCATCATGACATTTTCAGTCTTACTCCTCACATATTTACATAAATATCAGTATTTTATATGCCTTACACCAGGGGTGGGCAAACTTTTTGATTCGTGGGCCACAATGGGTTCTACATTTTGACAGAGGGGCCGGACCAGGAGCAGGTGGATGGAGTGTTTTGGTAACCCCACCTCACAGGAGAAAAAAATATATATCATGGGATATGGAGAAAACATGTGCTTTAATTTCAAATGAAAATGAAAAAAAGCATTACAACAAAAGATCTGTCTTTAAACCCCACAGTATTTAGCTATTTATTGAAATGAGTCTTAAAACACTGAAAATTAAATGAATAAAAAATATTTTTTTTTTACTAACAATTTCTATTTTAAAGCACTGCAAGTTGTGTTACCTTCTGGATATCATCATCACTCTCCTCCTGACTGTATTTATTTCAAAAACAGTAAGAGATTCAGATGTACTTATCCTGCTCCTTCTATTCAGTTTGTGTCTCCAGTGCCAAAAGTAAACAACGATCAGCGCAAGGACGGAACATTGATAACGCGCCACTGCGGAGCGCGTTATATTTGATCTGGTGCACATTGTTTTGAGAACGTGCGTTCATTTGCGCACCACTTATGTGCGCTCCTTAACAGAAATGACATGTAACATATAAGGCTTACTGAACTAATTATTTTCCAAAGCATTTTTTACATAATACAAAGGAGAAACTTTTACTTTCAGTGGGAACAGTGCTGTTGGTCCCCCTTTTTAGCCAGCGCATCAAAGTCTGGAGTGAGTTTAGTTGTAGCAATTCTCAGGATGGATCTGAGGTGTTGGTCTGTTAATTGGGATCTGTGGCTGGCCTTGTTGATGTTCATGATGCTGAACGTCTGTTCATACATGTAGGTCGAGCCGAACAACGCCAGCATCTTCTGCGCTGTCCTCCGGAGATTTGGAAATGCGGCTTCATTGAGTGAAGCATAAAAGTCATTCAGTTTCAGAGAGTTGAACTTCTCTTTTAAGACTGGGTCGGACTGAAGGTCGATCAGTTCGAGCTGCAGCTCCTCTGGAGCTGTTTCGGGGTCTTGTGACAGAGGACAGGCCACCAACTGAAGTGACTTGTCAATTTTTTCAAAATCAGAAAACCGACGGCAGAATTCTCCGTGCAGCGCATCTAGTGACTCGCTGTATTTCTTCACTTTTGCGCCGGCCTCTTTCAGCGTGGCTAGTGTGGGAAAATGTGTGAACGACTTATTTAAAATTTGCCTGGAGAATAAATCCAGCTTGGATTTGAAGGCTTTCACGTTTGTGTACATGTCCTGCACAAACTGATCCTTCCCCTGTAGTTTCATGTTGAGCTCATTCATGTGTGAAAATACGTCCGCAGCAAACGCAAAGTCACACAGCCAGCTCTTGTTGCTCAGCTCAGGAAATTCGTCAGCCTTTCCCTGTAACTCCAAAAATGCACCAATCTCCTCTTTGAGTTCCCACACTCGTTGAAACACTTTGCCCAAACTTAACCAGCGGACTCGGGAGTGATAAAGCAGGTCCTGGTGATCCGCATCAGTTTCCTCCAGAAACGTAATGAACTGACGGTGCTGAAGTCCCCTTGCGCGAATAAAGTTGATGAGTTTCACGACAGGATTCACAACATGATTCAGCTGTAATACTGATTTACATAGAGATTCCTGGTAGATGATGCAGTGGAGAAAAATAACATCCTGGTCAGGATTTTCATCTTTGACTTTATTCTGGATTCTCCTCAGCAGGCCAACGTTTTTCCCCGTTAAATTCGGAGAGCCATCTGTGGTGACGTTGATAAGTTTACTCCAAGGGAGCTTCATATTTTCGATGACAGCAGACACCCGGTCATACAAGTCTTCTCCCCGTGTTTGTCCTTTCAGAGACTCCATTGTCAAAAACTCCTCCATTATTTCAAAAGTGTCGTTAACCCCTCGGATAAAAATGAGGAGCTGAGCAGTGTCTTTGACATCGTTGCTTTCATCCAGTGCTAATGAATATAACGTGAAAGACTCCGCCTTTTTATTTAAGTTGCTGGTGATATCTTCATCTATTAGTTCCACACGGCGAGTCACTGTCCTGCGCGATAAACTGATTTTTTCAAATTTGTCTTTGCTCTCTGGGCACAAGACACTTGCTGTCTCCACCATACATTCTTTTAAAAACTCGCCTTCAGACAGAGGCTTGCTGGCCTTTGCCAGTTTGAATGAAAGCATAAAACTGGCCTTGGTACTTGACTCCTGAATGGCAGTTTGGCGGTGAAAAACATTTTGTTGAGCCTGTAAATTAGCTGCCAACTTCTGAGCAGTAGCTTCCCGTTCTTTCGTTGATAGCTTGCTGGCATAGTTAGCATGCTTTGTAGTAAAGTGACGGCTAATATTATATTCTTTAAAAACCGCCACAGTTTCCTGACATATCAGGCATACAGCAGACGATCGGTGTTCAGTGAAAAAATATTTAGTTGTCCACTCCTTATTGAACACTCGACATTCTCTGTCCACTTTCCTTTTCTTAGGTCCGCTCATTTTTACAGAAGGACTGAGGGGTCAAAAAGCAAACGTGGAGTACCGTAATATGCGGAACCTCAACAAAGTCAATGTATCTAGAGGGCGCCATCTAGTGGGAAGACATTAGAATTGCATGGAAAATAAAACATTAACAAAAATTTATTTATTTAATTTCTTCAAGTTCGGCGGGCCGGATTAAAAAGTTTAACGGGCCGCATGTGTCCCCCGGGCCGTAGTTTGCCCATGCCTGCCTTACACTCTCAGATTATTCACTTTACTGTTTCAAACTAGACAGAATGTGAAAATGCAAAAACACTAACAGTTCAGAGATAAAGTCATAGTGGAATGGTGACTTTCCATATCACAATTATAACTTTTTTTTCAATTTTGTCATTTTCTCATCATTTCCATAATGCTGCATTTTTAGTTAACACTTATGCGTTTTTCAGAACGCATAATGGTGACTGTTTATCTAAATAAGGACTTTTTTCTAACTTTGCCTAAATATTTAGTATGAAGGAGGGGTAACTCAGTCTTGACTAAAATAAGATTTGTGCTGATTTGAAGAAGATAAACTGATAAAACAGTGTCGACCCAGCAGCGGTACACAGTTGAGGTAAAAAGCCCTCTTGTCCAGTCATTGAAAAAGCTCGCCCTGAGGGTCCAGGAGGTGGTGTTGCAGTAATTTACAGAAAGGACATTAAAACAACCTCCATCTCCATTCCTGACATTCCCTCATTTGAACACACTGCCTTCAAACTATCCGGCCCCACTCCTCTAGTCACTGCTGTCATTTATTGCCCCCCTAAGTCAAACCCCTCCTTTCTCTCAGATTTTCTGACCCAGCTCTCTTCCATCTGTCCTTCTCCTGGGTGATTTTAACTTCCATGTCAATGACTCCAACAATAAACCTGCTACTGAGTTTCTGGACCTACTACATTGCCTCAACTTCACACAACAATTCAAGTTCCTCACTCACACCCGTGGTCACACACTGGACCTGGTCTGCTCTTCTGGCCTCACAATTAATCAGCTCTCCAGCCTCAACCTCCATATCTCTGATCACCTGCCAATCACTATGGACATCAACATCCCCACTCCCAAAGAATCACGCTAAATATCCTTCTGCAACATCAAATCCATCCCTCCCCCCTCTGCCTTCTCAGCCTCTCTTGCCACCTAGATGTTCGCCTCCCCTCCCCCGTCACCTGACAACCCCCCAGACCTCGTGAACTATTACAACCATACACTCTCCTCCTGTCTTGATCAACAGTCACTTTCACACACTCCGCACCCTGGTGCACCCCTGAACTCCACTAAATTAAATCCTGTAAACGTCAACTTGAACGACTCTGCAACAAAACTGGTTTAACAGTCCATCAACTCACCTACACTGATCATCTCCACCAATACAAAGATGCTGTCGTCGTTTGTCTTCCTTGAGTTTGGATTTCCCCGTTGAGACGACTCAAAAATACCAGGACCAAATAAGAAAGGTTAACAATTTATTATAAAAATACAGACACGTTAATTTCAAACAATTGAGCAATCAATCATTGAGCTTACAAACCTTCCAAGTCCTAAAAAGTAACTTCAGACAATTGTCTGATCACAGATGAGAAAGAGAAGGGAACCCCAAGCAATGCGAAGAAAAAGCCCCCACCTCTGTCTCTCTCTCCTTTTTAATCCTTTCCCTCAGAGAGGTGGACCTTAGTCTTGACAACAGACCAAATGTTTTAATTCCTATGTAATTCTGCTGGCAGGTCAACCCAGTATCTTCACAGGCATTCCAGTCATTGTGTTCTGAATGCTGCTTCTCATGGAATGATATGACCTTTCAGGTCAACCCAGTGTACAGACATTCCAACACATACACAATCATTTAAAAACATTGGAACATCCAGATATTATAATATTATATTATATATATATATATATATATATATATATATATATATATTTTTTTTTTTTTTTTTTTTTTTTTTTTTAGCTGAGATTACACAGATGTATCAATTCCTCAACAATGCCCTGAACTTAGATGGGTTGAGTTGAGTTTGGAAAATACCTTTAAATATGTTAGTTTGAGGATATTTAAACATCTTTACAATTATTTACATAACATTAAGTTAAATATAGGATATCATTCTTTTTATTTGGTTAGTTGAACTGTCAGAGCCCGACAAGCTTCAAGTAATATAAACATTACATTAAATAAACATTAAACGTTTATTAAGTCAAATTTGATATCATCCTGATTTGAGATGTAAAGGGGGGCTTCTTTCCTTTTCTTTGGGGGTTTTCTAAAAGCTCGCCAGCTACTACCAACTCGCCAGAATGTGCTGAGAATCTCTCCACAATCTCTACCCTAAACTCATTCTCTTCTGCACTGGTGTCCTCTTCTGGACTATTCTATTACATTGCATTCTATTTTATACTATCAGGACATCCACGGTTGTGGTGCTCGGTGCCGATTGTTTAATTGTTTGTTTGTTGAATCTTTTTTTTTCCTCTCTCCTTTTGTGTTTGTTTGGTTTTCTTCCCTTTTTCTGATCTACTTATTTGTTTTTATTGATGGACAGTTGGTGGTTGGGAATAACACATCACCTTACAGTCTTTAATTACAATAGCACCACCTGTTGGTTTCTGTCCCCGTTCGTCCTGTCCAGTCTTTGTTTCCTCCGCACATCACTGAGGTGTAGCACTGCCCTCACTGGCTTGTAAGGGAGAGTTCTAATGGGGGATGTCTGCTCAGCTTTCAGGGAGGACTGCTGATGGTCACACACATGCACTAAATAGTATAGTATATGTCTGCAAGACTGGAATATGCACTGATCTGAAGCAATGTTGACACCCCCTCTGTGGGGTTAAAAGATATAAAAAATAAATAAATAAAATAAGTGAATGAATAGAAAAATAAAATAAAAAACAAAATGCAGACAAATTAGAAAAAGGGAAGGAAAAAAAGGAAGAAAAAAGAAAGGGAAAAGAAGAAGGAAGGGAGGAAACAAAAAAACTATTTGTTACCTACTTTCCTATCTGCTCATTTGTTTTTAGTTTTTTTTTTAGTTTTTTGTATATATGTCTATGTTTAGTACTTCAGTTATTGATTATTGGTATTGTTATTATTCTTATTGTTATTATTTTTATTATCATCATCATTTTTTGTACTATGCACTATATTACTATAAGACGTATTTAGGTTGTTGGGGAAGTGAAGAAGGGGTAGAATTAAATAAGCTTATGCTTCATCCTACTCTTTTTCGGACATGTCATTGTTATTATTATTATTGTTGTATTGATTATTGTGGGACTTTGCACATGTTCGAAATAAATCATTCAAATCAAAAATCAAAATCAACTAGTAAGAACAGGACATAGCCGGCGCAGCGCGACCAGCTCTGGGCTTTACAGAACTCTCCGCCTGGACTTCTCCACTTCCTGGACTTGCTGCCCCTTCTCCCCTGGCACGTTAACCGTATTGCCAGGGCAGGGACCGGCCCACGTATAACAGGTGCCAGTGGTCATCTGCGTTCTCGGCAACCCACCAACCCATCTTGACACACACGTGAGTCAGACGGTCTCCCAGAAACCCCACGGTGGCCGCTGAGGTGGGATCCCGGTCTCCCGGCATTACCTGGGTGCAATTTGCACCCAGGTAATGCCGTTATTTTCCAAGGTCTGGCTTCCAGACTTCCAGCTGCTTGCTGGATAACGAATCTCGCAAAACAGAATTTTAACGTGACAAGGAATCTTGTAAAATTACATCTTGCGAGATCTTGTCACACAAGATCTCGTCACACACCTAACTATTACTATTAATGTTTAATTGGATTTGGTGTGACTTGATGTCAAGCCAAATGGGGGAATTGCAATAATTGTAAGATATCTTGGATGGTCATCCCAGCTGAGCCCAGAGCCAGGCTATGGCATTGGGGGGTAAAAGGTACAGAAACTATTACTAGAAAACACAGCTGTTTAGGAACACACTAATCTTCAACCATAACAGGTACGAGTCCCAGAACCAGAATGTTTTGGCGTAAATGTAAACAAGTAGAACCGAGGGCTGAAAAAAGCCAACACACACAAGTGACAAGATAGCCAATAGGAACTGAACATGAACAGGACTGCCTGGAGGTCCCCCTGTGGGTGGGGACATGGACGGTGGGATAAGATATTACCAAAAAAAGTGTAAACAAATTGACATTAGATATTAGGCTGTGACCCCTGTGACCCTAGTCAGGATAAAGCGGGTTGAAATGACGAGATGAGGTTTGGGGTGGTCAGGGTTAGGGCTAGGGTGGTTTAGGGCGAGGGTGGTTTAGGTTTACAGTTAGGGTTAGGGTGGTTTAGGGCGAGGGTGGTGTACCTTTAGATGCCTCTTCTTTCCACTTCTCTCTGTTTTGCTGAATCTCTTGGTTCCATGTGACTCTGAAACTCTTGAGGTCGACTGAGCTGCTGCTGACCTCTGACCCTGGACTCTTCTGATTGGACAGTTTGTCTTCACTGTGAAAACTGACCACACACACAATTGGTGTTTGTTCTTCGTATTTATTATTCTGACTTACACACAAAAAAGCAGTAAACAGTAGCATTGGAAGGAAAGAGTGTAAATAGTGATAGAGCTGCAACTGCAGCCAGTGAACAGTAGTTAGTGCAACAGCAGTAAGTCACAGTAAATGTATGAACACTGATCAAACATGGAGTTTGGGACCATCCTCTTTTTTTATTTGTCATGGGTAGCATCTAACCCTCACAAAAACCTGCCCGTCTACTACATTAGATATTATGACAAACAAACACTAACAAACACACACTGCCAGAGAAAAATGTTATGATAGCATTAGGCTAATGTTAGCATTATGCTAACGATACGTTGACTTGAACCATAGACAGAACAAATATAAAATAGTCAAATAGTCCATGTCCTCTATACTCAGATCCGGACTGACACATGGGAGAACCAGGACTTTTCCCGGTGGCCCGTCTGCTCAGTGGCCTGCCTGCCTGCCCCCCCCCCCCAAAATCAGCATGCCTGTCAACAATGGTAACATGCTCGGAGCTCGGCGGAGTCAGAGCAGTAGGGATTGGTAGTGTGTCTGTGTGTGTATTTTCTTTTTAAAGAAACTCATTGTGATTGGTTAGTCTTTTTATTCTTCGTTGTGGGCCCGCCCCTGCAGCATTGAGTGAACACTGACTATAAAACACGGTAGACTTATGCAAAAACAAAACAATGAATGACAGCGTTGAGAAAAAAAAGGAAAGGTGGACACTAGGGAGAGTTGGATATGAAAAAAAGGTCGCTCGAGGAGGAGGGGATGAAATGTCAAAAATTAACTGACTTGTTTGTTAAAGCTAGCAGCAGCCAGAGTGGAACTGTTGCTAGCTCTGTGACTGCAACAGCATCACCAGTGAGTTTATAAACAGTTTTCACAACAGACACCTCCAGGACAGAATATATATATATATATATATATATATATATATATATATATATATATATATATATATATATATATATATATATATATATATATATATATATGTCACAGCCAGTGTAATTGTATTACTTTATATGCTGTAAGGAAATTTCAAAAGGTTTTTGGAGGGGAAAAATTTTAACATTTTGCCTCCGTCGTGCTGGAAGCGGCCTGGATGCTGTGGGATATTCCCAGCCTGAAATCCTGATCCAGTTCAGCCCTGTCTATACAATCCATACATAACGCTATAACCCTAGTCCTAGGTATAAGTGGACATACTAATGATTTGTGGACATAGTTATCAGTTCAGTTGTCATGTCTATTGTCTCCGAGTCCTTTTTCTGTCTCTGTCTCTTCTGCTCCGCTGTCTCTCTTCCTGGTCTCAGGTCACCTTTCACCCAGTTCTTGTCTTCCAAGGCTGATTGAGGATATGGCACATCTGATGAGCTCAGCTGGGCTCATCAGGTGGAGAGGATATAAACCATGATTCTATCCTCTGTCTCTTTCCAGAATATCATGATCTAATCCTCTGATTTTCCCGCGTATTATCCTGGATCCTGTACCAGACCTGTTTTTCCTGACCTCCGTTTCCTGCCCCATGTTCCAACCCCTTTTGCCTGATTCCGTCTCCTGCCTCGACTCTTTGGTACTGACCCCAGACTGGATTCCTGTTACGAACCACGCCGCCCGCTCCGACCCTGGACCAGATCGACCCCGACCCAGCTTACACCCACGGACTTGAGAAGGTCTAGTGATACCAGTCTGTACTTTCAGTACAGAACTCTGAAAGACTTAAAAGGGGGTTCCCTTCCATCTGTTGTATTGTTTTATTAATAAATAACTTAACCTTTAAGAATTGTCTGTGGTTCTGCACGTGGGTTCCCTGCTGCCCGTTACATCAGTATCACTGATCTATCTTTACTTTGATACTTTTTCCTCACGGAAAATAAGTTTTTTTTCTTTCATTAGTGAATTTTCCTCCATGATTCTCCCAATTTCTGCAAATGTTAAACATGTCAAATTTCTTCAGGAACTTGAAAAGACTCAGTATTAGCGGCTTTCTATTGTCTTGACATTTAACAAGTTCGGTAACGTTCCTCTGACGTATTTCCGCTTTTTGTGAAAAAGGTCCATTAAGACTGTGGGATGAGCTTTAACATGATTGACAAACACTGTGGGTGGGGCTTTAACATGACTGAGACTAACAGATCTGATGTAAGTAAGTAAGTAATCTTTATTTGTATAGCGCTTTTCACAGACATGGGTCACAAAGTGCTTCACAGAAACCCATTCACACACTCATACACCAGTAGAGCTGCTGCCAAGACACAAGCTGACCCTACTGGGAGCAACTTAGGGTTCAGTGTCTTGCCCAAGGACACTTCGACATGTGGACGCGAGCCGGGACGCGAACCGCCAACCCTTCGATCATCGGACGACCCGCTCTACCAGCTGAGCCACAGCTGCCCAATGTGAGTTCAGTGGTTATAAAACTGTTGTATCTCACTTATTTTCCACAGTACCGGAAAAATAAATATATCTACTTGTCCCTCAGAACCTCCTGTCATTCATGATTAACTTTTTTTTTTTTTTACCAATTATTTACAGTTTTCAAAAAAACTCGGAGGAGTTCAGAGGCATGGTTTAACAGGCTTTACTCCAAGTCAGATCTCTGTGTGTAACTCCAGGCCATTTTCCATGGCAACGGGGAAAGTCCCTTACTCACAGAAAATGGGAGGAGCTTTAATATAATTGACTCAGTCCACAAACACTGACTAACAGATTCAAGTTGTGAATGGGTGAATATAAGGATAATGTAAAGAGCTTTGGGCACCATGAAGGTGGAACAGAATTATAGAAGTGCAGAACATTTACCATCTGAAATTAATTGGACCATGTTTATGTGGCCATATCTACTTATCCCTCAGAACCACCTGTCACTCATGATCAACTTTGTTTTCATCAATTATTTACAGTGAACAGCAGATATTTCTTCCTTTCATCAGCCACAACTCCAGCGATCCGACAAGAGACAAACACACGGGTTACATTTCCTTCAACTGATGGATGGAAGTCTGGTTAGTGTTTTATTAAATTAACCCTTAACCCTAACAACCCGCTCTACCAAGTGAGCCACATCATGTGCTTCATATCTCCCCAAACATCATCATCACTTAAGTGACGTACAGTTGATGTTGTCATTTTCAAGAACCAGAGATGATCTAATCTGGACCCGATGCCCATTTTTCCCAGAGCCACATATTTTACCTGGACCTCCTGAAGCTTGTTTGTCCAGAACCACATGTATCCTCCATCAGTGGAGTAACGATCTTCTCGATCATGTCCGTCAACACAGTAAATGTTGGTTCAACAATGAAGTCGATGAATCCTGTTAAAAACAGGAAGTTAGGGTTAGGGGTCAAAGGTTAGGGTTAGGGTGGTTAGAGTTTGGGTGGTTAGGGGTCAATGGTTAGGGATAGTGTCGGGGTGAATCATGGGACAGAAATGTTCATTTCCAATCAAATTCAGTTATTGTCTATAATCAATAGAAGGGTTAATTGAATCTAATGATTGTTTGACCAGATGTGAACTTTTCCTTGACTCCGCCCATACCGGAATGAAACTTCTCCCATAACGGAATCAAACTCCACCCATAAATGAATGAAACTCCACCCATGATTGAATTCAACTCCACACATTACTGATTTAAACTCCACCCACAACTGAATCAAACTCACCAATCTGTGACTGAGCCACCAGTGTGGAGTTTCGATCACACAGAGGAGAGAATGGAAGACCCAACTGATGTTCTCTGTCCCCCTGAAAACAAATGCACACACACACACGGTTCTGGCTGTCCACATGTCCAAGTGTTCAAATGTCCAAGTGTTCTTGGACAAAAACACTGAACCCTTATTTCAGGCAGGCAAGTTCAAAACCTGGCTCCAACTCCAGCAATCCGACAAGAGACAAACACACAGGTTACATTTCCTTCAACTGATGGATGGAAGTCTGGTTCTACTTGTAGTTTTTCTGCTCGTGTATGTGATATATGTGGTGGTTAGGGTTAGAATGGGTTAGGGTTAGAGTGGGTTATGGTTAGGGTTAGAATGGGTTAGGGTTAGAGTGTGTTAGGGTTAGAGTGTGTTAGGGTTAGAGTGGGTTAGGGTTAGTGTGGGTTAGAGTTAGTGTGGGTTAGGGTTAGAGTGGGTTAGGGTTAGAGTGGGTTAGGGTTAGAGTGGGTTAGGGTTAGAGTGGGTTAGGGTTAGTGTGGGTTAGGGTTAGTGTGGGTTAGGGTTAGAGTGGGTTAGGGTTAGTGTGGGTTAGGGTTAGTGTGGGTTAGGGTTAGTGTGGGTTAGGGTTAGTACGGTACCTGTCTAAAGAACTCCTCCAGTAGGGCAGTGGTCCAGCGCTGGTGCAGGTGCCAGTGTTTAGCAGGATGACTGATGTCAGCAGTGTGTAACAGCAGAGACAAGGCCTTGGGTTTGTCCATTCTAAAAATATACAACACTGTGTTACTGATGAACCCTGACACTGAAAATAAACATGTGATCAGATTAAATTTGATTTATAAATCCCCGAATCACAACTAAGTCGTCTCATAGGGCAGAGATATATAAAAAGTCCCAAGCATCAACCGTCCTTAGACCCCCCCCGTCCTTAGACCCTCCTTCTCAGCAGAAAAACTTCCAAACCCAGTGGGGAAAAAGAAGAAATCTTGAGAACGACACTGAAGGACAGATCCTATACAATTACATTACAATAGAGGACATAATATTTAACTTGTAGCACTAGCAGTTACAAGAGAGGTCAGGTAAAGACTGACTGCAGGTTTTTAGTTCCTAGGTGGAGATTTTTAATCCAATTTCAATTCAATTTCATTTATATAAGTCATCTCACAGGGTTTTACAGAAACAATTGACATTAGAAATGGATAAAAAAGTCCCAAGCATCCCTTGTCCTTAGACCCTCCCCCTGTCCTTCGACCCTCCTTTGACCCTCCTTCTGTCCTTCGACCCTCCCCCTGTCTTTACACCCTCCTCGGCAAGAAAGAACTTCCAAACCCAGTGGGAAAAAGAAGAAATCTTGAGGAGAACCACACTAAACGACAGATCCACTCCCATGGACGGACAGAACTCCCCCCTCCTTCATTTATGAATGTATGTTCACAAATGAAGGGGGAGGGGCACAGGCAAGTCACCGCAGACCCTGTTGTCCATGGCTCCGTACACAGACACTGCTGAGAGACACACACACCCCCTCCTTGGGGGGGGGGCACCAGGTGACTAGCGATGAACAGACTTGGTATGAAAGTTAGGTTATAAAAATTACAAAAACAGACACGAGAAAGAAAGAGAAAGAACTCAGTGTCTGTTCTTCCTCCAGCATTCTATCTCCTAGTGCAGCTTAGACTGAACTGTGACTTCAGTCTGTTTTTAACTAACCTGACCATAGTTTTTATCAAACAGGAATGTTTTCAACCTAATTTTAAATGTAGAGACTGTGTCGACCTCTTTAATATTAAATGAAGATGATTTCATCAGACAGTAACCATGGTAACTAAAGGCTCTAGCTCCATCAGACAGTAACCATGGTAACTAAAGGCTCTACACAGCAAATTATATAGAGTTAAAATCTAGGTGTTGGCGGTTTCTCCAAAGGTTTAGAGTCACTCTCACTCTGTGTGAGTTGATGTCTTTATTTTTAGACTGAAGTTTGTTCATGAGTTGGGGTTGAATTTCAGTGTAAAACCTCAGATTTAAAAATTAGTCCATCTGACTTAAAGTGAGTCTGATATTAACTGTGCAAGTTTCACTCTGAGCTCTGTGGACTCTTTTTACACCAGGTGAGTTAACAGGGCTTATGGCCTGCCTCTTCAGACCTGCTTCAGACACAGAACAAGGACTGCTTCAAGACATTGCCATTTTGACAGGGGATTTTATCGGAACTGGAGAAATAAGGAAGATAAAACATGTACTTTGTTTGACGAGTTAGTATAACTCCATTGTATTTATTCAAGCCTATTAATGTATTATGTAGCCTATTAATTAAAAAAAAGGGTTTTTTCGAGCATTAGCCTATTAATAGCATAGCATTTAAATCACTGTGTTTGTTAACCTAACAACTTTTGACAAACGAGATTGTTTTATTCATTAGACTGGAAACATTTGTGCAAATATTACCCAAAAATGCATGATGTGTCCCGCATATCTCACTTCTTAAATTGCCACTTTGCTGGCTATTCTACCAGGATAAGTGACACATTTTGCCAAAATGCCTTCAGAAAAATGATTTCTATCCCAGTCTTTTGCATGAGTAAAGAAAGCGAACAAAGTCAGCAGCTCGGCATTGACTTTGACTAGCATTTGGTTACTTTTACCCTTCTGTGGGGACAGCAGACCCAGGCAGTCCCGACAGGTGCAGTGGTGTGGCTCTCTCTGTATCCTCCCAGGCACATCCACACCGCGAGGGGAACAACCGCGAGTCGGCTCGCTTGAATAGGACAGCGTTTTAAGGCATTGATGCAGTGGTTTGAAAACGTTTGCGCTGTGTGACAACCAAAATGTCAGATTTTTCTTAAATTAAAGCATTTGTTGTAAGCAAGTTGCATTTTGACTTAAAATGTATTCATTTAAATATATGATGGTGTACTGTTTGCAGAAAATGCTGGTCAAAGTGGTGAATGGAGGCATGAAGAAGTTCATCAAAGTCCGAAGCACTGAAGAATGCTTCGATTTCAATCTTCCTACAAGGTTTGTTTCATTTTTAAGTAGGCTATTATACACTTTACCTTAAGGTGACACCACAGGTAAATAGGGAGACAATTTAAATTCAAGGGTATTTTGCGTCTTGTTTACGGAGACAATTTGGAGAAAAATAAAACTTTGCAAGTGGTTATTCATTTGATGTTTTTATATAAGTATGATGCTATTTATGTGTAAAAATGAAGACAATTACAATTTATTTACTCAAATGTTAATGGTTGTTTGTTGTGGGTTGGGTTTATTTTGTTGATGAGAATGAGACAAGTATTTGATCACTATACATTTTGGAAAACTTTCTTACATTAAAGAAGATCCATTTTGAACATATATGTGAAATCTTGTTTTTTAGGGTTCAAATAATCAGGGTAGCAATTAAATATTTAAAAATTGAAAATGGCTTTTACCAGGAACATCTTACTGTAAACATTTATGCATTTATTTGTTTCTAGATAAAAGTTTATATTGAGAGAAAAGTTGAACATTGAAAACATTGGTTTAACCCCATAAAACCAGAAATTACACACTTGTAGTATTTTCCAAAATGGAATCGTCCTATAGATACCTTTTTGTTTTATTTTTCCAAATAACAAACAAATTCAGTCTGCAAAAGCAGTTAGAAACCGGAGCTGAACTCTGCCTGACTGATGACAACGGCACTGTGGTTGATAAAGACATCTATGACGAACTGCTGAAGACAGGCCTGAAGGATTTCAATGTGACTTTCAGTTCAAGGTTTGAGGTAAATACAATACAAATTAAAAATGTTATGTTTAGGTAACTCTAGTTACTCATTTTATTTATTTATTTATTTTTCATTATTTTTGTATTTTAGACCTTCTGCTTGTTGTTAATGGTGCCACAGAATCCTCAGTAGTTGAACCCATTCAACCGACTGCAGCATCATCACCAAAAACACCTGTGTCACAACTACCGCGACTTTCACATCTAGATGACTTTTCATCAACGTCAGGCAATGATTCAGAATGTCCACCAGACTGTTCCATGTGAATGTCCACCAGACTGTTCCATGTTAATGTCCACCAGACTGTTCCATGTTAATGTCCACCAGACTGTTCCATGTTAATGTCCACCAGACTGTTCCATGTGAATGTCCACCAGACTGTTCCATGTGAATGTCCACCAGACTGTTCCATGTGAATGTCCACCAGACTGTTCCATGTGAATGTCCACCAGACTGTTCCATGTGAATGTCCACCAGACTGTTCCATGTGAATGTCCACCAGACTGTTCCATGTGAATGTCCACCAGACTGTTCCATGTGAATGTCCACCAGACTGTTCTATGTGAATGTCCACCAGACTGTTCTATGTGAATGTCCACCAGACTGTTCTATGTGAATGTCCACCAGACTGTTCTATGTGAATGTTATATGTTAAATCATAAAATAATAGTTTGTAGTGCTGTTTTCATAATGCTAAAATGTTAGCAAAAACAGCTCAAATGTTACCAGTTTGAGCTGGTATCAGCTCAAACTGGTAACACTGCTGATGATAAGGAGTTCTGTTTGTGTGGTTTAAGAGTCAAAAAACAAGTCAATCAAATGGTCTTAACCCTCTAACCCTAACCCATGAAGACATTAATGTCCTAAGGTTAGAGGGATCTGCTAAAGAAGGAAATAATAATGTTATCATCTCTGAGGTAAACCTTAGAACATTAACCAATGGTAAATAGTTAATGTTAAAACTACAATGGTACATGGACTGTACTTATATAGCACAGTTTATACATCAGTATGTGCCCACATTCACCCATTCATACACCAGTAGACGACTGTAGTCGTACACAGGCACTTCCTGACCCTATGAGGACTAACTTAGTGTTCAGTGTCTTGTCCAACGACACTTTAACATGTGAACTGCTGACCCTTCGCTCTTTGGACGGACCACTCTACCAGCGGAACCACAGCCGCCCAGAACAGAAGATAGTTTAACCAAAATGAGGAGTGGAGCAGTGAGTGATTATTTATTTTATAGTTTGTTCCAAAACCAAAACTGATAACTGTAGACAAAGTGATAACTGTAGACAGGTGAAACTGATGTTGACAAACATAAGGACGTTAACTTTAGATCAACACGGACATGGACTACTTGACTGGACTGTTTATATTCTTCAATATTTATTTTGAGTATGATTCAAAGTTATTCATACATATTCATGTTTATTCACAATATTGTTCATTATTTCATTGTTCATCCACTAATCAATGGTTATACTGTCTCTGTTATTGTTCTCCATCCTAAATGACAATGTTGTCATTTTATTTTATAGAATAGGTAATCAATAATTATTAATCCATATTTAATCAATAATCATAGTAATCCACATTTAACCAATATTAATCAATATTTAATTTATTATTTAATTAATAGTTAAATAATTTACTGAAGGCTCAGTGTAAATCAATCTTAGTCAACATCTTTTCAATGTAAGCCACTGGTGATCGTTCAAATATAAACAAACGTGCACGAGGGTCAAACTAGACTTGGGGGTCGTAAGGGACTTTTCCTGTTAATAACATCTGGAAGGTTTTTCATCCTTACATGCATTGAACTGGTAAATGAAATTGATAGTTGATAATTATCAAAGGGGGGAATGAAATATATATATATATATATATATATATATATACACCTTTATGTATATAAAGACATATACTTATAGTAGAGATGGTCTCACAGCTCAAACTATGTTTGTCTAGTTTGTCAAGGACTGGAATTCCATCTGAGGATAAAGATAAATAAATGTTCTGTTCTGTTCTTATGATTATACTAGAAGACGACATGTAAGAACTGGTTAGAGCAGGTTTAGTGTGGGGGAGTGGTATCTGAAAATGGACTATAAAAGACACATACATGTCAAAATTAACTGAGCCTTTTCCTACTCAACTTCTGGTGGTGACATCTTTGATCCATGACGAAAATCCACAACAACTTTGTTTAAAAACATCCAGCACATTGTAATATAGAGAAAGCAGGCATTTGTTGTTGTTGGTACTGTTAAGACACTTTACTTTGACGACCATTTTCATGCCTAGTGTGTGGATGACCAAACTCAAGAATATTCATTGATAAACATTGATAGTCTGACATACTTTAATCCTTTTGATCGACAGATGTCAAACAGTGATGGTGGACTTTTCTACATTATACCATATTGTCATATGTTTTAAAGGGAAATGTATGAAAAAGGGTTTAAGAAAAAGTTGAACATTTAACTTTGTTGGCCCCGTTTTCAACACAATTATATCATTTTATTTTAGTTTTAGGGTTTTTTTCTATACAACACCCAAAATCTTACTCTTTTGTTTTGACTCAGAAAAGACTTAATATTGACTCTCAAAAGAGAAAAAGAATTTACCTCTAAAATGTGAGTATCTGTCAACTCCCATTTGGGAGTTAATTCTTCACTCTGGAAAAAGATTAACTTTAAGTATTTCTGGTGTGGTCGCATATAAACACCAGAAAAGGGTTAAAATTAACACCCTGTGACTTGATTTAGTTATGCTGAATTTGCTGTGTAGCTCCTACTGTACTTTTAGAAACCCTAGGAACTTTCAATATACCTGCATTCTGAGAACGAAGGGCTCTATTGGGCTGGTACAGAACCAGATCATCTTTAAGATAAGAGGGGCCCATACCATTAACCCCTGACCCTAACCCATACCATTAATGGTTTGTAAGGAGGAGGATTTTAAATTTAATTCTAAACTCAACTGGTAGCCAGTGAAGGGTTTGGAGCACAGGGGTGATAGGGTTAGGGGTCAGGGTTTGGAGCACAGGGGTGATAGGGTTAGGGGTCAGGGGTCAGGGATTGGAGCACAGGGGTGATAGGGTTAGGGGTCAGGGTTTGGAGCACGGGGGTGATAGGGTTAGGGGTCAGGGGTCAGGGTTTGGAGCACAGGGGTGATAGGGTTAGGGGTCAGAGGTCAGGGTTTGGAGCACAGGGGTGATTGGGTTAGAGGTCAGAGGTCAGGGTTTGGAGCACAGGGGTGATAGGGTTAGGGGTCAGGGTTTGGAGCACAGGGGTGATAGGGTCAGGGGTCAGGGTTTGGAGCACAGGGGTGATAGGGTTAGGGGTCGTTTTTAGACAGAATATTCCTAATTTTGGCTAATGTTGCACAGGTGAAAGAAGGCTGTTCTGCATGTTTGGTTAATGTGCCCTGACCTCTGACCCCTGACCCTTTGAATGACAGATAAGGATCAAATAAAACTCCTAAATTTTTAACTGTGGCACTGGGTGTTCCACTTAAGTTGTCTACAGTAACTATCTGGTCAGTTAGGGAGTCTGTGGCATTTTTAGGACCTATTATAATGACTTCAGTTTTTTCAGGGTTCAATAAAAGATAATTGGCACTCATTCAAGTTTTTATGTCTTGGACACAAGTATTTAGTTTATCTATTTGCCTGGTCTGATCAGGTTTAATCGATAAATATAGCTGTGTGTCATCTGCATAACAATGAAAATTAACACCATGATTTCTAATGATGTTACCTAAAGGGAGCATATATAGTGTAAACAAAATAGGCCCAAGGACTGACCCTTGAGGAACGCCATAATTAACTCTGGAGAACGGCCATGATTGTTGATTAACGTTAACAAATTGGTAACGATTAGATAAATATGATTTAAAGCAGCAGAGGGCTGCTCCTCTAATACCTATATCACATTCTAATCTGTGCACTAAGATACTGTGGTCAATGGTGTCAAAGGCTGCACTAAGGTCTAATAACACCAGGACCCATACAGTATTAATCCCATGTCAGGGGCTAATAATAAGTCATTAGTAACTTTAACTAACGCTGTTTCAGTGCTATGATGGGCACAAAAGCCAGACTGCAACTGTTCAAATAAACTATTATCCTGCAGGTGCTGACACAGCTGTTTAACTATTACTCTTTCTAGAACTTTTCAGAGGAAGGGCAGATTAGATATAGACCTAGAATTATCTAGAATGTCAGGAGGTTTTTTCAGAATTGGTTTAATAACAGCATATTTAAATGACTGCGGCACATATCCAAAAATTAATGAAGTGTTAATTATATTTAGGACAGTGTTAATAATTAGGGGCAGAATCTGTTTAAAGAGTTTAGTTGTAATTGGATCTAAGAGGCAGGTGGCTGATTTGGAAGACATGATAATAGATATGACATCAGTTTGGTCTACAGTGGTGAAATGATTTAGTGTTACAGAGGGGTTTATAAAAAGGCCTAGGTTTGAAAGCGCTACTTTTTCTGATCTAATATTTGGGAGTAGTTGATCTATTTTGTCTCTAATAGTTGATATTTTATTGTTAAAGAACTGCAGGAAATCATCAGAATGGAGCGTGGATGGAATAACTGGTTCCACGGAGGTATGTCTGTTTGTCAGTCTGGCTACAGTACTGAACAGGAATCTAGGGTTATTCTTGTTTTCTTCTATTATGGATGAGTAATATCTAGTTTTGGCTCTACGCAAAGATGGATTATACTTTAGTCACATATTTTTACAGCCATTGAAGGAATGTTGTGAATTGGATCGGCGCCATTGCCTCTAATTTAGGTGTTGTTTGTTTAATGGAGCAAGTGTCAGCGTTGTACCATGGGGAGGTTCATCTAATCTAAACCATTTCTTTAGTTTAAACATGTAATCAGATCAGTGTAATCAGATTGTAGACTCACACATCAGGTTGTTGCAGGAGGTTCTTCATGGCTTTAATTTGTTGGAAGTGACAGGACATGTCTGTGGCCAGAACCATCTCCACCACCAGAGTCCGAAGTTCTCTAAATAAAACACGCTAGGGTTAACCTTTGACCTTTAACTCTAACCCAAAACAGCTGGTGTCTCCTCTCACCTTTGACCCTTAATCTCACCTCCAGTCTTCTTTGCTCAGGTTGGAAAGAATGTTCATGTTGTCGTCGCTCTGCAGGAGACGATAAGCGGCGCTGATGTGATGATTTTCTAAAACTGCACGATCGTTATATAAGAGAGCAGCTTCAGACCTGAAAAGACCAGAGAACAGCTGATCTGAGCAGAACCACAGCTGATCTGAGCAGAACCACAGCTGATCTGAGCAGAACCACAGCTGATCTGAGCAGAAGAATGTGTCACCTGGTTTGAATGTGGAAGTTATTAGTGGTTCCAGTGTGTTCAAAGTCATGGATGGCGGCAGCAAAAATGACTGCGAAGATCTCCAACTCTGTAAGCCAGTGCTGAAGGTGAGAAAGGGTTAGAGTTAGAGAGAGAGAGAGACACAGTGTCCCAAATCTGGGCACTAAAGGTCAACATGAAAAAGACAAAGGTCATAGTGTTCCAAAAAAGATCCCACAGTGAAGGAAACAAACCCCATTTCCTGTTCAGTGAACCCACCATAGAACCCACCATAGAACCCACCATAGAACCTGTCACACTTTTCCTTTGGTGTGGGTAGTGTGTGCAGAAAAGGCACTCAGATTAATTACCAGAGAATTCAAAAATTAAAGTACTTTTAGAACTCCTCAAAATACTCAAAAAAACTGGGATAATGGCAAGTTTCAAAGCAGTAAGACAGAGTCCAAGTTTTACAAAAATAGTTTTTTTTTTTTTTATTCACCTTTGATTGTTCCCAATCACCATGTACAGGAAATGCAGAATATTTACACCAACAGCAATTGTAGGTTTTGGCCAGGGCAGCCCTAGGTCTGCCCTCCAGGCAGCCCTTCACTGACTGACCTGAGCAGTGGCACGGTTCCTTATAAAGGCTAAGCCCCGCCTCCTGGATCACACCATACCTGCCTAACCTCCCCCACAGAGGCTAAATGTAGGTTCAATACCTTTCTAATTTGGCTGAAAAAGCATTCACATAACCTACTAACGAGTAGAAATACGTAAAGCTTTTTCACATAACACCATGCACCATACTTTATGTACAAACAGGCCACAGGTGGTATGGTCCAGTGGGCTGGACCAGCCATGCTCCCTAATTGCTGACAGGCACTATAAAAGGAAACCCCATCCTTCATTCGGGTCCTTTCCCACTGCTCAGACATCAGGGAGCCCTGAGGTAAGATGAAAAGCGTAGTGTCAACCTTTTGACCAATCTCAACACATAAATAATAAAGAACACGGATGACTTAACTTTGTGTTGTGTGAGCTTATTTACTTTTACAACTAAGGGGAAAAATAACAGGAAACTGAAATATAGTTCAATAACACAGGAACCAAACCAATTGCTGTAAAGTTAGCCTAGTGTGTGTGCACCCACCAAGCTATACTGGCCTGTTACCTGGCTACTGTGTTTGGGAAATGTAGATATTGAGATGTGTGTGGCTCAGTGGCAGGGCTGAACTGCCACAGAACCCAACATAGAACCCAACATAGAACCCAACATAGAACCCAACATAGAACCCACCATAGAACCCAACATAGAACCCAACATAGAACCCACCATAGAACCCACCATAGAACCCAACATAGAACCCAACATAGAACCCAACATAGAACCCACCGTAGAACCCAACATAGAACACACCATAGAACCCAACATAGAACCAAACATAGAACCCAACATAGAACCCAACATAGAACCCAACATAGAACCCACCATAGAACCCAACATAGAACACACCATAGAACCCACCATAGAACCCACCATAGAACACACCATAGAACCCACCATAGAACCCACCATAGAACCCAACATAGAACCCAACATAGAACCCAACATAGAACCCAACATAGAACCCAACATAGAACACACCATAGAACCCAACATAGAACACACCATATAACCCAACATAGAACCCAACATAGAACACACCATAGAACCCAACATATAACACACCATAGAACCCAACATAGAACACACCATAGAACCCAACATGGAACCCAACATAGAACCCAACATAGAATACACCATAGAACCAAAACATCGAACCAAAACATAGAACATATCTAGGCCTGAAAATCAGTCACAGGAAACTTTAATGCAGCAGAAACTGAGGTGCCAGAAGAACATTCTACGTAAAGTGGAAATCTATGAACATGAATATCCCAATCTGGATACAAGTTCTAAAAACTGTAATCCAACCTATGGCACCGTATGGCAGTGAGATCTGGGGCCCAGGGCGACTCCAACTGGGACAAACACCAAAGTAAAACCTTCTACAAAGAATTCTGCAAATAACAACTAAAAGTAGAAAGAAAAACACCAAATAATGCATGTAGAATAACTGACCACAGACTAACTATATAATGACACTGACTAAATACAGAAGAAATGACCACAGACTAACTATAGAAATACACTGACTAAACACAGAATAACTGACCACAGACTAACTATAGAAAGACACTGACTAAATACAGATGAAATGACCACAGACTAACTATAGAAAGACACTGACTAAATACAGAAGAAATGACCACAGACTAACTATAGAAAGACACTGACTAAATACAGAAGAAATGACCACATACTAACTATATAAAGACACTGACTAAATACAGATGAAATGACCACAGACTAACTATAGAAAGACACTGACTAAATACAGAAGAAATGACCACAGACTAACTATAGAAAGACACTGACTAAATACAGAAGAAATGACCACAGACTAACTATAGAAAGACACTGACTAAATACAGAAGAAATGACCACAGACTAACTATAGAAAGACACTGACTAAATACAGAAGAAATGACCACAGACTAACTATAGAATGACACTGACTAAATACAGAAGAAATGACCACAGACTAACTATAGAAAGACTGAGGGACAACCAGTGTAGAGGATAGAAATAAGACTAATGTCAAAGAATAAGGGACAACCAGTGGACAGGACAGACTCCCTCTGTGGACTATCTTACATTGACGGATCAAGTGTTCCCTGTTTTGTTTTTTTCTATTTAATTTTTAGGGACTTTTATTTATCTTATATAACTGTGTCTATTATCTGTAGATTATTGTAAATATGTTTTATCTGGCAACGTATGATGGACATTACCATGGTAACAAAGCTTCTTTTGATTTGACAGAGAGAGAGAGAGAGAATGAGATTGTGAACACATACACACACACACACACACTATGAAATGTAACTGCAACTGTTCTTGGTTTGTTTGTTTAATGTTTTATGTGTAAACGTATTTAATATATTTATATGATAACACATTAGCAATACTGTACCAAAACAGTCATCCTAATAAAGCACTCTATGAATTTGAATTTGAGAGACAGAGACAGAGAGAGAGAGAGAGAGAGACAGAGATAGAGAGACAGACAGAGAGAGAGAGAGACAGAGAGATAGAGACAGACACAGAGAGAGAGAGAAAGACGGAGAGATAAAGAGAGAGACAGAGATAGACAGAGAGATTTTTTTGGATTTTTCAAAAAATTATTTCTTTACATTCTAGCCACAGAATAAGAAAAAATATCAGACCTTGACTTTTTACAAAATCCAAACGAAACTCAGCAAAGAACCAAAAATCTTCCTATGACAGAGTTGTTATGTATCCAGACTTTGATTGTCTTTTCTGGTGTTTTTTGTCTGTAATTTACTGTGGTTGAGTCCACCTGTGTTCCCAGTATTTAAGTGTGGTGTGCATGTGACTGGGTTGCTAGTTTGTCTGCTTCCATGCGTCGAACAAGCGATTTCTTCCCTGTCTTGGATATGTTTGTGCATGAATGTGTTCTCCGCTGCTTCCCAGTTGCTGCGTGCAGCCATTACCATCAGGACATCCAACAGCACACTATTCAAAATGTCCTCTAACATTTTGTGAAAATAAATTGTTCTTAAAACGTACTCCTGCTTCAGAGTCTTGCATCTGGGTCCATTTATGGTCTGAGTCCGTAACAAGAATAGGAGAAAAGAAAACTTTTTTTTCTCATTTGAACATGACTTAATAGAATAGAAACTCAAAATGAAAACATTCAGTTGAAGAACAAAATACCAAAAATAACAAACAATAATTAAAGCTGCAAGCAGCATTGGATCGGGACCTCGACTTTACGCGTGGATTTCGTCCCATGCCATAACACGTTATAATCCTCATATCTAAAAATGAGCAAATTATACTCCATAATATGGCATTTTCATCAAAGTTTCAGTCAAAGCAGCTCCTGTGCTGGAGCCATTCACACAGGGTTGTGCCAAATATGGGCAGGAAAGGGGCGTGGCCGGAGCACTGCATGTATGTGTAGAGCAGGGTGAGAGTGTTAGCCAATCAGCTTTCAGCATTAGAGGGTGTGGCTGTATCCAGGCAGAAAGTCAGAGAGAGAAAGAAATAGGAGCAAAGTGTATGTCACATGTATAGGTGTACAGGAGTGGGAGCATATTAGCCAATCAGCTGTCAGTATTAGAGGGTGTGCTGTTGCTGGGCAGAAAAGAAGAGTAAGAGAGGGCAAAAAGGAGCAAAGTATATGTCACACACACTGTGTATATAAACATACACATACTCTGTGTACATGACATACATTATGTATATGCCATGTGTGTAGGTCATTCCATGTATATGTGTATATATAGGTTTGTGTATGTGCCCTGTGTCTGTATGAGAGAATTTGCCTGTCAATCATGTTAAAGCTCTTCCCACAGTCTGTTCAACTTCTCTTCATTGTCTGCACCTGTTAATGAAAGCTGCTCCGTTGCCCTGGTAACGGCCCCCACCTTTTTCCTCCTAGACGAACGCACGCTGCTAAAATAGCCTCTCCCCCTGACACTGGCTTTCAAGCCAAATCTTACCTCCGAACTACTGCCATTTTTGAGAGAACCGTAAATGCTAGCTGAAAACTAAAATGATTGCGAGTGGCAGGAGGGTTTGATGAACAAGTAGATGTATTTATTTCCCCTGTAGGGTCAAACATGACCGAGATTGGGCAGTTTTAAAAACACTAAAATCAGGCCAAGTTCAGAATTTCTTTGACCCAAATTAACATGGGAATGAATGGAGGCTGAGACCAGACATCCCCCCAAACTACTGAGTCTCATTTAAATTTTAAATTAGCTGGATCTTCCAAACATGGTTTATATTGTTCCTAGGTAGTATGACTACATTTCTGGAAAGTTTCATTCACTTGCTGTGTATGGTTTCTCATATTTTGCCATTTTCATCAAAGTTTCAGTCAAAGCTGCTCCTCTCCTGCACCTTCACAGCGCATTGTGCCGAATAAGGAGTTGCAGGGGGCGTGGCTAATTCCGCCACCTAGCACTTCTCCCTGATTTTGGGGAAAAACCTGGATGAGAAAAAGGAAAACTAAAATTGCAAATTCTCCCAAACTGTAAATTTGATTTCAAAAATTCTTAGTGTGGCGACTTCTGCTCATGTCACTGATTCTCACAATATGTCATATGTTGGGGAATATTTAATTTTAATTTTAAATTTTCGGCTATCGCAGCTAACCGGGCCTGAGAAAAAAAAACTACAGGAGATACAAAAATCATTTTTACAACTTTTATGTTTCTCAGTTAGCTCTATCCATTGGTACTATTTTTACATCTCTGCGAAAAATGATTTCGAAGGAGTAAATTTTTTATGATTTCCAAACAAGTCCAGATTGCGAACTTTCTGTAGGAGATAGACCATAAGGACCAGTGTATGAATTTTTTGGGCAATTACAAGGAAACTTTTGGCGTTGGTTTCATGTCTCTAAGCCAAGCGGTTTAGGTTTTAGATTAGGAAGCTTTTACTTTGAAAGGAAGATTGTGAACTTCCTGTCCAAGATAGATGGGTGGTATCAGTGTATGAAATGTCGGGCTGGATGAGACGCACGCTGGCGCGTGCGTCTCATCTTTCTGCGACATTCCTAAGGCTTGTTTGGGCCATTTTTGTGATTTTTCCGGAATTTTCCGTGCGTTCTTTTCTCAATAAAATTAATATTATGGGATGGAATCCCATTTTTTTCTTCAAATTTCATTTAATTGCGAGCATGTTAAGGGGGTCATCTTCCAGTCTAAAGAGGCGTAGAGCAGGAAAAGCGTTTTTGCCCAAAGATGTCGAAAAAACACAAATATCCATTGCGATATCTCCCAAACCGTGCGTCAAATTTAAAATGTTTTGCGCTAGTTGATGCCGGCTCAGTGTCCTGATCGTCACGATATATCACATGTTGGGAGAAACTCAAATTTTAATTTTGAGTGTCAGAGGTCGCAAATATCCGGGCACGAAACGCAAAAACTACATGAGTTTTTAAAAAGTTTTATACAACTTTTTGGACTCACCAGTTCCTCTTTAATTTGGTACCATTTTTACATCTCTGCGACAAACGCCCTATGATGAGATAATTTTGGAGCGTTTCCATTCACGCTAGCTCTAAATGTATTTTTTGCCTCAAGTAATGTCGGCCGCAACTTTTGCTGTTTGTTTCGTGTCTTTAAGGCGAACCTCTGAAAAGTTATTAACGTTCCAATTTTTTCTCTTTTTTGGTTGCTAGTTCGAAAATTATGGGATGTCGGGAGAATTTTTTTTCATCAGACGGCAATTTTCACCAGACTTTAAATGCGGGCCGAGATAGCTGAGTTTTCGTGCACGTTTAGGGGGTCAAATTCCAGTTCAAAGTGCCGGCGTAAGAAAAATGATAAAAAAACGAACGAAATACAATAGGGACTCGACCCTGCGTGCTTGGTCCCTAATAAATGCAATTACAATTCAAACGTATGATCTTTCTAATTGTTATGACCTTTGGTCATTTGTATATGTATTCTGTGTATCCTCCTGGACACTGGGTGGAGTTGTTTCCCCCTCTCTCCACTTTGTCTGTGAGTGTGTGTGTGTGTGTGTGTCCCATTTCCTCTTATCCAGGTGGCTGAAGGTGATTGGCTGCAGACACCTATTTAAAGAGGAAGCTGATGAGGCTCTGGGCTCTTCACCTTCTCCATGCTGCTGGATGGGTCACTTTGAGGATGACTTAAGTCTTTTGAAATTTTTGTGTAAACAGACTATTGATTGTTTAGTTTTGGGTGTTCAATCCCTTTTATCTGTAGGGGAGGGAAGCCATTTTGTTTTCACTATTTTCTCCTGTTTTTTGGTTAAGAAGTTTAGCGATTGTAATTCTTTTGTTTATTAGATAAGATGATTTTCTGTTGAAGAACCTTTTTTGTTTGTTGTTTTGGCCTCACCCTCCCTGACACTTTTTGTTAATATAATAAATATTGAAAGTATTGGATTGAATTTTAGTGTATGACCCTTTAATTTTTGGAAGCTGAAAAAAGGTGGGGAGCCACTTTATGTTGCGCTCTGGTTCCCCTAGTCTGGGGCGTAACACTAATTAAGGATTGAACCAAACAATAATTGTTATTCAGAAATAAAACAAATATTTTTATGACACCATGTCTTTTCGAATTTCTCCGAATCCTCCATCATTCGATAATATCTGAAATCAACAGTGATTCAGTCTTTAATCATGAAACAGTTTCAGTGTCACAATCCACACTCTCCATTATTTTCTTTCTGCTGCTCCTATAGATGCTCATTTTTTTCAGTTCCAACGATAAAATTCATCAGTTAACATTTAATTCTGTTTCTGTCTGTATTTAAAACCTACAATAAAATGTTTGTCTAAAGTTTCTCCAAACAGACAGAAGAGCTTCTTTAAAAACACTCCAGTTTCCAGTGGTTGACAGTCCAGGAAACAGTGGAACACAGTCTCTTTACTCTGACAGAACACACACTCCTCAGTCACATTTGGATTTAAAACTGAAATAAAAGCATTGACGCCACCGCCCCATGTAGTACCCTCCACTGGAGGTCACCAACCTCTTTAGTTAACGCTGGTTTGTACAATGTCCTCCACTCAGGACCACTGTAAGGAACCAGACCCACACCTTCTCTCCACTGTGTTCGCTCGTCCACTTAGTTTGTTACTGACTGGAAGTCTCTGCGGAGGGTAGTGAGGACGGCGGAGAAGATCATCGGGGCCCCGCTCCCCACAATTCAGGACATAGCAGAGAGCCGCTGCATATCCAGAGCCCACCGGATCCTCTCTGACGCCACTCATCCCCAGCACAGACTGTTCATTCGCATGGCATCTGGGAGAAGGTTCCGCAGCATCCGCTGCAGAACGGCCAGATTCAGGAACAGTTATTTCCCCCTGGCCACCAGACTGCTGAATGACAAATAACAACCACCCACACACTCATTCGTCTACCTCAAGGACAATGTACTCTCAGTGCACTTATCCATAAAATGGACAAAAAATCTACCTCCTGGTTGTGAAAACGACCCCCCCCATATTTGCACTACTTACTCTGTTTTTTGCACTATTCATTCTGTTTTTTGCACTATTCATTCTGTTTATTGCACTACTCATTCTGTTTACTCTGTTCCTTAGATGCTTTTTACTTATTTATTTAGTAGGTAGCCAAGCAACGACGTCTCGTTGCCAAAAATCCCACTGTTGTGTGTATTCTTGTGCAATGACAATAAAGGAAGTCTAAGTCTAAGTCTACTGTTTAAAACCTTTACTAAAAACCGGTCCATGTGTTTAGGGTTAGGGTTAGGGTTAGGGTTCGGGTAAGCCTGCAGGGTAATGGACTCAGCTGGTAAAAAAGCAAGACTGTTCTTAAAATCAGGGGATAAAATATTAAAATGAAAATCTAAAAACTGGTCCTGGGTCAGTTTGGACCCTCTACAGTACTCACTGATGACCTTCTGCTCGTCCTCTGTCAGCTGGTCTGTCCATGTCCTCAGCAGAAGACCATTGGTCCTCACTGAGGGTTAGGGTTAGAGGACAGAGCATCGTCCATGTGTGGACCACACAGGTCCACCACATGCTTCACCAACGTGATTTTTGTTTTTAAAAACTTTAATAAAACTGAGTTTCCTAAAACACTGCCCACATTAAAACCAGTCCTAAAAACAACAGCTTCTTTTAGGTTGTTTTCACACCTGTTAGTTCAGTAGACTGGTTCGTTTGGCCCAAATGTTGTTCCAATGTTGCAGTTCTCAACTGGTTCGGTTCACATTCACACCAGTGTTTTTCACAAACGGACCAACCACTGTGGGTGTTATATCTGTCCTCACCCATGTGGAGGCGCTGTTTGAAAAATACTGCGCTTTGGGTGACGTAGACGAAAGCTGAATCGAGGCCGGTCAGCAGCGAACTGCTCCAGAGTCCGCTCGGAACTGGACCGAGACCACCTCGAAAAGGAGGTCTCGGTACGGTCCTTTAGTGCGGACCAAAATAAACTGGTCCACTTTCATACCAGCCCAAATGAACCGGACCTGCAGGTGTTCCGAACTCTAGTCCGCTTAAAGTGAACCAAATGGTGTAGGTGTGAAAGCACCCTTAAAATCCAGAGGTGAGTCCACTCTCTGGATGTGGTCTTTTTTAAAAACTTCTCCAAACCTTAAAAACAGATAAAACCTTGGTAGATCCCCCAGTCCATGTCCCCACAGGTACATCAGGAACAGGGACTCCCTCAGTCCCAGACCGCCGCACCGGGTCAGGATGGCGTTGGCGACAGGTCTCCACACTAAGTCCACTGGGACACTCAGCAGTCTGTGCAGGTACTGGAGTCTGAACGCTGCTCCTCTACTGACCAGGTGGATCAGTCCCTGTCCTCCTTCATCCCTAGGTAGGACCAGGACGCTCTGTGGGACCCAGTGCAGCCGGTCCCAGAAGTCCACTATGATGGCCTGGATTTTCGATAGAAGATCGGCTGGAGGATCTACACATGACAGACAATGCCATAATATTGAAGTTATTAAATTATTAATAATTAAAACCCGACCTTTAAAAGACAGTTTTAGTAAAAATCAATTTCCATTGGTTTATTCGACCTTTGACTTTTTCTAAAATATTGTCCCAGTTTTTCCCAATGAATTCATTGTTTCCTAAAAATATCCCCAGGTATTTTGTCCCTCCCTTCGTCTACTACCGTCTGCACCCCCTCCCCTACCGTCACTACCCTCTGCACCCCCTCCCCTACCGTCACTACCCTCTGCACCCCCTCCCCTACCATCACTACCCTCTGCACTCTGGCTGATGAGGTTCAGTCAAACCAATGGACACTGTGTTTTAAAAAATCAACATCGTCTTGAGTTTTAATTAAAACAATGACATTGTCTGCGTAGGCTGACAGCTTAACGAGCCAATCACAGTGTGGGAGTTTAAAACCAGATAAACCTTGTCTGAGTCTGTGGAGTAAGGGTTCTAAACCTAACAGTGGACACCCCTGTCCCACACCCCTCTAGTTTAAAGGGTGCGTTCAAACCACCATTAACTTTTAATTCACTCTCAACGTCTCTACACAAGACCTGGATCTGAACCCAAACCCAGTCTATACAAGACCTGGATCTGAACCCAAACCCTGTCTATACAAGACCTGGATCTGAACCCAAACCCTGCCAGCGTCCGCCACAGGTACGAGTGTTCTATGGAAATAAGACCCAGGTCACTGCCCAATGAGCTGCAGAGTTCCAAAACATCCCTAATTAAATATATGTTGTCATTAATCAACCTAGCAGGTACACAGTAGGTCTGGTCCATGTGGATGATGTGCTCCATCACCTTCTTCATCCTGTTGGCCCAGACCTTGGAGAGGAGCTTGTAGTCGGTGCAGAGGAGGGCCACAGGCCGCCAGTTCATAATGTCCTGCAGGTCTCCCTTCTTAGGGAGGAGGGTGATGACGGCCCTCCTGCAGCTCAGAGGCAGCTGACCCTTCTGTAGGCTGTCAGTCAGAACCTCCAACAGATCCCCACCGACCTCTGGACAAAAGGTTTTAAAGAAGTCCACAGGGAGCCCATCCAGACCTGGAGCTTTAGTGCTGCTCATGGGCTGCAGGGCAGTTTGTAGTTCTTGGAGGGACAGATCTCCCTCCAGCTCCTCCACCAGGTCTCGTGGCACCTTGGGCAGGTCGGTGAGGAAGGAGTCCATAGTTGTTGTGTGGTGGGTCTGAACTGTACAGCCTCTTATAGAAACTCCCTGCATACCTGCGAATGTTTGGGGAGTCCTGGATCAGCCGCCCCTCCTCTGAGCACAGGGAGTGGATCCTCCTCCTCTGACCGTTCCTCCTCTCCAGTTCCAACAACAAGTGTGATGGAGCGTCCATCATGGCCACGTCCTGGAACCTACTGCGTACCACAGCGGCCCTAGTGGACACGCCCAGTAGGTGGGCTAATGCAACCTTTTTAGTTTGGAGGATGTCAGTGTGTGCTCCTTCTACTGTGGCGTCTGCTAAACCCTGCAGCTCCACCACCTCTGTCTCCAGGTCCCTGATAGACCTGGCCAAGTCCCTGGAGACGTTGTGAGTGTCCTGTAGGGACACATTCTGGATCGTCCCACCACTGCTGCAAAGAATTAAAATCACACTGAGTTGATTTAAAATTCCTCCAGAAACTTTTAAAAGTTGAATGAAACGTACAATCTGTTAAAAGAGTTGTTAAAATGTCAACAGACGCCGTTACATTAAATATGTTTAATAAAAACACTAGACTGAAGCAAAGAATGATCTGGAAAAACAACTGGAGCAATAAAACTACTTAGAAAAACACTAAAATGATGATTACAACTATAAAACCTATCTAATCTAACTAAAGTTAAAACTATAAAACCTATCTAATCTAACTAAAGATAAAATTATAAAACCTATCTAATCTAACTAAAGTCAAAACTATAAAACCTATCTAATCTAACTAAAGTTAACACTATAAAACCTATCTAATCTAACTAAAGTTAGATAATTATCTCTGCTGTGCCTCCATGTATCGGTTCATAAGTTTCAATTAAACTTTTAAAAAACTTTCC
This sequence comes from Siphamia tubifer, assembly GCA_020466265.1. Classification (NCBI taxonomy): domain Eukaryota; kingdom Metazoa; phylum Chordata; class Actinopteri; order Kurtiformes; family Apogonidae; genus Siphamia; species Siphamia tubifer. Next base: position 5,968,995 of record CM035802.1, on the reverse strand, counting down.
AGAGGCAGCAGGTGGTTCAAGGTGGTTCAGGGTGATTCAGGTGGTCCAGGTGGTTCAGGGTGGTTCAGGTGGTTCAGGTGGTTCTGGGTGGTTCAGGTGGCTCAGGGTAGTTCATGGTGGTTCAGGTGGTTCACGTGGTCCAGGTGGTTCAGGGTGGTTCAGGTGGTCCAGATGTTTCAGGTGGTCCAGGTGGTTCAGGGTGGTTCATGGTGGTTCAGGTGGTTCAGGGTGGTCCATGGTGGTTCAGGTGGTTCAGGGTGGTTCGGGTGGTTCAGGGTGGTTCAGGGTGGTTCAGGTGGTTCAGGTGATTCAGGTAGTTCAGGGTGGTTCAGGGTGGTTCAGGTGGTTCATGGTGGTTCAGGGTGGTTTCAGGTGGTGCAGGGTGGTCCATGGTGGTTCAGGTGGTTCAGGGTGGTTCAGTGTGGTTCAGGTGGTTCTGGGTGGTTCAGGTGGTTCACGGTGGTTCATGGTGGTTCAGGTGGTTCAGGGTGGTTCAGGTGGTTCAGGGTGGTTCAGGTGATTCAGGTGGTTCAGGTGGTTCATGGTGGTTCAGGGTGGTTCAAGTGGTTTCAGGTGGTTCAGGGTGGTTCAGGGTGGTTCATGGTGGTTCATGGTGGTTCAGGGTGGTTCAGGGTGGTCCCTATCGCTGAGCTAACTTAACTCCCCTATCGCTAAGCTAACTTACCTTCCCTATCGCTATGCTAACTTAACTCCCCTATTGCTAAGCTAACTTCCTCTACAGAACAGCTGATCGACGGTGTCAGCTGAACGGCGTGACGCCGCATCAGCTGTTCTAACCCCAGGCTAGCCATGTTACCAGGATAACAGGTTCACCTCCTACCCCCTCTACTACACCTACCCCCCTACACTACAACCCCCCACAACACAATACTAACATCAAACACCCACCACCAAGAAAAAATTTAATAATCACCAAAAACACAGAAAAAAGCTCAGACAGACAGACTCACCATCATTCCAGTCTTCAGTAACAGGTAGTGAACAGTTTGTGTTACATCAGCAGCATGCGTCAGGTTGTGGTAAGGGTTTGTGTGTTTACTGTATCCACCCTCCAACACATCCAGGAAGGAGATGAGACACGATGGAGAGATCTGGAACATTCCAACGCTACACTGAGAACACCATGCACGAACACTAACCCTGTTTGTCAGTAAAGGTGTGAGACGGTCAGTTAAGGTGTGAGACGGTCTGTAAAGGTGTGAGACGGTCAGTAAAGGTGTGAGACGGTCTGTAAAGGTATGAGACGGTCAGTAAAGGTGTGAGACGGTCTGTAAAGGTGTGAGACGGTCAGTAAAGGTGTGAGACTGTCAGTAAAGGTGTGAGATGGTCTGTAAAGGTGTGAGACGGTCAGTAAAGGTGTGAGACGGTCTGTAAAGGTGTGAGACGGTCTGTAAAGGTGTGAGACGGTCAGTAAAGGTGTGAGACGGTCAGTAAAGGTGTGAGACGGTCAGTAAAGGTGTGAGACAGTCTGTAAAGGTCTGAGACGGTCTGTAAAGGTGTGAGACAGTCAGTAAAAGTGTGAAACGGTCTGTAAAGGTGTGAGACGGTCAGTAAAGGTGTGAGACGGTCAGTAAAGGTGTGAGACGGTCAGTAAAGGTGTGAGACGGTCTGTAAAGGTGTGAGACGGTCAGTAAAGGTGTGAGACGGTCAGTAAAGGTGTGAGACGGTCTGTAAAGGTGTGAGACGATCAGTAAAGGTGTGAGACGGTCAGTAAAGGTGTGAGACGGTCAGTAAAGGTTTGAGACTGTCAGTACAGGTGTGAGACTGTCAGTAAAGGTGTGAGACGATCAGTAAAGGTGTGAGACGGTCAGTAAAGGTGTGAGACGGTCTGTAAAGGTGTGAGACGGTCAGTAAAGGTGTGAGACGGTCAGTAAAGGTGTGAGACGGTCTGTAAAGGTGTGAGACGGTCAGTAAAGATGTGTGACGGTCAGTAAAGGTGTGAGGCGGTCTGTAAAGGTGTGAGACGGTCAGTAAAGGTGTGAGACGGTCAGTAAAGGTGTGAGACGGTCTATAAAGGTGTGAGACGGTCAGTAAAGGTGTGAGACGGTCTGTAAAGGTATGAGACGGTCAGTAAAGGTGTGAGACGGTCAGTAAAGGTGTGAGACGGTCAGTAAAGGTGTGAGACGGTCAGTAAAGGTTTGAGACTGTCAGTACAGGTGTGAGACTGTCAGTAAAGGTGTGAGACGGTCTGTAAAGGTGTGAGACGGTCTGTAAAGGTGTGAGACGGTCAGTAAAGGTGTGAGACGGTCTGTAAAGGTATGAGACGGTCAGTAAAGGTGTGAGACGGTCTGTAAAGGTGTGAGACGGTCAGTAAAGGTGTGAGACTGTCAGTAAAGGTGTGAGATGGTCTGTAAAGGTGTGAGACGGTCAGTAAAGGTGTGAGACGGTCTGTAAAGGTGTGAGACGGTCTGTAAAGGTGTGAGACAGTCAGTAAAGGTGTGAGACGGTCAGTAAAGGTGTGAGACGGTCAGTAAAGGTGTGAGACAGTCTGTAAAGGTCTGAGACGGTCTGTAAAGGTGTGAGACAGTCAGTAAAAGTGTGAAACGGTCTGTAAAGGTGTGAGACGGTCAGTAAAGGTGTGAGACGGTCAGTAAAGGTGTGAGACGGTCAGTAAAGGTGTGAGACGGTCTGTAAAGGTGTGAGATGGTCAGTAAAGGTGTGAGACGGTCAGTAAAGGTGTGAGACGGTCTGTAAAGGTGTGAGACGATCAGTAAAGGTGTGAGACGGTCAGTAAAGGTGTGAGACGGTCAGTAAAGGTTTGAGACTGTCAGTACAGGTGTGAGACTGTCAGTAAAGGTGTGAGACGATCAGTAAAGGTGTGAGACGGTCAGTAAAGGTGTGAGACGGTCTGTAAAGGTGTGAGACGGTCAGTAAAGGTGTGAGACGGTCAGTAAAGGTGTGAGACGGTCTGTAAAGGTGTGAGACGGTCAGTAAAGATGTGTGACGGTCAGTAAAGGTGTGAGGCGGTCTGTAAAGGTGTGAGACGGTCAGTAAAGGTGTGAGACGGTCAGTAAAGGTGTGAGACGGTCTATAAAGGTGTGAGACGGTCAGTAAAGGTGTGAGACGGTCTGTAAAGGTCTGAGACGGTCAGTAAAGGTGTGAGACGGTCAGTAAAGGTGTGAGACGGTCAGTAAAGGTGTGAGACGGTCAGTAAAGGTTTGAGACTGTCAGTACAGGTGTGAGACTGTCAGTAAAGGTGTGAGACGGTCTGTAAAGGTATGAGACGGTCAGTAAAGGTATGAGACGGTCAGTAAAGGTGTGAGACGGTCTGTAAAGGTGTGAGACGGTCAGTAAAGGTGTGAGACTGTCAGTAAAGGTGTGAGACGGTCTGTAAAGGTGTGAGACGGTCTGTAAAGGTGTGAGACGGTCTGTAAAGGTGTGAGACGGTCAGTAAAGGTGTGAGACGGTCAGTAAAGGTGTGAGACGGTCAGTAAAGGTGTGAGACAGTCTGTAAAGGTCTGAGACGGTCTGTAAAGGTGTGAGACGGTCAGTAAAAGTGTGAAACGGTCTGTAAAGGTGTGAGACGTCAGTAAAGGTGTGAGACGGTCAGTAAAGGTGTGAGACGGTCAGTAAAGGTGTGAGACGGTCTGTAAAGGTGTGAGACGGTCAGTAAAGGTGTGAGACGGTCTGTAAAGGTGTGAGACGGTCTGTAAAGGTGTGAGACGGTCTGTAAAGGTGTGAGACGGTCAGTAAAGGTGTGAGACGGTCAGTAAAGGTGTGAGACGGTCAGTAAAGGTGTGAGACAGTCTGTAAAGGTCTGAGACGGTCTGTAAAGGTGTGAGACGGTCAGTAAAAGTGTGAAACGGTCTGTAAAGGTGTGAGACGTCAGTAAAGGTGTGAGACGGTCAGTAAAGGTGTGAGACGGTCAGTAAAGGTGTGAGACGGTCTGTAAAGGTGTGAGACGGTCAGTAAAGGTGTGAGACGGTCAGTAAAAGTGTGAAACGGTCTGTAAAGGTGTGAGACGTCAGTAAAGGTGTGAGACGGTCAGTAAAGGTGTGAGACGGTCAGTAAAGGTGTGAGACGGTCTGTAAAGGTGTGAGACGGTCAGTAAAGGTGTGAGACGGTCAGTAAAGGTGTGAGTCGGTCTGTAAAGGTGTGAGACGGTCAGTAAAGGTGTGAGACAGTCAGTAAAGGTGTGAGACAGTCAGTAAAGGTGTGAGATCAAAAGATCAAAGGTACCAAAAATGTGTTTTTACAATAGTAAGAGAGAGGTCATATAAGGTTTGAGGGGGTATTTTATACCTTTCATAGATTCATACCTTGAATCTATTGATCAGATCGTATCTGGTCAAAAGTTCATAGAAGACGAACTTCAGAGAATGTTTTTCACTAGAGTCGTTTAGAGCGAAGACGTCAAACGACCACGAGTCCATGTTCTGAAAAAAAAAAACCCCACCTTTAGCATGATTAGTACCAGCATATGTACCTTTGGCACTGTTAGTATCTTTAGTATTGTTAGTACCTGCATATGTGCCTTGAGTACATATATTCAATTCAATTCAATTTTATTTATAAAACCCTAAATCACAACAAAGTCGTCTCACAGGGCTTTACAAAAACACAATCAACTACAGAAATACATGAAAAGTCCCAGGCATCCCCTGTCCTTACACCCTCCTTCTCGGCAAGAAAAAACTTCAAAACCCAGTGGGAAAAAGAAGAAATCTTGAGGAGAACCACATTGAAGGAGAGATCCACTCCCATGGATGGACAGACTATAGATAAACGTCCATTTATAAATGAAGGAGGGGGGGCTGGTCCAGACAGGCAGGGGCGGTGGTCCGGGGTCACAGGTCGGCACAGGCGAGTACCTTTAGCACGATAAGTACCTGCACATATACCTTTAGCACAGATAGTACCTTGTCAACTTAGGTACCACTTAGTACCTGCATACATATCTTTAGCACAGTTAGTACCTGCATATGTATCTTTAGCACAGTTAGTATCTGCATCCGTATCTTTAGCACAGTTAGTACCTGCATCTGTATCTTTAGCACAGTTAGTACCTGCATCTGTATCTTTAGCACAGTTAGTACCTGCATCTGTATCTTTAGCACAGTTAGTACCTGCATCTGTATCTTTAGCACAGTTAGTACCTGCATCTGTATCTTTAGCACAGTTAGTACCTGCATCTGTATCTTTAGCACAGTTAGTACCTGCATCTGTATCTTTAGCACAGTTAGTACCTGCATCTGTATCTTTAGTACAGTTAGTACCTGCATCTGTATCTTTAGCACAGTTAGTACCTTTAGTACGGTTAGTACTTGCTTACAGGACAGTAGAGCGGGTCGTCCAATGACCGAAAGGTTGGCGGTTCGCATCCCAGCTCTGGCTGTCCAAATGTCCAAGTGCCTTTGGGCAAAGACACTGAACCCTGACTCAGGGCCGATTCTGATTCGTCCGTTAACCGTCCAAACTAAGTGTTAAGGACTGAGTTGACTTTGGACATTCAGGTGTTTGAATGAGAAGTTGTTCAGGTTACGTGTGTCGAAGGTTCTGGTCATAGCATTGGCGTTCCACAACATGTTCGTCTGAAGTCGTTCTTTCACTCTAATCTAAGCACCTTCATTTCCCATTTTAATAGAGGACAGCTATAGGACGTCCATGTAGAGGACAGCTATAGGACGTCCATGTAGAGGACAGCTATAGGATGTTCATGTAGAGGACAGCTATAGGACGTCCATGTTAGAGGACAGCTATAGGACGTCCATGTAGAGTACAGCTATAGGACGTCCATGTAGAGGACAGCTATAGGACGTCCATGTAGAGGACAGCTATAGGACGTCCATGTAGAGGACAGCTATAGGACGTCCATGTTAGAGGACAGCTATAGGATGTCCATGTAGAGGACAGCTATAGGACGTCCATGTAGAGGACAGCTATAGGATGTCCATGTAGAGGACAGCTATAGGACGTCCATGTAGAGGACAGTTGTCTGTCTGGATCATCCTTTCATGTTGTGTGTTTTTCTCTGTTGTCCCAGTGTTACAGTGTGGACAGTGTTGTGACTGTTTTACACCAACTGTCATGGTTATAGTAAACACTTAGTGATCACTGATCCTAGGGTTAGTGATCATATATAATCAATCATATATAATCCAATCAATAAAGGTCAAACATTCATTGAATTTGAATGGCCCCGTCCTTTACTGTCTTTAAAGTTGGAATGTCTTAGTACCTTGAAATATGTTCTAATGTGTCTTTGTTATGGTTCCAATTTCTGTGCAAAATAATAAAATAATGTATTTTTTTTTATTCTAATATATAATAATAAAACATTAACCTGTATGATGTTCCACTGGTGTTCCACTGGTGTTCCACAGTTTTAAATAGAAAGTATAGAAGTGTTTTCAAAGCACTTTCTGAACATTTACACATTTTATTGATAGTTAATTGAATATGTTCATTAATATTTGAACTAATAGTTAATGATCACACTCACCAAAGTTTTCCAGCTAAATATGTGACGACAAACACAAGTACGTTTAGTTGAAGTATTATGGAAGTAAAACACCCAGAAACACTAGTGTTTTTTTTTATTCCATCGTCGCCTTAACTATGTGAACCTTTAGTCTTCAAAAGGTTTGATTCCATGAAAGCCCTGTATTTGGCTTCAAGGCGGTGGAACACCCAGGGAATACGCAGCTGTGGAGATGACTACAAAGGCCAGTTTTGGACAGGACAGTCTGGGCTACCCTACTGCTGCCAATGCCCTTCTGTCTGGAGGGTGGCACCAAGTCAAAGCTAATGTTCAGAACATCAGGTATTGGACGGGCCTGTGTCACTGTTTGGAAAGTAGCCATTTAGAAACTTTATTTAGCTTTGACTTATGTTGACGTAGTACAACCCTTCACTTCAAAATTTGTGTTAGTGACGTCAAAGTTGAACGCTGCGTCAAGGCTAGCACCTTTTGTAGCTTGGCTAGCGTTCGCTGACATCTAAGTTTGTGGTCGACTAGTAGTAAAGTTATGCACCGAAACATAAAGCGTTAATGATCTGCCAGTATATGATTGAATATATATATATATATATATATATATATATATATATATATATATATATATATAATATGAGGTGATAGAGCTAACTGGCTACTGAATCAACAAAAGCTATTCATTTTTCACTGAGTTTTTTTTTTGATTGAAACGCTCTCTGTGGATGTAAAGCTCTCCGCCCCCTTCCCCTGAAAAAAATCCTGATGTCCATCTTTCAATGTCACTCTCAGACAAAATGTCCAATGTGGCACAAAACCCCTTCTGCATGATGGGAAAACATTTGTTACATATTGTATACATTTCACAACAAAATGAACCAACATGTCCAAAAATGGGCACGTCACAATGGTGCGGTCGGCGCTAGTTCCAAAGATGCATGATGACAGGCAGCAGCAGGACCACCCAGTGAGGGTCGATCTGTAGTCCCACTGCTCAGAGTATCGTCCACGGAGCTGTCCTTCTTCTTCAGTTCTTCTTCTCTTATCATTATTAGTATTATTATTATTATTATTATTATTATTATTATTATTATTATTATTAAAACTTTTAATTATAATAGTTCAGGAGATCCGGGGCTTCAGCTGGGAATGCCCAGATCTCCCAACGCCCCTGAATAACACAACCATATTCAGCTGTCAATGAAAGGTAAACACCAGTTACAACTATCGTTAGCTAACTCTGCGGCTACGGCAGATGACATTAGCCCGGTCATCTTATACCATTATCGACACAAGCATGTTATACAGGCTGTTATCTGGATAAAATAACTACATTAACACCGACAAAAATTAACGTTTTTGTAACGTCAGCTAACTTAACTGATAGCTAGCTTGTCTGCACAAGCCGCTATTGATAAAAGAATGTAAAATAAGAAATACAATAAGGAACATAATCCATAAAATGGACCTAAACTAAGATAATACAATGATTTGACTATTTTTATATCTACATTACAAAGAAAATACTGCATTCTGGGTAACACTTGCTCCCAAGGGTGGTGTCGTGGAATGTCAGTATTGAGGCTAAACAGCCCTTAAACTGTCCCTCAACTTAAATGTTCTTAGAATTGGGACAACACTTACACTTCGCGCCAGTGCGCATTTTTGAGATTGAGGGTTAAGGAGGAATCAGAATTGGCCCTTAGTCTCCCAGTAGGACTGACCTTTGACCTTAGAAACTACTGGTGTATGAGTGTGTGTGAATGGGTGAATGTGACGCTAATGTAAAGACTTTAGAACCATGTAGGTGGAACAACTATAGAAGTGAAGAACATGTACATACCTTTGGCACAGTTAGTACATGCTTACATACCTTTAGCACAGTTAGTACCTGCTTACATACCTTTGGCACAGTTAGTACCTTTAGCACAGTAATGACAGCAGTGGGGTAAGTCAGAGCGGCCATGTTGGATGTGCGTCGGTACATCCTGTCAGAAAAAGGAAGTGACATCATGTCAAACAAATGTTAGCATGTTTAGCATTTAGCATCTCTTATAATACAGGAAAGCAATAATATGGTAGTAATGGCTTTAGTACCTAGTAATAACCATATACTTGCCCCAAACAACACTTTAGTACCTGTTATTAATAATTCAGTACATGTTAATAACACTTTAGTACCTGTTATTAATACTTTAGTACATGTAAAACCCTTAAGCCAGGTCGGCCCACAGGTTAGGGTTAGGGTTAGAAATTTGTTTCAACTTTTGCTCAAAGTTAAGACCCTAATGTTAATAAAAGTACATATAAAGTGTATTTTAGTGATAAAAGTCACCTTTAAACATGATCTTTAATGTGTGTGTGGTGAAATATAAGTTATTTTTAATTGCCGATACGTGCAATTAATTCATCTATATCTCGTTCTGGCGAGCGATAAGGCAGCCATGTTTGTAGGCGTTTGAAAGAGGAGATTCTCCTGAATCCATTGACACCTCACATTCCATGAACTACATTTCCCTCTGGACAGGTAATGCATGCGTAAAAGGTGAAAGGTTGGCATCGTTGAGTATGTCGAGCGCATGCACGGGACCGTCCTGGGGCAGATACGCTGCAGCAGAATAGAGCAGAGTGATGCACATCTGTCTGCTGGTTATAATTATATTTACCGACTTTACTCTTAGTTTTAAGTCATTTTAGAGAGTTTTAGTGAGTAACAGTGAGTGACAGTGTATTTTCCTGAATGTTACTGACTGTGGTAAGCTTTGTGAAGTGTTAGCTGTTAGCCGTGCTAGCATGTAAACAACAGAGACATTACAGAGAAGCAGCTGAATGTTCAACATCTGACTGAGATCCGACTGTGGATATGAACTCAAAACAGGATGAACATCTACCCAGTAAGTTGTTGTATCTTACTGATATCTGTTTTACAAACTAATAGTAATAATAATAACAATAATACTATATTTTATACTATACACATGCAAACACTGTTGACTATAGTAGTATTTTTTCAGTCTCATTTCTCATTTTATTGTTATTTCTACACATAAGTAGATACGTTTATAATTAATCAATGATTGTTTGAGGATTTATTCACTTTCTCTGTCAAAAATAAATAACATTCTAACATTCTATCATTTCATGAGAAGGAAAAGTAATGTTATTCCTACTTTGTAATAATATTCAACACTACTGAAAAGTATTTTACATACATGAAGTACATTTATCTATTTATTTTGGCCAAATGTACATATTTTATTATGTATTTAGTCTCATGATTGTCTTCATTTTTCCTAGGTAGGAGGATGACAGCCTTATTTGACACAAATAAAACTGCTTTTTGCAGAAACACATGGACCAGTTCAGTCCCCCCAACCTAATGATAAACCAGCCCCCACCTGATGATAACACAAGGACATTTTTGGACTTTATTGCAATTGTTTGTGTTTTGAATGTTTGTATTAGTTGTTTTGTTTAGTAAATTTGCACTAATTTTGATATTTATATTTATTGTAATTGAATTTATCATATATTTTTGCACATTTGTTCAACTTTATGTTTGATTTTTGTTCTATTTCTATTATTATTATTATTATTATTATTATTATTATTATTATTGATATATTATTATATTATTTGGAGTAAGTTCTTAATAAAACGACTCCATTTGGAGACAAAATAATCCATGTTTATATGGTTTTATTCATTTTGGTTGTGCACAAAGGTAGAAGTTGATGAAACACAAGGTAAATTTCATTTCTAAAAGCTCCAGTAGACAGTAATAGACTTTTGTAATGGATATGAGTTGGATTTTCCAGACAGATTTTCCTGGAAAATTAAAATAATGTATTTGGAACAGTTTGGCACAACAGTGTGCCAAACTGTGCCAAATGCAGTGTCCGCCTGGTGTTATCTTGACTTAAACCTTTCTGGAGGCTTTGTCCTTTGCTCTAATTCTATCAACTTTTGTACCTGTGTTGGAAAGGAGTTACTGAAGGTGATCAATAGTGTCTATATTCATGGAATCATTGTTAGCAGGGTGTTTTCTTTTGTCAAAAAAATAATAAATTCAGGCGAGACCAAAAAAATTCTAATTTATCTTTTATTTTATTCCAGTTTATTCAGTCATAGTAGTAGCTGCACTATTTTAGACAATGGGAATAGATTGTGTGAAGCCTGTAGATGTCCATAGATACAAAGAACATCCATATAAACCTTAGGATTGTGGAGCAATTCTTCATTTACTTTGGGTATGTTTTTTTTAGGTGTTTTTCTCTGAAAATAGGCTCAGGGTGGAAGAGGTTAATAACACTTTAGTACCTGTTAACTCTTTAGTACATGTTATTAACATTTTAGTACCTGCTATTAACACTTTAGTACATGTTATTAACACCAGCAGGCGTTTATTCGCTTTATCCAAATAAAAATGTCAAACTTTCATCAGTTTAATTTAATACTTTCATACTAATGTAATATTATCTGTTATACTGATCAGCTGATCTGTCTGCATATCATCTGATCGATCAGATGATGGTTCTCCTAACCTCTCTACAAATATTCCCGCCTGCACCGCGTGCACGATGCTGCGGAATCGTGGTTTGTCTTCATTTCGTCGCAGGTTCAGTCGTCTTTGTCGCGTGAAAGTCGACGCCAGCCAATCACGAACCTCCGATGGAACCGAGTCTGACTGGATGTCGCTGAGCTCGTCCTCCACGTCCGTGAGACGCCTGAGGACGAAAAGACAATATAAACAAAACGCGTTATCTCATCTAATTTGATCTAATCAAGTATAATATGATCTAATCTAATCTGATGTTATTTAATCTAATGTAATATGAACTAATCTAATGTAATATGATCTAATCTAATGTAATATGAACTAATCTAATGTAATATGATCTAATCTAATGTAATATGAACTAATCTAATATAATATGAACTAATCTAATGTAATATGAACTAATCTAATATAATATGAACTAATCTAATGTAATATGAACTAATCTAACATAATATGATCTAATCTAATATAATCTGAACTAATCTAATGTAATATGAACTAATCTAATGTAATATAAACTAATCTAATATAATATGAACTAATCTAATGTAATATGAACTAATCTAATGTAATATGAACTAATCTATGTCTTGATAATGAAAATGTTCCTAAAAAATCTGATTAAAGTTGAAGGTTATTATTAACAGAGTAAATGGTAAATGTTCTGCATTTATATAGTTTTTTTCCACCTTCATGGTTCAAAGCACTTTACATTAGCCTCACATTCACCCATTCACACACACACTCATACACCAGTAGGTTTCTAAGGTCAAAGGTCAGTCCTACTGGGGGCCTAAATCAGGGTTCAGTGTCTTGCCCAAGGACACTTCGACATGTGGACAGCCAGAGCCGGGACACGAATCGCCAACCTCTCGGTCATTGGGCGACCCACTCTACCAACTGACCCACTCTACCAACTGAGCCACAGCCGCCACACTGAGCCACAGCCGCCACAAAAGTGAAGATACAAAACTGAACATAAACACAACAAGCCCCACCCCCTCACATAACAGGCCCCACCCCCTGACACAGACCCCTGCACCCTCACAAACCTTTCATCTGGGTTTAATTTTTCAATGTCACAATTTTTTGTTTTTACACAAAACTATTGGACACGTTTCCATGACATTTTCAGAAAAGGAGCATGGTGGTCAAATGCCAAAGGTCAAGGTCACCAATTATCACAGACAGGTCAAATTTCATGAATGTCTTTTTGCTAAAACTGTTGATGTGACATAAGAACTTTGAGGGGCACATTTCAAAGGTCTAGGTCAAAGGTTCCAATAGAAGTCAAAATCTAATATTGGATGTTAACTGTTGAACTGTTCATTTTACAGACATCCAATCAGCACCAAGATACTGTTGACCCAAGATGTCAAAGGTCACCGGGTCAAGTAGAGGCTGAGTTTTGAGTATTGACATAGGAAACCTGACGTGGACTTGAAAATGAAACCACAACCTTTGACCTTGAAAGGTCAAAAGTCATGGTGTCAGGTGTATTTCCTGACCTGGTTTCCTCCACGTAGAGCGTTTCCACTAAAGGTCAAAGGTCATGATGTCAGGTGTGTTTCCTGACCTGGTTTTCTCCATGTAGAGCGTTTCCACTAAAGGTCAAAGGTCATGATGTCAGGTGTGTTTCCTGACCTGGTTTCCTCCATGTAGAGCGTTTCCAGGATGACAGCGGCGTATGTCAGGTTCTTCTTCAGGTCCACGACGCAAGCCTCACCTCGTTCCAGCTGTTTGACCAAACAACGCAACCTGTAAAGGAATAGAGGGGAGTATAGTAGATTACAGTAGAGTATGGTACAGTAGAGTGAAGTGCAGTAGAGTGTAGTGTAGTAGAGTGCAGTGCAGTAGAGTGCAGTGCAGTAGAGTACAGTACAGTAGAGTGCAGTACAGTAGAGTGCAGTGCAGTAGAGTGCAGTGCAGTAGAGTGCAGTGCAGTAGAGTGCAGTGCAGTAGAGTGCAATGTAGTGGAGTGCAGTGCAGTAGAGTGCAGTGTAGTAGAGTGCAGTAGAGTACAGTACAGTAGAGTGCAGTACAGTTGAGTGCAGTACAGTAGAGTGCAGTGCAGTAGAGTGCAGTGTAGTAGAGTACAGTACTGTAGAGTGCAGTACAGTAGAGTGCAGTACAGTTGAGTGCAGTGACATACAGTAGAGTGCAGTTAAGTAAAGTGCAGTAGAGTAAAGTACAGTAGAGTGCAGTACAGTAGAGTAAAGTACAGTAGAGTAAAGTACAGTAGAGTGCAGTACAGTAGAGTAAAGTACAGTAGAGTACAGTACAGTAGAGTGCAGTACAGTAGAGTGCAGTACAGTAGAGTACAGTACAGTAGAGTGCAGTACAGTACAGTATAGTGCAGTGCAGTAGAGTGTAGTGTAGTAGAGTGCAGTGCAGTAGAGTGCAGTGCAGTAGAGTGCAATGTAGTGGAGTGCAGTGCAGTAGAGTGCAGTGTAGTAGAGTGCAGTAGAGTACAGTACAGTAGAGTGCAGTACAGTTGAGTGCAGTACAGTAGAGTGCAGTGCAGTAGAGTGCAGTGTAGTAGAGTACAGTACTGTAGAGTGCAGTACAGTAGAGTGCAGTACAGTTGAGTGCAGTGGCGTACAGTAGAGTGCAGTTAAGTAGAGTGCAGTAGAGTAAAGTACAGTAGAGTGCAGTGCAGTAGAGTGTAGTGTAGTAGGGTGCAGTGCAGTAGAGTGCAGTACAGTAGAGTGCAGTGCAGTAGAGTGCAGTGCAGTAGAGTGCAGTGTAGTGGAGTGCAGTGCAGTAGAGTGCAGTGTAGTAGAGTACAGTACTGTAGAGTGCAGTACAGTAGAGTGCAGTACAGTTGAGTGCAGTGGAGTACAGTAGAGTGCAGTTAAGTAGAGTGCAGTAGAGTGCAGTACAGTAGAGTAAAGTACAGTAGAGTGCAGTACAGTAGAGTAAAGTACAGTAGAGTGCAGTACATTAGATTACAGTACAGTAGAGTACAGGACAGTAGAGTGCAGTGGAATTCAGTAGAGTACAGGACAGTGAGTGCAGTGGCATACAGTAGAGTGCAGTACAGTAGAATACCATACAGTATAGTATAGTGTAGTAGAGTACAGTACTATTTTAATTCCTAATATCAGTTCGCTGTTTGTGTATCATTATCAAACACTGCTTGATCTTCGCCCCTTTGCTAAGAATTTGGGGAAAGGCAACAATTATTATGTTGATTTTATGACGGGTCAGCAGTTTCACCTCCCTCACCGGATACCTGCTCACCTGTGCCGCACCCTCGTTTCACTTCCCCGGTGTAAACGCCGGCTGCACCAGTGTACCCATGGCGGTCGGTTGGTGAAATTTAAGGTTGTTTTTGCTCCTCGTTCCTCTGAGGAGAAAGGGAGCGTTGCCTGGTCTATTCCTCCAACCGCGATCCCTCGACCCTGTGGACACCTGGCTGGTACCTGTCATCGGGACGGTTGAGGTAACCCGTCCCGGCTCCTGCTCTCCCCGTCCCCGCTGGCGTGGTGCCAATCTCTGTGTTGGGCTCCAGGAACAGCCCCTGCCAGGGTTGTCCTTGTTAATGCGCGGTCACTGGAGAATAAAACTTTTATCCTGAACCACTTCTTCATATCCCCTGACATGTGTGAGTACCGGTGAGTCCTCCTGTGTCGCCACTGGATTGTTGCTATTTTAATTCCCCACGGACATCGGGTTGTAAAGGAGGTGAAATAGCAGGTGTCTTCCAAAACAATTTCAAATGTCGGCAGATCTGCCTACAGTCCTGCTGCACTAGCAGCAGGGCCGTCCTCATCTATCCACCACCCAAGTACAATAACAATTTTATGTGACTTTTCTGAATTCCTGGCCGAAATTCTGCCTAAATATGATTGCGTCCTTATCATTGGGGATTTGAGTATTCACATGTGTTGCCCTGACGAGCCCATCTGCAGGAGCTTTTTAAATGTTAGTGACTCTTTCCATTTGGGGCAGTCTGTGGCTGGTCCTACCCATAATCTCGGTCTGTGTGTTTCCAATCTGCACATTTATGACGCTGTTTTCTCAGATCATATCGTCATGATTTTATTTGACGTCCCCACTCAGTGTGAGGCCAGACCGTGTGCTCCTCCCAAACGCTGTCGTACTTTTAAATGGTAAATGGTCTGCGCTTATATAGTTCTTTTCCACCTTCATGGTGCTCAAAGCGCTTTACATTTGCCTCACATTCACCCATTCACACACACTCATACACCAGTAGGTTTCTAAGGTCAAAGGTCAGTCCTACTGGGGGCCTAAGTGAGGGTTCAGTGTCTTGCCCAAGGACACTTTGACATGTGGACAGCCAGAGCTGGGACGCGATCCGCCAACCTCTCGGTCATTGGGCGACCCACTCTACCAACTGAGCCACTCTACCAACTGAGCCACTCAACCAACTGAGCCACTCAACCAACTGAGCCACTCTACCAACTGAGCTACTCTACCAACTGAACCACTCTACCAACTGACCCACTCTACCAACTGACCCACTCTACCAACTGAGCCACAGCCTTAACTCCTGCACTCCAGCTCTGTTCTCTTCCACTTCTGTGGGGAGGACTCCAACACCTCTGTGTCTGAATGCTGACCAGATGGTTGTTGATTTTAACTCTGTTTACAAACACTGGACACGGTCGCTCCTTCTAGGATCTGGCGCCAAACCCGCACCCGATCCCTGGCTGAATGATGTCCCACATGCTGCCGGACAAAAGTGCAGGAGAAAAGAGCGCAAGTAGAAAAAGGACAGGCTACATGTTTGTTTTGGTATTTTTAAAGACTCTGTTAAATGAGCAGAAAACTGAAATCTGAGAAGCATAAATATCTTTCAGAAATAATATCTTCCAATCGTAATAACCTCAGTGCTCTATTCCAAACTATAAACACTGTTGTTGATGTTCCCACTTCTGCGGGTGTTGATGCTTCCACTGCTGTGTTACCTAGAACCTTCTATGACCCTCTGTTCCTCTGTTCTACTCATCTGTGTTTCTTCAATATGAGACAGTGTCCCTCTCTTTTTTAAAGGACATGGTCATATGAAGTCCTCTGCTTCCCCTTCTGGTGTCATCCCTCCTCGTCTATTTAAACACTTGTTAGACTCTATTGGACCACGGGCCCGGATCTAGGCATAGGCAATGGGGGGCAATGCCCCCCTAAATTTTGCGCCTGCCCCCCCAAACGCGATGCCGCACTTGCCCCTATCAAACCGTACCAAACGCGATGACAAGGGAAAAAATCCCACATGCTTTACACTACAGCAGCCAAAGACATTCGCGCTGTTCTCTCCTGAATCTCTTCTAATTGGTAGATGCAAAGAGAGGGAGTGGCCACTCTCAGACTCCCTTGGCTTCAATTCTATCACTTTCTCACACCAGTTTGACCTGACCGTCATAGAGACATAGACTCATTCACCGCAGCGATTTGGCTTTTTTTCTTCCACTTATCTCTCCTCTTCCGATCACGATGCTCAGATTTCTGGTTGCTAAAGCTAAAGCTAACACTAGTACTTGTGACAATGCTACGGTATTAGCAACAGAAGCTCCGATCTTCCGTTCCCGCCGCTCAACCCGCTCCTCCTGCAGCAGTAGTGACACATTCACTACCCAGCAGCAGCTCGTCACCGTCGGGTGATGGCATTGCTTCCCTACTCGCTACAGGCTGTAACCCCTGTGCCCCACAGCCCCAGTCTAGTTGCACAAGCACCATAGCCCCCATTGTCTCCAGCCCAGAAACCTCTCCACCATTTTCCAATATCTACAAAGGCACAATGAAGGCTTTCCTCAGCTCCATCGCATGTATGTGGCATCCACTGTGATTGGGATATCCTCTGCTTCATGCGAGAGCTCTTTCTCTACTTTGTCTCGTGTCCTTGCCCCCTTTTGCAGCACTATGCTACACAAGAGAAAAAGAGATTTAGTTATTCTGGCTCATGAGAAGGCTATAACAAAAGGCCTAAACATGGATAAATTTGTTAGGGTGTTTGCACAGAAAAACAGACGGCTGATCCTAAAGTGATAGAAATAAGCTATGAACAAGAACACAAACAGACTGTAACTAAAGAAAATGACAAAGAAATACATGAAAGGATATAAAGTAAGAACAATTAGACAAAAATAACAATAAGAAAAATCCTAAAAGTTGCTATAGGGTATATGAAAATGACATAAAAGACAAAAAAAATACACAGACATTTAAAAGATATGTTCTAAATAAATAAATGATAAAGCAATGCATAAAAGGATACAAAGAACAAAAAATGAGAAGAAAAAATACAAAAACTAAAAAATACAACAAAAAAAATCCTAAAAAGTTGCTATAAGCTGTGAAAACAACAAAAAAGACAAAAAATATACAGAACATTTTGAAATAAAATATGTTCTGCCAATAAATGAATGACAAAGGAATAAACAAAATAGGATAAAAAGAAAAAAATACAAAAATACAAAAACACACACAAAAAAAACAAACCAAACCAAACAAAAAACAAAAGAAAATTTAAAAAAAGAGGAATTGTCATGACCTCCGCTCCGGTGACCTTTCCCCCAGTGCTCATCCACACTCACCTGGTCCCGCACTGCGCAGCTGCAAGCCGTTCCTCATCTGTGGCTATAAAAGCAGTAAGGCTTGCAGTTGCCAGTGCGGGACCATTCAGTATTGTCACCTCCATAACCCGGACAGTTTTCACCATCTCCTCAATCACCATAACCTGGACATTCATCATCACCACGGACTCTGGTCGTTGTTCCCAGGTTTTGTCTGTCTTGTCTTTGTTTCTTAGTTTTGTTATTAAATTATTTTTCCCTTCAGTACTGTGCATTGGAGTCCTCATTTCACCTCACCCCGATTTGTGACAGGAATGCAGCCACAAATGGGACACAAGCCAGTGTCCTATTTGTGCCAGTCCCAAGCCCGGGTAAATGCAGAGGGTAGTGCCAGGCATGGCATCCAAATCCAATATAAAACCTATAATACAAATCAAATTGATATAGATATGGATTGATTAACTGATGACGGCATAGTTAGCATTGTTTTCTGTGCTTTTAAGGGTTTGGGTAGGATTTGACACCCCCCGGTTCATGCCCATCCTGCCAAACCACATGCCCCTCCAAGTGGGCAGAGCTAGATCCGGCCCTGTTGGACCATGTGTGCTTCCAAGTATTACCCACAGCCTGTCCACTGGTACAGTACCAGCTGATGTTAAACATGCAGTAGTTCCATCTCTACTTAAAAACACAGGCCTTGTCTCCTCTGTGTTCCAACTTCAGGCCCATCTCTAATCTTCCATTTGTTTCAAACATATTAGAGAAGGTTGTTTACACCAAGTTGATACCTTTCCTAGAGGACAATGGTGTCACTGAACCGTTCCAGTCTGGGTTTAAGGCCCTCCACAGAACACTTTCCTCAGAGTATCGAATGACATCCTCATGTCAACAGAAAGTTTGTTTTAATTCTTTTAGTTTGTTTGCTGCATTTGACACTGGATCCTAACTTTTTAATGTCTCGTCTGGAGCACTGTGTGGGCATATATATATACACATGCATTCAATCAATCTACTCCAAACCTTCTCTGTACTTCGTTAACACAATATGTTCATACATCTCCTTAAACTGGTTGATGTTCGGACATTACTTTTGTTCCTCACTCAAACTGTTCCAAAGTTTTACACCAGCAATTGAAACACAAAACTTGTCATGGTGGTTTTTCTATAACATTTTCTAATTCAATTCTCCCCTCAGGTTGTAACCACCCTCACCATCCTGAAATGACTGTTGTATGTTTATTGGTAGATGTTTCTTTGCCTTGTACATTATTATTGCTGTCTGATAAGTTAGCATATCTGTGAATGTTAATGATTTCAACTGTTGCTATGTTCCAGGAAGTCCACCTTATGGATGGTCCTTATTGTTCTCTTTTGGAGTATGATTAGTGAATGTAAAAAACTGTTGTAGGTATTAGCCCAGACCTCAGCACAGTAATGTAAGTAGGTTTAAACTAGAGAACAGTAGAGAGGATGTGATGACTTATAACCCAGAAAGTGTTTTGTTTTATTGATGACTGCGATGCTTCTGGATACTTTATACTTGACCTGTGCTATGTGAGGTTTCCAGCTAAGGTTCTCATCCAATAATACACCAAGGAATTTGCCTTCTCGCACCCGCTCGATAGGAATCCCATCTATTTCTAGTTTAACTGTCGATGTTGTCCTATACTTCCCAAATAATATAAAATTAGTCTTGCAAACATTTAGTGATAATTTATTCCAATCAAACCACAACTTCAAGTTCTTTAACTCGTCATTGATTACAACCTGTAATTTGTACAAACACTCCCCAGAGCAGAAGACATTAGTGTCATTCGGAAAAAGTACCAGTTCTAGCAGTTTTGAAACCTGACATATGTCATTAATATAAAGAATAAAAAGTTTGGGTCCTAATACTGACCCCTGGGGGACACCGCAAGAAATGTCCAACCAACCTGAACTGTAATTACCCAACTTCACAAACTGTTGACGACTATCCAAATAAATTTTAATTCAGTCTATTGCATTACATTTTACACCTATTTTTTCAAATTTATTTAATAATATTTTAGGATTAATTGTGTCAAAAGCCTTTCTTAGGCCAATAAATATGTCAATTGTATATTTTTTTTATTGTCAATTGCTTTTGTTATTTTTTTTCTATGGATTCTATTAATGCATGGGATGTCAACCTGTTTGCCCTAAACCCATACTGACTCTGAGAGTACATCGAATGTATCTAAAAATTAGTCTAATCTGTTTGCAGAATAGCTTTTCCAGTATTTTTGAGAATTGTGTCAATAATGAGGCAGGTCTGTAGTTTGTGTATTGATGTTTGTTTCCAGTTTTATGCAGTGGAATGACCTTTTCATTTGGTTAGTAAATGTACTGGTCTGAAATGATGCATATGTGAGTGGCTTCGAGATGCCTTCAATGACCTGTTTAACTAATGCCATATCAATATCATTAAAGTCAGTTGTCATGTCTATTGTCTCTGAGTC
This sequence comes from Siphamia tubifer, assembly GCA_020466265.1. Taxonomy (NCBI): domain Eukaryota; kingdom Metazoa; phylum Chordata; class Actinopteri; order Kurtiformes; family Apogonidae; genus Siphamia; species Siphamia tubifer. Next base: position 5,948,964 of record CM035802.1, on the reverse strand, counting down.
CTTTTTCTGTCTCTCTGTCTCTGTGTCTCTGTCTCTTCTGCTCTGCTGTCTCTCTTCCTGGTCTCAGGTCACCTTTCACCCAGTTCTTGTCTTCCAAGGCTGATTGAGGATATGGCACATCTGATGAGCTCAGCTGGGCTCATCAGGTGGAGAGGATATAAACCCTCATTCTATCCTCTGTCTCTTGCCAGAATATCACGATCTAATCCTCTGATTTTCCCGCGAATTACCCTGGATCCTGTACCAGACCTGTTTTTCCTGACCTCCGTTTCCTGCCCCGTGTTCCAACCCCTTTCGCCTGATTCCGTCTACTGCCTCTGTCTTCTGCCTTGACTCTTTGGTACTGACCCCGGACTGGATTCCTGTTACAAACCACGCCGCCCGCCCCGACCCTGGACCAGATCCGACCCAGCTTACACCCACGGACGTGAGAAGGTCTAGTGATACCAGTCTGTGCTTTCAGTACAGAACTCTGAAAGACTTAAAAGGGGGTGCCCTTCCATATGTTGTATTGTTTTATTAATAAATAACTTAACCTTTAAGAATTGTCTGTGGTTCTGGATGTGGGTTCCCTGCTGCCCGTTACACAGTGGCGTTTTTATTTTGACACTTATTAACTATTTCCTAGATTTCATTTTTCATTTACTGCCCTAAGGAACATTAAGCACGGACTTCTGTTCATCAAATCCTCCATATGTGCCCCATCATACCCCGATCCAACATTTTACTCCCCAGATCAGGACCTACATTCACGAAAAATAAGAAAGCGATCTGCCACCTCCTCCATATTGTAATTTCCACATGTTCAATAAAATATTGAGGTAGACTGTTTTGTTTAACACCATTTCTTATGTGTTTATTAAATTCCATAGCCCTTTAACATTAGTCTTATTGTTATCTACTTTAATTCTATAGTATTCTTTCTTACTTGTTCTTATATTAGTTAATTTATTTTTGTATTTGTCTTCAGCCTCTTTAGTTCTCCGTCTAATGAAGTCCTTATATAATGCCTTTTTGTTTTTACAGGCATTTTGTAAGCCTTTAGTTAACCAATGACATCTATTATCTTCTAGTTTTTTATTATATTATTTGATAGGACAATTTTTATCGTATAATGACTTGAATATTGATTAAAATGTGTTATTATCATACACATTTGTTGATTATTTCTCAATTTTGAGACATTAATTCTAGTTTTAACCTCTTGACTTCTGTCCTCATTGGTCTGTTTAGTTTTGGTTTCTCTCTATGGTATCTATAGTTACTGTCAAATACAGTAAATACTGGCACATGGTCTGAAATATGGCTGATTAATAAACCATTCACTGTGTTCTATTCTCTGGGTCAATATATTGTCAATAACAGTATGTGTTTTTCTACTAGGTCTATTGATTGATGGAAGTAGACTCATAGTGTGTATGGTGTTCACTACATCCTCAGTACTTTTATGGTTGTTATATTTATATTAGTATCAGCACAAATACATATATTTTTGTTTCCTACTCTATAAATTATCAATACTTGAATGTGGACTTCTATCCTCACAGCTAATGAACACACTTCTCTTATTTACCTACAAATCTCCACTAGAAAACATTCAACAAGGTTCTGTCATATCCCTCCTCACAGTCCCTTTTCCCTTCACTGTCTTTCCTGTCTGCTCCCTATCACCTCTCACCTTATTTGTTTCACCTGGTCCTCAACACACCTGTCCTCATTTCCTCTCCCTATTTAAGTTCTTTCCTCTTCTATCTCAGTTGTCAGTTCACCCCATATGATTGACATCATCTTTGCTCCTGCTTCCCGACTGACCCCCAGATCGGTGCACCCGTGGGACAGATAATTTCGTGTGTATGTGTTTATGTTTTGTGCTCACAATAAAGAGCCTGAGTTCAAGCGGTGAGTGTCTGCATTTGGGTCCAATCCACTACACACCCTTAACAGAGTGAACTGACAACTGAGATAGAAGAGGAAAGAACTTAAATAGGGAGAGGTAATGAGGACAGGTGTGTTGAGGACCAGGTGAAACAAATAAGGTGAGAGGTGACAGGGAGCAGACAGGAAAGACAGTGAAGGGAAAAGGGACTGTGAGGAGGGATATGACAGTGCCGTAATGGAGCAAGAGGTTAGGAGGTATGTCCTTTCTTGTCCAGTTTGTGCTCAGGTGAAATCGTCCCATCAGCACCCCACTGGTTTGCTGCTGCCCCTGCCAATCCCGACACGTCCCTGGAGTCATATCTCCCTGGATTTTGTGACCGGGCTGCCTCCTTCGGATGGTAAGACGGTGGTGCTCACGGTGGTGGACAGGTTTTCTAAGATGGCCCGTTTTATACCTCTGCCGAAGCTTCCCTCAGCGGAGGAGACGGCAGAGGTGCTGTTGGATCAGGTGTGTAGGGTGCATGGGTTCCCCAGGGATATTGTGTCGGACCGGGGGCCCCAATTCATTTCAAAGTTTTGGACTGAGTTTTGCCGTCTAATTGGAGCCAAGTCTAGTCTCTCCTCAGGCTATCACCCCCAGTCAAACGGGCAGGCAGAGAGGACCAACCAGGCTTTGGAAACGGGACTGCGCCTTCTTGCCTCTTCCAGGCCTTCCACCTGGAGTCGGCAGGTCATCTGGGTGGAGTTTGCTCACAACACTCTGCCCTCTGCGTCCACTGGTTTCTCGCCGTTTCAGTGCGTGTTTGGGTACCAACCTCCACTGTTCAGCGAGCAGCAGGGGGCCATCAGAATTCCGGCTGCCTTGACTCTGATCCAGCGGTGCAGGAGGGTCTGGGCCCGTGCCAGGAGGTCGCTTCTCAGGGCGTCAGCTACTGCCAAGAGGGCAGCTGACAGGCAGCGCTCGGACCCTCCTCCGTACCAAGTGGGGCAGAGGGTTTGGCTCTCCACTCGGGATCTGCCGCTCCGGGTGGAAAACCGTAAGTTGGCACCCAGGTTTATTGGTCCGTTTCCCATTATCAAGGTCATTAACCCTGTGTCTGTTAGACTTCGGCTCCCCAGGTCCATGCGCATCCACCCCTCCTTTCACGTCAGCCGCATTAAGCCCCACCAAGTTCCCCATCCTCTGGTCCCTCGCACAGCACCCCCCCCCCCCCCCCCCCCTCCCCCCGCCCAGGATGGTGGATGGGGGCCCCGTCTACACTGTGCGACGCTTCCTTGCTGCTCGCCGCCAGGGACGTGGGTGGCAGTATCTGGCGGACTGGGAGGGTTATGGTCCGGAGGAGCGGTCCTGGATCCCAGCCAGCTATGTGGTCGACCGGTCACTGATCATGGATTTCCATCGGGATCACCCGGAGCTTCCTGGGCCGTCTGGAGCCGGCCGTTGAGGGGGGGGGGGCACTGTCATATCCCTCCTCACAGTCCCTTTTCCCTTCACTGTCTTTCCTGTCTGCTCCCTGTCACCTCTCACCTTATTTGTTTCACCTGGTCCTCAACACACCTGTCCTCATTACCTCTCCCTATTTAAGTTCTTTCCTCTTCTATCTCAGTTGTCAGTTCACCCCATATGATTGACATCATCTTTGCTCCTGCTTCCCGACGGACCCCCAGATCGGTGCACCCGTGGGACAGATAATTTCGTGTGTATGTGTTTATGTTTTGTGCTCACAATAAAGAGCCTGAGTTCAAGCGGTTAGTGTCTGCATTTGGGTCCAATCCACTACACACCCTTAACAGGTTCTCAATCAGTGGTGTCATAGTTTCCACCATTTTAAATGTTAGGTTTGTATCCACATAAATGGCTGCCCCTCCTCCGCCCTTGTTCTGTCTGTTCATATATATACGTTCGTAGCCATCCATCTGGAATCTGCTCCTCTTTCAGTATTGATCCAGGTTTCATAAATGGCTCTAATGTTAAAAGGTAGTTCAAATGATCTTAGATATTCCTTAATGTTATTAAAGTTTGTATATAGGCTTCTACTGTTAATGTGGGTCATCGATAACTTCCCTCTGCCCTCATGTTATCATTCAGTTGTTCAGTAGTGTTGTACTTGCAGGTGTTCTTAAAGTCCGGGTCAGTGTCCAGTCTGTTGTGTTGACTGTGCTCCACTGGAACCATCTTAGTTCATAGTCTCTTATTCTCTGGGTCATGTGACACATGTCATTGTCACCATGTGAAGAATCATTAGTTATTGTATGTCATGATGACTTAATGTTTGACCTTGTTGACCTGTCCATCTGCCAGTTGACCGTACAGTACCGTCCACTGCAGGTCATGACTCATTGGTACTGATCCAGTTCATCGATGCTTCTGATCGACACCACCTTTACTCTTCAGGGGTCCCGTTGAACTGCTACAGTTTGTGGTCCAAGTGTTCTATGTTTTGTCTTGTTTTCTTAGTAGACGTTCCTGTTTTGTGATGTCATGGTTCTGTTTGGTTCAGTGTTCGTTCACACATTTGTTCTTTAAGCTTCTTTCTCTGCTTCAATACTTTCTGTTGACAAACCTGCTGATAATTACTGGTTTGTTGCTGTGGTTGTTTCTCCTGGGCACAGTGTAGCATGGCTCCATGTTATCATGGTCCAGTCTAATACCTGGAGACTAAAGTACCTGTTGCTCCGTCTCTCCTTTCTCCCCTTCGTTATTACCGTCCACCGCCCGAGCATGTGACCGGGGTTTGATGTTGAGACCAGAGACGATCACATGGTTGATCCTGGTGTATTGCTCCAAGGTTTGGAGCCTGTTCTCCAAGAAGATGAGACGTTTGTCCTTCTCAGCTTGGTTCTGGATCTGCAGCTTCTTCACCTGGGTGTCCTGGTCCATGATGGTTTTTGGCTGTTTGCTCACAACAGACACGTCCTCTGTTAGAAACTACAACAGTTTTCTGATCTGATCATCATCCTCTTCGGTCGTCTTTGCAGATATGTGTGGATTCCAGCTCCAGTTTAACAGCCTCCTGCCACAGTAGCCAGAGCTGGTTGTTTAGCTCCGTTAGCTTCAAATCTTCCTCTGGTTCCTTGGCAGAGTTACTGTTTGCGCTTCGTCGCTTAAACATTCAATAAATAGTTCCATTTCCAAACTGAACCCAAGTCGAGCGTTGTCCAGCTTTGATGAATGGTGCCCGGGCGTGACCTTAGTGCAGTCTAGTAAAATATGGTGCAGTCTAGTACAATATAGTGCAGTCTAGTACAATATAGTGCAGTCTAGTACAATATGGTGAAGTCTAGTACAATATGGTGAAGTCTAGTACAATATGGTACAATCTAGTACAATATGGTGCAGTCTAGTACAATATAGTGCAGTCTAGTACAATATAGTGAAGTCTAGTACAATCTGGTGAAGTCTAGTACAATATGGTACAATCTAGTACAATATGGTGCAGTCTAGTAAAATATGGTACAGTCTAGTGCAGTCCTAGTACAACATAGTACAGTCTAGTACAGGCTAGTACAGTATATTAATATATAGTAGAGTCTAGTACAGTATGGTACACTAACCTCAGTACAGTCTTAGTACAGTCTAGTACAATATAGTACAATATAGTACAGTCTAGTATAATATAGTACAGTCTTAGTACAATATAATATATCTATTATCATGTCTTCCAAATCAGCCACCTGCCTCTTAGATCCAATTACAACTAAACTTTTGAAACAGATTCTGCCCCTAATTATTAACACTGTCCTAAATATAATTAACACTTCATTAATTATTGGATATGTGCTGCAGTCATTTAAATATGCTGTTATTAAACCAATTCTGAAAAAGCCAACCTTAGATCCTGACATTCTAGATAATTCTAGGTCTATATCTAATCTGCTCTTCCTCTGAAAAGGTCTAGAAAGAGTAATAGTTAAACAGCTGTGCCAATACCTGCAGGATAATAGTTTATTTGAACAGTTTCAGTCTGGCTTTCGTGCCCATCATAGCACTGAAACAGCGTTAGTTAAAGTTACTAATGACTTATTATTAGCCGCTGACATCGGATTAATATCGGTCCTGGTGTTATTAGACCTTAGTGCAGCCTTTGACACCATTGACCACAGTATCTTAGTGCACAGATTAGAATGTGATATAGGTATTAGAGGAGCAGCCCTCTGCTGCTTTAAATCATATTTATCTAATCGTTACCAATTTGTTAACGTTAATCAACAATCATGGCCGTTCTCCAGAGTTAATTATGGCGTTCAACAAGGATCAGTCCTTGGGCCTATTTTGTTTACACTATATATGCTCCCTTTAGGTAACATCATTAGAAATCATGGCATTAATTTTCATTGTTATGCAGATGACACACAGCTATATTTATCGATTAAACCTGATCAGACCAGACAAATAGATAAACTAAGTACATGTGTCCAAGACATAAAAACTTGAATGAGTGCCAATTATCTTTTATTGAACCCTGAAAAAACTGAAGTCATTATAATAGGTCCTAAAAATGCCACAGACTCCCTAACTGACCAGATAGTTACTGTAGGCAACTTAAGTGGAACACCCAGTGCCACAGTTAAAAATTTAGGAGTTTTATTTGATCCTTATCTGTCATTCAAAGGGTCAGGGGTCAGAGGTCAGGGCACATTAACCAAACATGCAGAACAGCCTTCTTTCACCTGCGCAACATTAGCCAAAATTAGGAATATTCTGTCTAAAAACGACCCCTAACCCTATCACCCCTGTGCTCCAAACCCTGACCCCTGACCCTATCACCCCTGTGCTCCAAACCCTGACCCCTGACCCCTAACCCTATCACCCCTGTGCTCCAAACCCTTCACTGGCTACCAGTTGAGTTTAGAATTAAATGTAAAATCCTCCTCCTTACATATAAAACCATTAATGGTATGGGTTAGGGGTCAGAGGTCAGGGGTTAATGGTATGGGCCTCTCTTATCTTAAAGATTATCTGGTTCCGTACCAGCCCAATAGAACCCTTCGTTCTCAGAATGCAGGTTTATTTGAAGTTCCTAGGGTTTCTAAAAGTACAGTAGGAGCTACAGCCTTTAGTTACCATGGTTACTGTCTGATGGAGCTAGAGCCTTTAGTTACCATGGTTACTGTCTTATGGAATCATCTTCCCTTTAATATTAAAGACACAGAAACAGTCTCTACATTTAAAATTAGGTTGAAAACATTCCTGTTTGAGAAAGACTATGGTCAGGTTAGTTAAAAATGATGTGACTCATATATCATGTATACATGATGTATGAGTCACAGTTCAGTCTAGGCTGCCCTAGGAGTTAGAATGCTGGGGGAAGTACAGACACTGAGTTCTTTCTTCTCTTTCCCTCTCTCACACCTGTTTCTGTCATTTTTATAACATATCTTTCATACCAAGTCTGTTCATGACACGTCACCTGGTGTCCCCTTTCCCCCCTCCCCCCCTGGGGGGAGTGGTGGCTCTCCTGACAGTGTCTGCATGGGAGCCATGGACGACAGGATCTGCAGTATCTGGCCTGTGCCGACCTGTGACCCCGGACCCCCTCCCTCACCTGTCTGGTGTCTGGACCAGCCCCCCCTCCTTCATTTATAAATGGACGTTCATCTATAGCCTGTCCGTCCATGGGAGTGGATCTGTCCTTCAATGTGGTTCTCCTCAAGATTTCTTCTTTTTCCCACTGGGTTTGGAAGTTTTTTCTGAGAAGGAGAAGGAGGGTCTAAGGACAGGGGGAGGGTCTAAGGACAGGGGATGCTTGGGACTGTTCATGTATCTCTGTAGATTATTGTGTTTTTGTAAAGCACTGTGAGACGACTTTGTTGTGATTTAGGGCTTTATGAATAAAATTGAAATGAATTAGTGCAGTCTAGTACAGAATAGTACAGTATAGTACACTATAGTACACTTACCTTAGTGCAGTCTTCTCCATGGCGTCTGGAGCTTCAGGTCCAGGTAAATCTTCAGACAGAATCTCTGCGGCACTGCGTGGTTCTGTCCCTTTAAGGTCAGCCATGCCTCTCGCAGCTGTGTTGGTGCTATGCAAAGCATTCTGGGAACGTGATCCTGACAGGTTTACAACAAATAAATAAAATATATTACAAAATAAATAACAATATAATAATATCTATTTGTGACGTGAACTGAAGGAAAGTGAAGAGTACGTACGTTTGAATCCACAGGGTTTCCCTGTCCCTGCTGCAGGGTTAGCAACTGAAACATTAACAAAAAGGAAGTTACTAAATGTCTGTGTGTGTGTGTTTGTCTGTGTCTGTCTGTCTATGGGTTAGGGTTAGACAGAATGACAGTGAACGCCCCACACCTGGGTCAGTGCTGAACGAAGCCACGCCCACTCTTCTGTCTGTGTTCTTTAGAGAAATGATTAAGATTCCACTTCATTAGTGTCAACGAGTCCCTGAACGCATCGTCCTGACAACTGACTGAAAACACAGCTGTTACCATGGCAACAGTCAACACACACACCCCGTCAACACTCACAAACTGTTTTTTCTTGGTGCTGCTTTAAATGCCTCATATTTCACTGTTTACACTTGTTTACACTTGCTTAGTGTAAACAGTTGAATAAACATGTCCGTCTCATACTTATTCATATTTTTCAGATGTTTTGGATTTCTGTTTTTCATGAATTTCATAAATAACACACACACACACACACATATATATATATATATATATATATATATATACTCAAAGGCCGCTGGATGCATGCTAGCAACAACGACCCATTGGAAGAAGTTTAGAGAACTCCTGCCAGTGCGGTCCTCGCGACACATTCCATGAAAGCCCGTGGTCGGGTATACAATGTCTGTGTGCATAGCGCTATGCTTCATGCCTGTGAGACCTGGCCACTGACCAAGCCAGACCTCCAATGGCTACAACGCAACGACCGTGCAATGATCTGATGGATCTGCAGTGTGAGAGCAGGAGACATGACATCTGTCATGAGATCCAATTGTTACCAAAGGTATTAATATTTCTGAGATAATTGTGACTAATGTGGCTCTCTGATCACTATTGTTTAATTCAATTTTATTTATAAAGCCCAAAATCACAACAAAGTCGTCTCACAGGGATTTAGAGAAACATAATTAACTACAGAGATATATGAAAAGTCCTAAACATCCCCTGTCCTTAGACCCTCCCTCTGTCCTTAGACCCTCCTTCTCGGCAAGAAAAAACTTCCAAACCCAGTGGGAAAAAGAAGAAATCTTGAGGAGAACCACATTGAAGGACAGATCCACTCCCATGGACGGACAGACAAAAGATGAACGTCCATTTATAAATGAAGGAGGGGGGGGCTGGTCCAGACACCAGACAGGTGAGGGAGGGGGTCCGGGGTCACAGGTCAGCACAGGCGAGACACTGCAGATACTGTTGTCCATGGCTCCCACGCAGACACTTTCAAGAGAGCCACCACTCCCCCAGGGGGGGGGGGGGGGATATCGAGTCCACAGGGAAATGGCACAAGATAATACGTAGTCCGGTCCAGGGTTCGGTAACGGAGATCCAGGGGAGACAAGCAGAGAGAGAGGTCAGAGTCCAGAAAGGCAGGTCAGGTACCGGGGAAGCAGACAGGAACGTAGTCGGGACAGGATAAGGCTCAGATCTGGAGGTCGAAGACAGACACGTGGTCAGGCGGAAACAGGTCGAAGTCGGAGGCAGGCTGGAACGGGTCAAAAACAGAGCACAGGCAAAAACACGGGAAAACAGACAAAATGTAACACTAGAAGGTCTTGACAACACAAAAACGATCTGGCAACAGGCAGACAGAAAGAGCAGGCTTATATAGAGCCATCTGATTAACCACAGGTGTGATAACTCAGGTGGCTTGCATTGAAATCAGGACAAAGGTCACAGACAGAGACACAGACAAAACAGAGAAGAAACAGAAAAGAGAGAAAAATAAAACACATTCATGACAGGACACCAGGTGACTAGACATGAACAGACTTGGTATGAAAGACAAGTTACAAAAATGACAAAAACAGAGAGAGAAAGAACTCTGTGTCTGTTCTTCCTCCATCATTCTATCTCCTAGTGCAGCTTAGACTGAACTGTGACTTCAGACCGTTTTTAACTAACCTGACCATAGTTTTTATCAAACCCGAATGTTTTCAACCTAATTTTAAATTTAGAGACTGTGTCGATCTCTTTAATATTAAATGAAGATGATTCTATCAGACAGTAACCATGGTAACTAAAGGCTCTAGCTCCATCAGACAGTAACCATGGTAACTAAAGGCTCTAGCTCCATCAGACAGTAACCATGGTAACTAAAGGCTCTAGCTCCATCAGACAGTAACTATGGTAACTAAAGGCTCTAGCTCCTACTGTACTTTTAGAAACCCTGGGAACTTTCAATAAACCCGCATTCTGGGAACGAAGGGTTCTATTGGGCTGGTACAGAACCAGATCATCTATGAGATAAGAGGGGCCCATACTATTAACCCCTGACCTCTGACCCCATACCATGAATGGTTTTATATGTAAGGAGGAGGATTTTAAATTTAATTCTAAACTCAACTGGTAGCCAGTGAAGGGTTTGGAGCACAGGGGTGAAAGGGTTAGGGGTCAGGAGTCAGGGTTTGGAGCACAGGGGTGATAGGGTTAGGGGTCAGGGGTCAGGGGTCAGGGTTTGGAGCACAGGGGTGATAGGGTCAGGGGTCAGGGTTTGGAGCACAGGGGTGATAGGGTTAGGGGTCGTTTTTAGACAGAATATTCCTAATTTTGGCTAATGTTGCGCAGGTGAAAGAAGGCTGTTCTGCATGTTTGGTTAATATGCCCTGACCTCTGACCCCTGACCCTTTGAATGACAGATAAGGATCAAATAAAACTCCTAAATTTTTAACTGTGGCACTGGGTGTTCCACTTAAGTTGTCTACAGTAACTATCTGGTCAGTTAGGGAGTCTGTGGCATTTTTAGGACCTATTATAATGACTTCAGTTTTTTCAGGGTTCAATAAAAGATAATTTGCACTCATTCAAGTCTTTATGTCTTGGACACATGTACTTAGTTTATCTATTTGTCTGGTCTGATCAGGTTTAATCGATAAATATAGCTGTGTGTCATCTGCATAACAATGAAAATTAATGCCATGATTTCTAATGATGTTACCTAAAGGGAGCATATATAGTGTAAACAAAATAGGCCCAAGGACTGACCCTTGAGGAACGCCATAATTAACTCTGGAGAACGGCCATGATTGTTGATTAACGTTAACAAATTGGTAACGATTAGATAAATATGATTTAAAGCAGCAGAGGGCTGCTCCTCTAATACCTATATCACATTCTAATCTGTGCACTAAGATACTGTGGTCAATGGTGTCAAAGGCTGCACTAAGGTCTAATAACACCACCACTAATCTGTCATCAGCCGATAATAATAAGTCATTAGTGACTTTAACTAACGCTGTTTCAGTGCTATGATGGGCACAAAAGCCAGACTGAAACTGTTCAAATAAACTATTATCCTGCAGGTGCTGACACAGCTGTTTAACTATTACTCTTTCTAGACCTTTTCAGAGGAAGGGCAGATTAGATATAGACCTAGAATTATCTAGAATGTCAGGATCTAAGGTAGGCTTTTTCAGAATTGGTTTAATAACAGCATATTTAAATGACTGCGGCACATATCCAGTAATTAATGAAGTGTTAATTATATTTAGGACAGGGCTAATAATTAGGGGCAGAATCTGTTTAAAGAGTTTAGTTGTAATTGGATCTAAGAGGCAGGTGGCTGATTTGGAAGACATGATAATAGATATGAGATCAGTTTGGTCTACAGTGATGAAATGATTTAGTGTTACAGAGGGATTTATAAAAAGGCCTAGGTTTGAAACCACTGCCTTTTCTGATCTAATATTTGGGAGAAATGTGTCTATTTTGTCTCTAATAGTTGATATTTTATTGTTAAAGAACTGCAGGAAATCATCAGAATGGAGCGTGGATGGAATAACTGGTTCCACGGAGGAGAAATTGACCTAATATTGATCAGTCCACATTGGATAAAATTGTTAGATATTCTTTTAATCTGATTATTACTTAAAACTATTTTAATTAAATTATTTGATCTCACTCCAATAGGTTTAATAATATTAGGTTTATTATTAACTACACATTGTTTATTATTAACTACACAGGGGATAGACACAGTTTTTCTATTACTTACTACATGCTGGGTTTGTGACAGCTCAGAGTGAAGTTGATGATGCACACAGAAGTGTTTTACTCTATGACTCTGCGCCTGGGCCCACACTCTGAATTGTCATATTGACAGGTTAAATTTAGCAGCCACATTTTGTGCTCAGAGAGAGGCACCTTCCCCAGTGGGATGTATGCTATCTCTGCCAATGAGCCCAGGCTTTCCCCAGAACGCACGCCAATTATCTATGAAAACTACAGGGTTTTCTGAGCACCATCTAGACAACCAGCGGTTAAATGATGACAACCTAGAGGACATCTCATCACTGGACAAATTAGGCAGGGGTCCAGAGGATGCTACGGTGTCACACATCGATTTAGCAAGTTTACACACTACGTAATCCAGTGAGACGACTGTGTTGTGATTTAGGGCTTTATAAAGAAGATATAAAAATTGAATTGAATTAAATTGTCTTGGACATAGATGTCTCTGCCGAGGGGACAAAGGTCAGAATCATTTGCATACAGGAGTCCACTACTCCCAACAGAATACAAGCTTTCAGAGGAGGCCGACGCCCAACAATACTTCAGGAGCTGACCAACGGACAAATAACACCTGGTGAAGGAGGGGTCGACAGGAAGGTGTGTGTGTCTGACCCCCCCCCTTTTAGTGTCTCATGACCCCTGTTGGGTGGTGGATGTTTAATATTGTACTGTAACTGTAAACTCTGATTCTGATTTTAAATGAATGAAAAGACGACTTTATCTGATCCAACCACAATCAGGCTTAAATAGAATGAAGTTAAATATGTCCACAAATATGTCCACCATTCAGTATTAGTTCAATCATTTTTGCCAATACAGTCGTTAACATAAAAAAATGTTAACATCGATCGTTGTAAACGTCGTTAACATCATAAATGTTGTAAACGTTGTTAACATCATAAATGTCGTAAACGTCGTTAACATCATAAATGTCGTAAACGTAATTAACATCATAAATGTCGTTAACATCATAAATGTCGGAAACGTCGTTAACATCATAAATGTCGGAAACGTCGTTAACATCATAAATGTCGTAAACGTTGTTAACATCATAAATGTCGTAAACGTCGTTAACATCATAAATGTCGTAAACGTAGTTAACATCATAAATGTCATAAATGTCGTTAACATCATAAATGTCGGAAACGTCTTTAATATCATAAATGTCGTAAACGTCGTTAACATCATAAATGTCGTAAACGTAGGAGTAAAAGTGACGTACCGATAGTGAAGCTGAATCCATCGATGCTGAATGTTGCACTGCGACATTTTTTAAAACCTTGTGTCTTTGCCTTAGATTGAGACATGACTGTGGACAAACAAGAGAGAGAGAGAGAGAGAGAAAAGGAAAGAGAAAGATAGAAAGACAGAGAAAAGACAGACAGAGAGACAATCAGAGTGAGACAGAGAGAGAGACAGAGAGGGAGAGAGAAAGACAGAGAGAGACATAGAGACAGAGTGAGAAAGACAGAGAGATAGACAAAGAAAGAGACAGAGAGAGAGAGAGAGAGAGAGAGAGAGAGAGAGAGAGAGAAAGAAAGACAGGCAGACAGAGAGAAGGAGACAGGCAGAGAGAGACAGACAGACAGAGAGAGAAAGACAGAGACAGAGGGACAGGCCGAGAGAGAGAGAGAAGTGGCCATTAGAACAGTCTATGACAGTGGACACACCCCCCCCCCTCTCTCTCTATCAGTAGTCAGTAGGTGCAGACCCCCCCTCTCTCTCTCTCTCAGTAGTCAAGTAGGTGCAGACCCCTCCCCCCCTCTCTCTCAGTAGTCAGTAGGTGCAGACCCCCCCCCCCCTCTCTCTCTCTCAGTACTCAGTAGGTGCATACCCCCCCCTCTCTCTCTCAGTAGTCAGTAGGTGCAGACCCCCCCCATCTCACTCTCTCTCAGTATTCAGTAGGTGCAGACCCCCCCCCTCTCTCTCTCAGTAGTCAGTAGGTGCAGACCCCCCTCTCTCTCTCTCAGTAGTCAGTAGGTGCAGACCCCCCACCCTCTCTCAGTAGTCAGTAGGTGCAGACCCCCCCATCTCTCTCTCTCTCAGTAGTCAGTAGGTGCAGACCCCCCCTCTCTCTCTCAGTAGTCAGTAGGTGCAGACCCCCCCCCCTCTCTCTCAGTAGTCAGTAGGTGCAGACCCCCCCCCCTCTTTCTCTCAGTAGTCAGTAGGTGCAGACCCCCCTCTCTCTCTCTCTCAGTAGTCAGTAGGTGCAGACCCCCCCCCCTCTCTCTCTCTCAGTAGTCAGTAGGTGCAGACAACCCCCCTCTCTCTCAGTAGTCAGTAGGTGCAGACCCCCCCCCCTCTCTCTCAGTAGTCAGTAGGTGCAGACCCCCCACCGTCTCTCAGTAGTCAGTAGGTGCAGACCCCCCCCCCCTCTCTCTCTCAGTAGTCAGTAGGTGCATACCCCCCCCTCTCTCTCAGTAGTCAGTAGGTGCAGACCCCCCCCCCTCTCTCTCAGTACTCAGTAGGTGCAGACCCCCCTCTCTCTCTCTCAGTACTCAGTAGGTGCAGACCCCCCCTCTCTCTCTCAGTAGTCAGTAGGTGCAGACCCCCCCCTCTCTCTCTCAGTAGTCAGTAGGTGCAGACCCCCCCCTCTTTCTCTCAGTAGTCAGTAGGTGCAGACCCCCCTCTCTCTCTCTCTCAGTAGTCAGTAGGTGCAGACCCCCCCCCCCTCTCTCTCTCAGTAGTCAGTAGGTGCAGACAACCCCCTCTCTCTCAGTAGTCAGTAGGTGCAGACCCCCCGCCTCTCTCTCTCTCAGTACTCAGTAGGTGCAGACCCCCCCCCCCCTCTCTCTCAGTAGTCAGTAGGTGCAGACCCCCCACCGTCTCTCAGTAGTCAGTAGGTGCAGACCCCCCCCTCTCTCTCTCTCAGTACTCAGTAGGTGCAGACCCCCCCCCTCTCTCTCAGTAGTCAGTAGGTGCAGACCCCCCGCCTCTCTCTCTCTCAGTACTCAGTAGGTGCAGACCCCCCCTCCCTCTTACCTCTCAGTGTTCAGTCTCAGTTTGTTCTTCTCTGATGCTTGTTGTGTTTCTACTGACTTTAGCCCCTCCCCCACTCCCTCTGGCCCCTCCCTCCACCCCTCCTGTATATGATGCATTCAGGACAGATACTCCCAGAGTGTTGTTACATGTTGCTAAGCAACAACACTGGTGATTTGTTTTTTCAGCTGCTGCACAGAATAAACCAAAGCACAGCTGAGAGAAGCCCCTCCCTCACATAGACCCCTCCCTGACAGAAAAAAATAAAACATTGAATCAACTTAAAAGTTTTTTTCTTTTCTCAGCCCGGTTTCAAACCTAGGCCTTTTTATAAATCCCTCTGTAACACTAAATCATTTCACCACTCTAGACCAAACTGATGTCATATCTATTATCATGTCTTCCAAATCAGCCACCTGCCTCTTAGATCCAATTACAACTAAACTCTTTAAACAGATTCTGCCCCTAATTATTAACACTGTCCTAAATATAATTAACACTTCATTAACTACTGGATATGTGCCGCAGTCATTTAAATATGCTGTTATTAAACCAATTCTGAAAAAACCTACCTTAGATCCTGACATTCTAGATAATTCTAGGTCTATATCTAATCTGCCCTTCCTCTGAAAAGTTCTAGAAAGAGTAATAGTTAAACAGCTGTGTCAGCACCTGCAGGATAATAGTTTATTTGAACAGTTTCAGTCTGGCTTTTGTGCCCATCATAGCACTGAAACAGCGTTAGTTAAAGTTACTAATGACTTATTATTAGCCGCTGATGATGGATTAGTATGGATGTTGGTGTTATTAGACCTTAGTGCAGCCTTCCAGATAAGATCATCTCTTATCTTAAAGGACAGATATCATGCCAATTTTTCCCAAGTTGACACACTTCCCTGGTGTCTCAGTGACCTGTCTGTCACATACTTTAGTCAAAATATCATGTTGATGCAGATACTGTAGCCTCTTCAACCTGCACAGACCCCGCCCCTTTTTAAAACGCTCAGTTTTTTAGTGGGTTGTGGCTTCTCGTGCAAATGAGCCACAGCTGACTCCGCCCCTCTCTTATGCAGGGTGTGCCAAAACTAGAACAGCATCATGTTACCATGGCAACTACATAGTGCTGTGACAGCCGGTGAAAACGTTGACGTACAACCGTATACGTTTAAGCTACAGTCAGACACCAAACAAGAGGCTCCAGAACACATTTAAAAACCAAGGACACAGCAGAACCGTTCTACATGGTAAGTTCACTTTGTTACTTTTGATGTTTCCTTTTCATTTGTTGCTACACTGACTATAGTGTTGCTGAACTACTTAGCTTAGCGCACTGCTAGTGACTCCAACTAGCTTAGTGGGTGTTTATGTGTTAGTTAACAAAGGCTAACCTCTAAAGCTAACCTGTTCCACTGGTAAAAGGGATGTTAAAATATAGTTAACTACCACCAGTGTTTACAGGGTAAAAAAAATACCCCAGGACTGTCCAAGATGTTTGACAGCTGTAGTCATTTATTTGATTAAGCATCTAAATTTTATGTATTTACAAAATCCCATATTAAGTGATATACACAACATCAAAGTGGTCACCTTTTAGTTGTCTCTCCTAACACAAGTGTATTTTATTTATGCATCAATGATACAGAACCTGAGAATATCTGTCAATGTAACAACGAACATAAAAGTTAAAACTATAGTGAACAATAACAAATGTTAGTATGAATTTAATGTTATTTATAGAACCCTATATGACAACAATATGGTCTGACAGGACTTTACAGGGTTAATTATAGAGAACAATCAATGATAGTAATAGATAAAGTGTGAAGCATCTTCTGTCTCTGTCCTTAGTATCATCACTTAGGTTTGACACAAACCATAAAGACATGAACACATGTATGTCTGCATGTTCTGCTGCATGTGTGTTTTGTTCAGCTGTTACACAAGCTTTAGAAGCTGCTGCTGGAACTTTCTGGGACGGACAATCAGGGTGATCCTGCCTGCGTCATCCTGGAAGGACAGTATGTGGGGTTCAGACCCGTCCTTCATTGAACCTCCACACGTAGCTGGTACCACTTCCAGTTGGTCTGGTACCACTTCCAGTTGGTCTGGTTTGTCAAACTGGCCAGAGAGATCCTTGAGGATGGGTATCTTTAGCACCTCATCGAAGAATGGACCAGGGTCCCAGAAGACCTGGTCACAGATGTGGTCCAACATGTCCTCCACATAATCTGCAATTCACAAATAAAATATGTGTGTACTTTGTGTACCCTTCAATAACCATTAAGTTATGTTGCACAGTTTTTGGTACTTGATTTTTTATTATTCATAGTCTATTAATAAGTGTATTTATAATGAAAGGTATTCTAAACAGTCACTTTAATAAAGTATAGAAGATGATAATAAATAAATTCATTATTTATTTTTTGTTTGTATGCATTTCTACACATTTTGTGACTGCAGTATTTTTAATAAAAGCTTGGTAAACTTATTGGAGGTTGGTTCAGTTTTAATTGGCTTTGCTGTGGCCCCTCCTCCTTTCTTGGATTTGGGTAAATTTACCCAGAACAATGGTTCACCAGCTGATGTTGTTGCTTGGGGACGTCCAGCATATTTATTGAAGTGCAGCGCTGGCAGGTATAATCTGTGGAGAGAATATGTCATTTATAAATATGATGGAACCATACATGTATGTTTATACACTGGACAATCATGGCTTATTTACCTGCAGAACATTCCAACAAAAGAAAAGAGCACATTCTTGGTGTAAAAGAAGCTACAGTCCAGTAGATGTGTTTTTAATACTATGGAGACACTTCTTCACTTTTCCATATTCTTTGTTCTGTGATATCTTCAACAGTTTCATTGTCCTAATAAATAAGAAAATAGAACTTATTACAACAACCCCCAAATTCACCATAATAATAATAATTTATATGTGATTACACAATATTTATAATATTTCTATTTTCACAGACATTCAATTCACAATTGGTGTTTATTATAGTTTAGTTTTTATTTGATTTATATTTTGTTTAATTAAGAAACATGGACCTTTGAGATGTGAACACAGGATAAACTAGTCTACTCTTTTTTCTGGAAAACTGGTAATGATGACATTACTATTCTACAGAGATGAACGTACCTAACTGTCTTGTCTGTACATTTGACACCCGCTGACACACAGTACAACACCTCAAACAGCTCCAGTAGGGTTAGGGTCCAGCTTTCATACACAATATATGTAGGTATCTTATGGATGGAGCTGGAAGATTCTAGAATAATACAAAATAAGACACATCAACCTCTACACTGCTAGAACTAAAACTAATAATCTTATGTAACTTATTAAAATGTTCATGTCAAATATGAAGTAAGTCACATCATGGACTGACTGTGATGCAGTTGGGACAGAATCTACAGAGTCATACATGATATCCTGTGGATCCAGAAAATCCAAAAGATGAGCTGAACCTCTAAAGTGTTCTTCTTCTAACCAAGGTCATTTTACAGGTTCTATTTATTAGTGTAGATGTGTTTGTCTAAACACCAGGGACAGTAATATTTGTAGTGAGTATTTCCAGTTACATTAGCATCATTAGCATGTGTGCTAACAGCTGATCTTACACCTATCATTGTGCTTTAATCAGCCCAGAGTGTCGCTAACACATGGAATTGTCTGAAACATGTAGAGAATCTCTATAAATTTACCAACAAGTAACACTAAGCACTTTTACACTGTCTGTTGTTTCACTGCTGTAAAGTTGTAGAACTAGCTAGCAGCAGTCACGGCTCTTGTTAGCATTAACTAATGTTACTCTAAATACAAACACAGACCATATTATATAAATACTTACATGTTCCTCCTCTGATGTTCTGTTGTGGACAGTTGGTTCTGCTCCAGGTTTAAGGCACAGTTCTGTTGTACTGACCCAGGTTAGAAAAGCAGTCTGTTGTGAAGTGGACACTAACAGGGTCTTTGGTAAATTTCTTTAAAAATAAATGTGATCCACTTCAGTCTTTCATCTTCTGAAGTTTGAAGCTCATGTATGGACTTGTGTTTTTCCTTTTAACCAGGAACAGAAGTGTTTAGAGTTTGTCGACACATTCCTTCTGTGTCTCTGCATCAATGTAGAATAATGGCGGATCTCCGAGACCAAGCAGAGGTCATAGGTCAATAGGTGTCGGTTAGCTGAGCAGGTGGGGTGGGATATTCAAATTAAAGTGCACCTGTTACATGTGAGGGGCAGCAAATCAAAACAGAGCGTTTCCCGCCCCCTCCAATAAGACACGGATCAAGTGAAAAGACACGTGGATGTTTTTTTTTCATGATTCCAGGGTCTCCTAACACGCAGACAACACATATATGTGCTGTGAAAATGTTAAAAAGTCTATTTAGCATGATATGACCCCTTTAAAGGTGATCTGGTTCCATACCAGGCCAATAGAACCCTTCTTTTATTTATAAAGCCCTAAATCACAACAAAGTCGTCTCACAGGGCTTTACAAAAACTACAGAGATATATGAACAGTCCCAAGCATCCCCTGTCCTTAGACCCTCCACCTGTCCTTAGACCCTCCCCCTCGGCAACAAATCTTGAGGAGAACCACATTGAAGGACAGATCCACTCCCATGGACGGACAGACTATAGATGAACGTCCATTTATAAATGCAGGAGGGGGGGCTGGTCCAGACAGGCAGGAGCAGGGGTCCGGGGTCACAGGTCGGCACAGGTGAGATACTGCAGATCCTGTCGTCCATGGCTTCCACGCAGACACTGTCAGGAGAGCCACCACTCACCCCAGGGGGGGGGGGGGGGGGGGGGACACCAGGTGACTAGTCATGAACAGACTTGGTATGAAAGATAGGTTATAAAAATGACAGAAACAGGTGTGAGGGAGGGAAAGAGAAGAAAGAACTCAGTGTCTGTACTTCCCCCAGCATTCTAACTCCTAGGGCAGCCTAGACTGAACTGTGACTCATACATCATGTATACATGATATATGAGTCACATCATTTTTAACTAACCTGACCATAGTCTTTCTCAAACGAGAATGTTTTCAACCTAATTTTAAATGTAGAGACTGTTTCGACGTCTTTAATATTAAAGGGAAGATGATTCCATAAGACAGTAACCATGGTAACTAAAGGCTCTAGCTCCATCAGACAGTAACCATGGTAACTAAAGGCTCTAGCTCCATCAGACAGTAACCATGGTAACTAAAGGCTCTAGCTCCATCAGACAGTAACCATGGTAACTAAAGGCTCTAGCTCCATCAGACAGTAACCATGGTAACTAAAGGCTCTAGCTCCTACTGTACTTTTAGAAACCCTAGGAACTTTCAATAAACCTGCATTCTGAGAACGAAGGGTTCTATTGGGCTGGTACGAAACCAGATCATCTTTAAGATAAGAGGGGCCCATACCATTAACCCCTGACCTCTGACCCCTAACCCATACCATTAATGGTTTTATATGTAAGGAGGAGGATTTTAAATTTAATTCTAGACTCAACTGGTAGCCAGTGAAGGGTTTGGAGCACAGGGGTGATAGGGCTAGGGGTAATTTTTAGACAGAATAGCTAATGTTGCGCAGGTGAAAGAAGGCTGTTCTGCATGTTTGGTTAATGTGCCCTGACCTCTGACCCTTTGAGTGAAAGATGTGGATCAAATAAAACTCCTAAATTTTTAACTGTGTCACTGGGTGTTCCACTTAAGTTGTCTACAGTAACTATCTGGTCAGTTAGAGAGTCTGTGGCATTTTTAGGACCAATTATAACGACTTCAGTTTTTTCAGGGTTCAATAAAAGATAATTGGCACTCATCCAAGTCTTTATGTCTTGGACACATGTACTTAGTTTATCTATTTGTCTGGTCTGATCAGGTTTAATCGATAAATATAGCTGTGTGTCATCTGCATAACAATGAAAATTAATGCCATGATTTCTAATGATGTTACCTAAAGGGAGCATATATAGTGTAAACAAAATAGGCCCAAGGACTGACCCTTGAGGAACGCCATAATTAACTCTGGAGAACGGCCATGATTGTTGATTAACGTTAACAAATTGGTAACGATTAGATAAATATGATTTAAAGCAGCAGAGGGCTGCTCCTCTAATACCTATATCACATTCTAATCTGTGCACTAAGATACTGTGGTCAATGGTGTCAAAGGCTGCACTAAGGTCTAATAACACCAGGACCGATAATAATCCGATGTCAGCGGCTAATAATAAGTCATTAGTAACTTTAACTAACGCTGTTTCAGTGCTATGATGGGCACAAAAGCCAGACTGAAACTATTCAAATAAACTATTATCCTGCAGGAATTGGCACAGCTGTTTAACTATTACTCTTTCTAGAACTTTTCAGAGGAAGGGCAGATTAGATATAGACCTAGAATTATCTAGAATGTCAGGATCTAAGGTAGGTTTTTTCAGAATTGGTTTAATAACAGCATATTTAAATGACTGCGGCACATATCCAGTAATTAATGAAGTGTTAATTATATTTAGGACAGTGTTAATAATTAGGGGCAGAATCTGTTTCAAAAGTTTAGTTGTAATTGGATCTAAGAGGCAGGTGGCTGATTTGGAAGACATGATAATAGATATGACATCAGTTTGGTCTACAGTGGTGAAATGATTTAGTGTTACAGAGGGGTTTATAAAAAGGCCTAGGTTTGAAACCACTGCTTTTTCTGATCTAATATTTGGGAGTAGTTGATCTATTTTGTCTCTAATAGTTGATATTTTATTGTTAAAGAACTGCAGGAAATCATCAGAATGGCGCGTGGATGGAATAACTGGTTCCACGGAGGTGTGTCTGTATGTCAGTCTGGCTACAGTACTGAACAGGAATCTAGGATTATTCTTGTTTTCTTCTATTATGGATGAGTAATATCTAGTTGTGGCTGTACGCAAAGCTTGATTATACTTTAGTCACATATTTTTACAGCCATTGAAAGAATGTTGTGAATTGGATCGGCGCCATTGTCTCTAATTTAGGTGTTTGTTTAATGGAGTGAGTGTCAGCGTTGTACCATGGGGAGGTTCATCTAATCTTAGTAGTTTTTAACTGAAGGAGGCGACTGTATCTAAAGTAGTTTGTAGTGTGAGCATGGTACTATCGACTAACTCATCACTTATACTGGGACTAAATGTGTCCTTTACATAATCACATGACATAGACACAAATAGTGACTGAATTAACTCTTTGTACTTTGAGACAGCACGGTCACATAGTATCCTTTTCATTTGTGTTTTAATCACTGAGCCAATGAAATAAAGGCTTTTAAATGTTCACATGTATGAGTGCCTTTAAATCTTCCTTTTTCATATCAAGTGCAGATATTTATATAAATGTAATCAGTGAAGTGATTACCTGCACTTTTCTGTCTTCTGAAGTGCTTTACCTGCTGCTAGCACATCTGTCTGTGGTGTGAGTTTTTACCTAGAACTTCACTTCCATCCATCAGTTGAAGTAAATGTAAGGGTGTGTTTGTTTCTGGTGAAAGGAAGAAATATCTGCTGTTCACTTCATATGTGAATCTGTTTGTTACTGTTTGTGGACTGAGTCACTTCTATTAAAGCTCCTCCCATTGTCTGTGAGTAAAGTACTTTCCCCGTTGCCATGGAAACCAGCCTGTAGTTCCACACGCAGACACACAGAGCTGACTGGAGTAAAGTCTGTCTGAATGTTAAACCATGCCTCTGAACTCCTGTGATTTTTGGTAAAACTGTAAATAATTGGTGAAAACAAAGTTGATGATGAGTGACAGGAGGGTCTGAGGAACAAGTAGATAAAGATAGATTTTGTATAAATAAGAAGAAGTCAGTCAGAAATGGTTTGTTATTACTTCCTGTTTGTTTTTGCTTCAGACTTATGATTACTTCCTGGATGCTGTGTTGAAAAGGTTAGAGATAATTTTCATGGTTTATTCAAATATTTTCTCTGATGGTAAAGCAGACATGATGATGTGTTCAGGTGCAGTAGTATTTCCCAGAACTCAACACATGATGATGTGTTCAGGTGCAGTAGTATTTCCCAGAATTCAAAACATGACGCATTCAGGTGCAGTAGTATTTCCCAGAATTCAACACATGACGCGTTCAGGTGCAGTAGTAGTTCCCAGAATTCAACACATGATGACGCGTTCAGGTGCAGTAGTAGTTCCCAGAATTCAACACATGATGACGCGTTCAGGTGCAGTAGTATTTCCCAGAATTCAACACAAACAGCTCAGTTTCAAACAGACAAATATTAAAAACCAAAATACAGTGATTCTCATTTTCAAGGGATGAAAGAAAATCAACAGAAGATTAAATTTGACAAACTTTTACATTTACATCTTTAGTTCAGGACATTATGCAATTCATTCCAATTTTCTGTTAAACTACATTTTTATAAAGGTTATCTATGGTGTACAGAATCAGAAAATCAATGTTTGCATATGGTGGACATTCTGTTTAAGTACAAAATGGCCGCCATTAAACTATTAGAATCCATTCAAATTGAGGTTTTATCTGTTAAACCCATGTTTTAAGGCTCAGGGAATCCAATGGTACTAGTTCCAACGCATGATGACCTACCCACATTAACCCCAATCATTTTTATCTCATTTTGAATTTTTATCTCATCATTTACACTTTTTATTTCATTTACACTTTATCTCATCATTTTGACTTTGCTTAATGTGCCTATTAGTGCAGTAAATACACTAGTACCATTGGATTCCTTAACCCTTAAAACATGGGTTTAACAGTTAAAACCACCATTTGAACTCATTTTTCTTAATTTTTAATTTTTCGTCTATGAATACGAAAGAAAATTCTATTTCCGAAAGAAAACTGAAATGTCCGAGACAAAAATACAGTACAGTGCTACACACAACTACGTTGTTTACGTAAATACATCACGTACGTAGCTTCCTATTGGCTATGATGCTTTCTGTGACCTTTAACCCTCATTCATCCCAGAGCGGCTGCTGTGTCTCCATAGTAACACACACACTTTAACGCTCATTTCTCCACCTAGACCAGCGCTGTTAGTATCAACAGTTGAGCCCAACGGTGCAGAAGAGTATATGACCCACACACTATCATCAGCTTAACCACAATTGGTCCAAACTTGGACTCCTCAAGCCCGGAGACGTGGACCGTTTGACAGCAGAGTCTCCCTCCCACAGAGGTGGTTGCCGGCATTGGAGGCGGAGCCTCTGTGGGAGGAAGTAAAGGTGGCTGTTGCAGTGGATTTACAGCTAAGCTAACCCGTTTCTACTGCCGTTGCCCAACGTACGCTCAGTGGGAAACAAAGTGGACTAACTGAAGCTGGATTTAAACACCAAACATGATCCACCAGACTGCTGTATCCTCGTTCTTAACCAGACCTGGATCAACTCTTCTGTCCCGGACACCCACATTAGCCTGAATGTGTTAACAATATTCAGCTCAGACAGAATCCATGCTCTCACAAGTAAAACCTGGTGTGGTGGTGTTTGTATCTACACTAACAACAGCTGCTGTTAGCCTAGACAGGCTAACATCTAAATTACATTTTCTTTTAACACATATTTCATACAAAATCAATAAATTTCGATACATTTTAAAGGTTTTGAGGGGTAGTATTGGGGGCCTTGGAACGAATTAGGTATTTTACATGTAAAATGGAACTCTACGAAAATTTCACGGTACAAAAACACTTCTGGAACAATTTAATTTTGTAAGTAGAGGTACCACTGTAATAGTTTAATGGCAGCCATTTTGTAATCAAACAGAAAGTCCACCATATACTGTACACATCTGGACAAATCGAGGGTTTAGCGCTAGAGGGGCGTAAGTGGCATGAGAGTCAAATGGCACTTACGCCCCTCTAGCGCTAAACCCTCGAAATACAAACATTAATTTTCTGATTCTGTACACCATAAATAACCATTACATAAATATATACTTAAACAAACAAAATGAATTTGACTATTCTTCATCATTATCATCATTCCCAGTTATAGTTAGAATAATAATCTCAGTTCGATGTGTGAATTTCATCCTGAGCTCCGCCCACATTGTGACATCATAGGGGTTGACTGATCAGATTGGAACTCTGATGCTGCTCGCTGGAATCTTACCCCCCCCCACACACCTGTCCCCTCCCCTGTACCCGTTGGCATGAATGACAGTTAAATTAAAGATTAGACGAAGGTCAAAGTTTTAAATAAAAGTGGAAAGACAATCGTTAAGTTAAACAAGATTAAAAAGGTTTGTGTTACAACTATGATTAGAGTGCAAAGGTTGAATGGGCGGGTCAGGGCCCAGCGCTGCCTGATGCAAAGGTCAAATGGGCGGGGCCCGGTACGGCCCATTAGGAGCCAAACTCCACCGTTTCCTCTGTGATGGGTTTGAAGTCGTAATTTCCTCTGCCATCCATGTGGAGGTAAAACTGACAAAAACAACATTATTAGGGTTAATATTAATAATAACAACAACAGTATTAGGGTTAATTATAATTAAACCAGACTTCCATCCATCAGTTGAAGTAAATGTAAGCGTGTGTTTGTTTCTTGTTGCTGTAGTTGTTTCTGGTGAAAGGAAGACATATCTGCTGTTCACTGTTTGAGTCACTTCTTTTAAAGCTCCTCCCATTTTATATTAAAGCTCCTCCCATTTTCTGTGACTAAGGGACTTTCCCCGTTGCCATGGAAACCAGCCTGTAGTTCCACACGCAGACACACAGAGCTGACTGGAGTAAAGTCTGTCTGAATGTTAAACCATGCCTCTGAACTCCTGTGATTTTTGGTAAAACTGTAAATAATTGGTGAAAACAAAGTTCATGATGAGTGACAGGAGGGTCTGAGGAACAAGTACATGTACTTTTTATGTATGTACTGTGAAAAATAAGTGAGTTAGAACAATTTAAAAAACACTGAACTCAACATGAGACAGAAATGATTTTTCCAATAGAAGTCTATTGACAGAAATCCCTGACATCATCCCAAACAGGTTCCTGTCATTTCACTTTAAAAAGAGCTAGATCTTCAAACCCTGGTTTGTTTGAATTCTCAGAACCATGGCAACATTTGTGGAAAATATTGTTTGTCTACTATATGGTTTTGCCCTGAGGACGAGTTATTGACACATTTTTCAGCTTAATTTTTTCTTCTCTCGTGCTCTAGCGATGACATCACCCACTGATAAAAAGTCAGATTTTGGTCTTTTCAGGGTGGATTTACTGAGTTCTCTATCGACAACCGTAAATCACACCCTCATGACAATCACATCCTAAAAAAGGATTTTTTTGTTGGGCTCATTAAGAATGAATGGGGTTTTATTTGGTATAATAATGCGAAATCTGTACGAAATATCGGAATTATGAGACCACACGTGTAATCTCTGGGTCAATCTGATTAATTTTTCCTATTTACAGCTAAACGCTATGGTGCATGGTTTGGGAGTTATAGCCACGTAAACATGACCCAATTCATTTCAGATGGACATTGACTGTTTTAACATTTGATATAAAATCCATGCATCAGTGTCAATCCTCATAGGTACCACATCTATAGAGACTAGGCCACACATTTTAGCATCAACATTTTTGGTCAATTTACAATGGCGCAAACTTTTGTATAAATCAGAAGAAGTCATAATGAATACGACAAACAATATACCAATATATATTAGCTCATTAGCAGGTAACCGTACATAGCCTAGGGCATTAGCATTAGCAGGTAACCATAGATAGCCTAGGATATTAGCATTAGCAGGCGGCTGTGGCTAGAGTGGGTCGCCCAATGACCGAGAGGTTGGCGGTTCGTGTCCCAGCTCTGACTGTCCACATGTCAAAGTGGCCTTGGGCAAGACACTGAACCCTGACTTAGGCCCTCAGTGGGACTGACCTTTGACCTTAGAAACCTACTGGTGTATGAGTGTGTGTGTGACTGGGTGAATGTGAAGCTAATGTAAAGCGCTTTGAGCAACATGAAGGTGCAAAGAACTATATAAATGCAGACCATTTACCATTAACCATACATAGTCTAGCTCATTAGAATTAGCACATAACAATACATAGCCTAGCTGATTAGCATTAGCAGGTAACTACACATAGCTACAGTTTACAATTACCGTAAATTCCGGACTATAAGCCGCTACTTTTTTCCCAAACTTTCAACCCTGCGGCTTATTCAGTGATGCGGCTAATTTATGTACGGCCACCAGCGGCGCTCGAGTAGAAAAGGTACGATTTAGACCGGTGGAATATATGCGTCGAGGAAGACTGAATGAAAAAGGAGGGGCGGAACAAACGCGGGGTGACAGGTTTAAGTGGGGACCGGTAAAGGTGAGGGACAGACAAAAAAAAGGTGAAGAGGCGGTAAAAAGTTGCTTAAAGAAAAACCCGTGGCGGTGTGTGAGAGAAGACAGAGGCTCGACCAGACCCTGTGGATTTTTTTTGCACGTTGGCACGGAGGAGTTTGACCTGAACTCTCTGCGAAAGATTAAAGTTATCGCTGACTCTGTGATAGATGAGGCGAGGCGGCGACCAGCCACCTGTTTGTGGACGCGGCGGACAATAGTGGATATATTTTTCCCTCCCTTACCTTTGGAAATATACACTTTTTTTCCCTTGGATTACTTTCAACGGGACCCGGACTCTGCAGGCCTGCATCAAACCTTAAGTATCATTTTCCGTTCATTTTGCCGGCTGTGATTCTTGGACTGTGGACTTTAATGAAGGACATTTAGTTTCATTCGCGGGACTTGAAGTCGGGTTTGGGTTAATTTTGTGTTTGTGTTACATGTTTTAATGTGGGCACATGCGGCTTATATACAGGTGCGGCTTGTGTATGTACAAAATCGGTTTTCCTCTTAAAATGTGGTGGGTGCAGGTTATAATCAGGTGCGCTCTATAGTCCGGAAATTACGGTAAATAATTTATAGGTTTTAAAACTGCTGTATCTCACTTATTTTTCACAGTACAGGAAAAATAAATATATTTTTTCACCAATTATTTACAGTTTTACCAAAAATTGCAGTAGTTCAGAGGCATGGTTTAACATTCAGACAGACTTTACTCCAGTCAGCTCCATGGTTTCCATGGCAACGGGGAAAGTCCCTTACTCACAGAGCTTTAACATAAAATGGGAGGATCTTTAATAGAAGTGACTCAGTCCACAAACAGTAACAAACGGATTCACATATGAAGTGAACAAATTTCTTCCTTTCACCAGAAACAACTACAGCGACAAGAGACAAACACACGCTTACATTTACTTCAACTGATGGATGGAAGTCTGGTTAGTGTTTTACTGTTGAGGACGTTTATCATTGGAATCAGACTGCACTCTGTTTGAATAAAGCTATGTTTACTGCTAAAGGCTAGCTAGCCAGCAACTTATCATTTAATGTGGAAGGTAGCTTCAGCCAAACCAAATGTTAGCATGTATTAGCTATAATAGTCAGTCTGTTAACTGGCAGTTGTGTGAATTGACATTAAGTTGTCAGGGAATACTTTTCAGGTGGGTCTTTGGGGTATTTGGCTCAGATGGGTATTGTTATAAAAACAGACTAACCTCGTGGTGTTTCCACAGAGATTTCCTGTGAGAGACAGTGAACAGAGTGATTCCCACCTGTGAACAAACAACTGTTACAACACTGAACTATATCCACACCATGGATTCACTAACCCTAACGATACCCCGAACCCTAATGAACTCAATGTGTCCGTCCATCATTAAAGCAGTGGTTCAGTCACAGCAGTTTTTCTAACTTTAGCCTCAAATACGTTATATGGGTCAAAATGAGTTAAAATTTATTGATAAAATCCCAGTAAAATGTCTCCTGAACACTTCTAACTATGAGTGTTTGTTAAATTCCTAGCGTAACTTCTTCAAATCATGTCTTTTATGAAGAACAACAACTGACTCTGACAGTAATTAAGTCTAAAACTAAGACAAATCGACTCCAAACACGATTTTCCTTGGCGCTGGCGTTAGGTATTTCCCCGTCATGTTTGGTACCGTTGGAAATATGGGGATTCCCTCTAGACAACCCTTAAATAGAAATCTACAGAATTATAGATTTGAACCAATGGGAGGCCTCAGAACAAAGCCTTCTGCACTAAACTAAAGCCCTTGTTGCTATGGCGATGTTGAAAAACGACCTCTGATTGGTTGAATTAGTGTCACACAAACATTTTTATTAAACTTTAAGATAAATATAAAATATTAATTTATGAAATTTGACCGAAATGACTGGTTTAGTGCTGGTTTTGTCACGTATTGTAATATTTCCAAAATGGTCCATCCCATCAAAGACAGTTTTAGAGTCAGGGTAGAGTCAGGGTAGAGTCAGGGTAGAGTCAGGGTAGAGTTAGTTTAGGGTCAGGGTAGAGTTAGTTTAGGGTCAGGGTAGAGTCAGGGTAGAGTTAGTTTAGGGTCAGGGTAAAGTCAGGGAAGGGTCAGGGTAGAGTTAGGGTAGGGTCAGGTTAGAGTCAGGGTAGGGTCAGGTTAGGGTTAGGGTAGGGTCAGGGTAGAGTAAGGGTAGAGTCAGGCTAGAGTCAGGCTAGAGTCAGGGTAGAGTCAGGGTAGGGTCAGGGTAGAGTCAGGGTAGAGTCAGGGTAGAGTCAGACTAGAGTCAGGCTAGAGTCAGGCTAGAGTCAGGCTAGAGTCAGGCTAGAGTCAGGCTAGAGTCAGGCTAGAGTCAGGCTAGAGTCAGGGTAGGGTCAGGGTAGGGTCAGGGTAGAGTCAGGGTAGAGTCAGGGTAGACTTAGGTTAGGGTCAGGGTAGAGTCAGGGAAGTGTCAGGGTAGAGTTAGGTTAGGGTCAGGGTAGAGTCAGGGAAGGGTCAGGGTAGAGTTAGGTTAGGGGCAGGGTAGAGTCAGGGAAGGGTCAGGGTAGAGTTAGGTTAGGGGCAGGGTAGAGTCGGGGTAGAGTCAGGGAAGGTCGTACCGTGCGACAGTGGCTGTAGATATAATCCTCTACGTCCACACTCACTGCACTCGTGCATTCATCCAAAATGGCGAACTGGGGTTTATGATAGAAGAGTCTGGCCATCTGTGAACACACACACACACACAAAAGCTAATGCAGGGTTCATACACACTTTAACCAATACTTTTCTATGACTTTAGGTCAAATTTCCATGACTACATACTCCTAAATCTGCCAGTGAACTTTAAACAATCAGAATAAAAAAATGAAAGTGTTAAAGTGGTAGAGTCAGGGAAGGGTCAGGGTAGAGTCAGGGAAGGGTCAGGGTAGAGTCAGGCTAGAGTCAGGGTAGAGTCAGGGTAGAGTCAGGGTAGGGTCAGGCTAGAGTCAGGGTAGAGTCAGGGTAGAGTCAGAAAAGGGTCAGGGTAGAGTCAGGTTGGGGTCAGGGTAGAGTCAGGGTAGAGTCAGGGTAGAGTCAGGGTAGAGTCAGGGTAGGGTCAGGCTAGAGTCAGGGTAGAGTCAGGGTAGAGTCAGAAAAGGGTCAGGGTAGAGTCAGGTTGGGGTCAGGGTAGAGTCAGGCTAGAGTCAGGCTAGAGTCAGGGTAGAGTCGGGGTAGGGTCAGGCTAGAGTCGGGGTAGGGTCAGGCTAGAGTCAGGGTAGAGTCAGGGTAGGGTCAGGGTAGGGTCAGGGTAGAGTCAGGGTAGAGTTAGGCTAGAGTCAGGGTAGTGTCAGGGTAGAGTCAGGGTAGGGTCAGGCTAGAGTCAGGGAATGGTCAGGGTAGAGTCAGGCTAGAGTCAGGGTAGGGTCAGGGTAGGGTCAGGCTAGAGTCAGGGTAGGGTCAGGCTAGAGTCAGGGTAGAGTCAGGCTAGAGTCAGGGTAGAGTCAGGCTAGAGTCAGGGTAGAGTCAGGGAATGGTCAGGGTAGAGTCAGGGAATGGTCAGGGTAGGGTCAGGCTAGAGTCAGGGTAGGGTCAGGCTAGAGTCAGGGTAGAGTCAGGGCAGAGTCAGGGAAGGGTCAGGGTAGAGTCAGGGAAGGGTCAGGGTAGAGTCAGCCTAGAGTCAGGGTAGAGTCAGGCTAGAGTCAGGGAAGGGTCAGGGTAGAGTCAGGGAATGTTTAGGATAGAGTCAGGGAAGGGTCAGGGTAGAGTCAGGCTAGAGTCAGGGTAGAGTCAGGCTAGAGTCAGGCTAGAGTCAGGGTAGAGTCAGGGTAGAGTCAGGGAAGGGTCAGGGTAGAGTCAGGGTAGAATCAGGCTAGAGTCAGGGTAGAGTCAGGGTAGGGTCTTTAAACAATCAGAATAAAAAATGAAAGTGTTAAAGTGTGTTAAAGTTTAACAAGAAAATGAATGACAATGTGTGGTTCCACATTAAATTAACATTTTTGTACCGTATTTTACACACTATAAGGCACATTAAGTAAAGTAAAACCATGAGCTAAAAAGTGAAAACTATGAGATAAAAAGTGAAAGTTATGAGATAAAAAGTCAAAATGATCAAACTGTCACTTCCCCGTCTGGGTTCATGTCCAAGTATGCCTGTTCCAAACACTTCTTCTTCGTTTGTTCTAGTCAATGACGTAAATGCTGATAAAAGGACTCACTGCAGGGGTAGTGTTCTATAACTGTTCTATTATATCATTTAGACTGAACTTAATGAACCTTACAGTCCACTCAACCTTATAGTCCAGTCCACCTTACAGTCCAGTCCACCTTACAGTCCGGTTCACCTTACAGTCCGGTTCACCTTACAGTCCGGTTCACCTTACAGTCCGGTTCACCTTATAGTCCAGTCCACCTTATAGTCCGGTTCACCTTATAGTCCGGCTCACCTTATAGTCCGGTTCGCCTTATAGTCCGGTTCGCCTTATAGTCCGGTTCGCCTTACAGTCCAGTCCACCTTACAGTCCAGTCCACCTTACAGTCAGTCCGCCTTACAGTCCAGTCCACCTTACAGTCCGGTTCACCTTACAATCCTGTCCACCTTACAGTCCGGTTCACCTTACAGTCAGTCCACCTTACAGTCTGGTTCACCTTAGAGTCCGGTTCACCTTACAGTCCGGTTCACCTTACAGTCCGGTTCACCTTACAGTCCAGTTCACATTATAGTCCAGTCCACCTTAGAGTCCAGCAGGTTCCTAAATGGACATTGGTAAGAACGCAGTAATGGTCTTTACTGTCTTTGTGTTTAGTTTTACTAGTACTTTAAAAGTTACTGAACAAACACTGACTATTTGCTCCAAAACAACAGACATTTGAGATGAAATATTTTATTATATGATAAAGAATTATTTAAATGTTTGAAAAACACAATAAGTCATTTTGGCCAAAAATGCAGTTACAGACTTTTTACTTTGTAGGACAGTGTTGGTCATGTGACTTTTTACTTTGTAGGACAGTGTTGGTCATGTGACTTTTTACTTTGGAGGACAGTGTTGGTCATGTGACTTTTTACTTTGGAGGACAGTGTTGGTCATGTGACTTTTTACTTTGGAGGACAGTGTAATAGAGTAAAGGTTAATAGTGTTGCCACGGTTACCGCCATCCTCTGCTTCTCTCCTCCACTCAGAACATCCATCCAGTCCTGGACACAGTCCCAACTGCCTTCTCTGTCCAAGATGTGACTGAGCTGAACATTATCCAGGTACTGCTGTAACACCTGCAGAGGTCAGAGGTCAGTAATACCTGATCAGAGATGCCTTTCCTCCTCTGTTCTTCCACAGTATCAGGGTTAGGCTTAAGGTCAGAGGTTAAAGGTCAGTAGTACCTGATCAGAGATGCCTTTCCTCCTCTGTTCTTCCACAGTATCAGGGTAAATCACTTGATCCCTCAGAGATCCTAAGGTCATGTAAGGCCTCTGAAACACACACACACACGTATTACCTGATGACCGGAAATAATACTATTATTAGACCTTCGCCGCGGACAACGTCGGCGCAAGGCCTATTGAGTCTGCTGTGATGGCCAGGTGACCAAATATGCCAGGGGCGCGGTCGCCAGGGACGATTCGCACCACTCACACACACTCGCACCACTCACACATTGACGGTAGCGAGCCGTGTCTGAGCATGTGCTCGTCACACACACACACCGCATACTTGTTCCTGCTCAGAATGAATGGGAGTCTATGGGCCACGCCCACTCAGGGTCACTGACATGAGTGTAAGTGTGTCAAATGTGACCTCTGACCCCATAGGGACATGGGGAAAGTCAAAAGATTTCATTTGGGGGCGAGTTCGGGGGGTCAGAAAAACGCTATATTGTTCTTGCTTGGTTTCTGAATTTTTCTTTCTTTATTATTTATTATTATTTATTTTTCTTTCGTCTGCTCTTTGACTTCTAATTTGACCCCCTGAACATGCACGAAAACTCCCCAATTTTTGCACACACCTCAGAAGTGTGAAAAAGTGCAAGTATTTATAAGTTTCATAAAAGTCAGTTTAGAAATGTGTCTACAGCGCCACCTAGAAAAGGTGAAATAGTTTGTATTAGGCCAGATCACGCCCTAGTGAAGTTAGAGCTATGAAAATCAGTACATGTGTTCACCATATGATGATGAACAAAAAACCTAATGATGACCACGCCCATAAACCAACAGGAAGTCCGCCATCTTGGATTTAAATTTTTTTTTTTTGAGTCATTTTCGCTGTCATTGGATTTTTTTCCATCTCCTCCTTGGCCATTGTGTCAAATGAGCTCAAAATCCACGAACACGATCTAGACAAGCAGGACTTTAAAAGTTATCCAATTTAGTTGGAAAAGTTGCATCGTTTTTGTGCTACGCTGTCGCAAATTTTGCAAAGATTTCGGGAAAAATTACCACTACATAAATTGCTTCAGCTCTGACATACAAACACTGATTTGGCTGAAATTTGACACAGACGTACGTCTATCTCCCAGGTCTACATCCATTTAACTAAAGACATTCTGATATTGTACTATAGTGCCCCCTAGAAATGTACTTTTATGAAAATGGCTGTAGTTCGGACATACGAACACCAATTTTGCTGAAATTTGACGCGGATGTATGTCTCCCCGGTGTACACTTGTTTGTCATATGAAATTTTTATTTCGCACTATAGCGCCCCCGACAGATTCACCAAACACACCGTTAGTAAAGGAGGTATTAAATTCAAATATGTCTGTGTATCTGTCTGTCTGTGTATCTGTCTGTGTATCTGTGTATCTGTCTGTGTATTTGTCTGTCTGTCTGTCTGCCTGTGTCTGTCAGCAGGCTTATCAGTGTTGGGAAAGTTCACCTTAATTAGGAACTAGTTCAAAGTTCAGTTCAAGTTATTCAATATGAATTAGTTCAGTTCATCGTTCATTCTTCCTAATTATCAACTAGAAGTTCATGGATCCCAAAATGAACTTTTTCGTTCTTTTTTGTGTTATTATTGTAAACTTATTATTAACCATTTCTGACGTTATCCTGTAGTCAAGAAATCAGGGGAAATGCCCCCCCTCCAGGGCAGAAGTAAGTACCTTACCCCAGGGTTAACTTCCCTCTGCAGGTTCTTAGAACACAAGGAGCAGTTTCAGTGAGTTTCGTTTTCAATGTTTATTTCCAAGAACGGGACAACACCTGCTCTGGTCGCCGGTCACACTCTGTACATTTAACTCTTTTTCTCCGCTCCCAAAAACTCTCTGCACCCCCCGCTCTCTCTTTTCTCATTGTCTATTCCACAACATTGTTGCCAAGTTCAGAATAATACAAAAATGACATCTATGATAATGTTGTGTTTTGATCCCATTTTATTCCTTATAGGACTCAATAATTACAACGTGATAAGAACGAAATATGAACGACATAAGAGCACAGTTCAATAAATGACAGAATAACCACGTTCACAACTTCCCGTTCATTTGGCAAAAGTGAACGAGTCGTTCACGTTCGTCAAAAATATGATATAGTTCGTGAACGATCGTTCAATTAACGCGTTCAGGTACAACACTGAGGCTTAAGTAAAACATTTTACGACAGGTTTTGATGAAACTTTTAGGAATGATAGATAATGGGTCAAGGAAGAACCCATTAGATTTAGATCAATGAAGGTCAAGGTCACACTGAAGGTCAACAGCTAAAACACATCAGTGGTAATATCATGTTTTTTTCCCATTCACATGGTCTGACCCTAACCTTTGACCCCTAACCTTCAGGCATCAGATAGGTCAACACCTATAAACCTAACCTTTGACCTCTAACCTACAGGCATTAGATAGGTCAACACCTATAAACCTAACCTTTGACCTCTAACAGCAACAGGAGCGTGGCTAGCCCCTCAGCAACCCCCGTGCAGCCGGGAGAGTCGAGAGACGGGTTTGTGACAGTACGGGGGAAGCGTGGTGCTAAACGCACAAACGTAGCGCACCAAGAGCTTCACGTCTGTAGCAGACCCCATGGCAGAACACTGGCCAAACCAGACACTCTCTTCATTAGCAGTTCTATTCTTAGAGACGTGAAGCACCCAGCGGTGTCTGTCAGGTGTTCTCCAGGGGCCAGAGTCGGTGACATCGAAGGAAACCTTAGGCTTTTACAGCAGAGTAGGGCATCGTGACCCACGCTGGTGGTAACGATGTCCGACGGAAACAATCAGAGGTTCTAAAACTGAACGTAGCATGGGTGTGTAAACTTGCTAAGTCGATGTGTAACACCGTAGCATTCTCTGGACCCCTGCCCAATTTGGCCAGTGATGAGATGTACTCTAGGTTCTCATCATTTAACCGCCGGTTGTCTAGGTGGTGCTCAGAAAACGATGTTTTTATAGATAATTGGTGTGCATTCTGGGGAAAGCCTGGGCTCATTGGCAGAGATAGCATACATCCCACTGGGGAAGGTGCCTCTCTCTTACCACAAAATGTGGCTGCTAAATTTAACCTGTCAATATGACAATTCAGAGTGTGGGCCCAGGCGCAGAGTCATAGAGTAAAACACTTCTGTGTGCATCATCAACTTTACTCTGAGCTGTCACAAACCGAGCATGTAGTAAGTAATAGAAAAACTGTGTCTATCCCCTGTGTAGTTAAAAATAAACCTAATATTAAAAAACCTATAGGAGTGAGATCAAATAATTTAATAAAAATAGTTTTAAGTAATAATCAGATTAAAAGAACACCTAACAATTTTATCCAATGTGGACTGATCAATATTAGATCCATTTCTTCCAAATCTTTGTTAATAAACGATCTAGTTAGTGATTGCAAAATTGATATTTTAGCTCTGACTGAAACCTGGCTGCAGCAGGATGAATATGTCGCATTAAATGAATCCATGCCACCAACTCATGTGAACTATCACACAGCCAGAACCAGTGGCCGTGGTGGAGGAGTGGCAGTAATATCTCACTCCAGTTTAGGTCTTAGCCCTAAAATTAATCATAAAACTAATCCCACTTACCACTCCTTTGAAAGTCTAGTTTCATCCATTACTTTCCCCAACTGCAGAAACCAAAAACCAGTCCTTTTTGTCCTAGTTTATGTCCCTCCTGGCCCTTATTCACAGTTTTTATTAGAAGTCTCTGACTTTCTATCCAGTGTAGTGTTGAACTGGGATAGGATTAGAATAGTTGGTGATTTTAACATACATGTCGATAACAATGCTGACTCTCTTAGTAATGCATTTAGTGACCTACTAGACAAATTAGGCTTTATCCAAAATGTTAATAAACCGACCCACATTCACAGACATACTCTTCAGAATCAGAATCGTTTTTTTTTTTTCGTTTTTTTTTTTTATCTGATCTTAACACTTGGTGTTGAAATTAATGTCCTCGTCATTTTTACCCATAATCCCATACTCTCAGATCACTTTTTAATGACCTACCAGGTTTTGTTTGAGGATATTTCTACCTCAGTGATGAAAACACAAATGAAAAGGATACTATGTGACCGTGCTGTCTCAAAGTACAAAGAGTTAATTCAGTCACTAATTGTGCCTGTGTCATGTGATTATGTAAAGGACACATTTAGTCCCAGTATGAGTGATGAGTTAGTCAATAGTACCATGCTCACACTACAAACTACGTTAGATATAGTTGCCCCCCTCAAGTTAAAAACTACTAAGGTTAGATTAACCTCCCCATGGTACAACGCTGACACTCGCTCCATTAAACAAGCAACACATAAATTAGAGGCAATGGAGGCGATCCAACTTAGAAGATTCTCTCAATACCTGGAAAAATAGCTTAATAAAGTATAATCCATCTTTGCATACAGCCAAAACTAGATATTACTCATCCATAATAGAAGAAAACAAGAATAAGCCTAGATTCCTGTTCAGTACTGTAGCCAGACTGACAAACAGCCACACCTCCGTGGAACCAGTTATTCCATCCACGCTCCATTCTGATGATTTCCTGCAGTTCTTTAACAATAAAATATCAACTATTAGAGACAAAATAGACACATTTCTCCCAAACATTAGATCAGAAAAAGTAGCGCTTTCAAACCTAGACCCTTTAATAAATCCCTCTGTAACACTAAATCATTTCACCACTGTAGACCAAACTGATCTCATATCTATTATCATGTCTTCCAAATCAGCCACCTGCCTCTTAGATCCAATTACAACTAAACTCTTTAAACAGATTCTGCCCCTAATTATTAACACTGTCCTAAATATAATTAACACTTCATTAATTACTGGATATGTGCTGCAGTCATTTAAATATGCTGTTATTAAACCAATTCTGAAAAAGTCTACCCTGGATCATGACATTTTAGCCAATTATAGGCCTATATCCAATTTGCCCTTCCTGTCAAAGGTTTTAGAATGAGTAATAGTTAAACAGCTGTGCCAATTCCTGCAGGATAATAGTTTATTTGAACAGTTTCAGTCTGGCTTTCGTGCCCATCATAGCACTGAAACGGCGTTAGTTAAAGTTACTAATGACTTATTATTAGCCGCTGACATCGGATTAATATCGGTCCTGGTGTTATTAGACCTTAGTGGAGGCTTTGACACCATTGACCACAGTATCTTAGTGCACAGATTAGAATGTGATATAGGTATTAGAGGAGCAGCCCTCTGCTGCTTTAAATCATATTTATCTAATCACTACCAATTTGTTCACATCAACCAACAATCATCGCAGTCCTCCAGAGTTAATTATGGCGTTCCTCAAGGGTCAGTCCTTGGGCCTATTTTGTTTACACGATATATGCTCACTTATATTATATATATATATAATATAAGGGAGCATCATTTCATCATTAGAAATCATGGCATTAATTTTCATTGTTATGCGGATGACACACAGCTATATTTATCGATTAAACCTGATCAGACCAGACAAATAGATAAACTAAGTACTTGTGTACAAGACATAAAAATTTGGATGAGTGCCAATTATCTTTTATTGAACCCTGAATAAACTGAAGTCGTTATAATTGGTCCTAAAAATGCGAGAGACTCCCTACCTGACCAGATAGTTACTCTGGACAACTTAAGTGTAACACCCAGTGCCACAGTTAAAAATTTAGGAGTTTTATTTGATCCACATCTGTCATTCAAAATGCATATTAACCAAACTTGCAGAACAGCCTTCTTTCACCTGCGCAACATAGCCAAAATTAGGAATATTCTGTCTAAAACGACTGCAGAAACATTAATTCATGCATTTGTTACATCAGGATTAGATTATTGTAACTCCTTACTTGTAGCGTGTCCTAAATATTCCCTAAAAAGCTTCAACTGGTTCAAAATGCAGCAGCAAGATTATTAACAGGATCAAATAGAAGAGAACACATCACCCCTGTGCTCCAAACCCTGACCTCTGACCCCTAAACCTATCACCCCTGTGCTCCAGACCCTTCACTGGCTACCAGTTGAGTCTAGAATTAAATTTAAAATCCTCCTCCTTGCATATAAAACCATTAATGGTATGGGCCCGTCTTAACTTAAAGATGATCTGGTTCTGTACCAACGCAATAGAACCCTTCGTTCTCAGAATGCAGGTTTATTGAAAGTTCCTCGGGTTTCTAAAAGTACAGTAGAAGCTAGAGCCTTTAGTTATCAGGCCCCTGGCTTATGGAATCAGCTTCCCTTTAATATTAAAGACGCCGAAACAGTCTCTACATTTAAAATTAGGTTGAAAACATTCCTGTTTGAGAAAGCCTATGGTCAGGTTAGTTAAAAATTATGTGACTCATACATCATGTATACATGATGTATGAGTCACAGTTCAGTCTAGGCTGCCCTAGGAGTTACAATGCTGGGGGAAGTACAGACGCTGAGTTCTTTCTTCTCTTTCTCTCCCTCACACCTGTTTCTGTCATTTTTATAACCTATCTTTCATACCAAGTCTGTTCATGACTAGTCACCTGGTGTCCCCTTCCCCCCTCCCCCCCTGGGGGGAGTGTGGCTCTCCTGACAGTGTCTGCATGGGAGCCATGGACGACAGGATCTACAGTGACCTGCCTGTGCCGACCTGTGACCCCGGACCACTGCCCCTGCCTGTCTGGACCAGCCCCCCTTCCTGCATTTATACATGGACGTTCATCTATAGTCTGTCCGTCCATGGGAGTGGATCTGTCCTTCAATGTGGTTCTCCTCAAGATTTCTTCTTTTTTCCCACTGGGTTTTGAAGTTTTTTCTTGCCGAGCAGGAGGGTCTAAGGACAGGGGATGCCTGGGACTTTTCATGTATTTCTGTAGTTGATTGTGTTTTTGTAAAGCCCTCTGAGACGACTTTGTTGTGATTTAGGGCTTTATAAATAAAATTGAATTGAATTGAATTAACCTTCAGACATCAGATAGGTCAACACCTATAAACCTAACCTTTGACCTCTAACCTACAGGCATCAAATAGGTCAACACCTATAAACCTAACCTTTGACCTCTAACTTTCAGGCATCAGATAGGTCAACACCTATAAACCTAACCTTTGACCTCTAACCTTCAGGCATCAGATAGGTCAACACCTATAAACCTGACCTTGAAGCTTCAGGCATCAGACAGGTCAACACCTATAAACCTAACCTTTGACCTCTAACCTTCAGGCATCAGATAGGTCAACACCTATAAACCTAACCTTTGACCTCTAACCTTCAGACATCAGATAGGTAAACACCTATAAACCTAACCTTTGACCTCGTACCTTCAGGCATCAGATAGGTCAACACCTATAAACCTAACCTTTGACCTCTAACCTTCAGGCATCACATAGGTCAACACCTATAAACCTAACCTTTGACCTCGAACCTTCAGGCATCAGATAGGTCAACACCTATAAACCTAACCTTTGACCTCTAACCTTCAGGCATCAGATAGGTCAACACCTATAAACCTAACCTTTGACCTCTAACCTACAGGCATCAGATAGGTCAACACCTATAAACCTAACCTTTGACCTCTAACCTTCAGGCATCAGATAGGTCAACACCTATGGCTCCATCACATCATGTTTTATCGTCATATGACGTCAAGCCAATGGTGTATTTGTGACCTTTGACCTTAAATCAGGGTTATGGTTTAGGTGCACACTACGGGGCTCTGAGAATAAGTTTAATGAAACCTGGAAAGCCTTTGTGACATTCTTTAATAAACCCTCCTCACACTTACAGGAATAAGCGGAGCACAGTTCTCTGACCTGGTCAGAATGCTTCCAGATCATTTCATTGTTATTTCTCATTTTGTATTTATTTACTTAACTCTTTGTAAACATCAAATTACCATTGTTACCTTTCTTTTTGTCTGTATAGGATCATGTTTATTATCAAGTGCCTTAAAGATAGTATGTGAGTGACATCTAAGGGGGGGGGCTTTTCTGTTTGTTTGTGTGGTTTATTTGTTTGTTTGTTTTAATGGGCGTTTATTTCTAAAATTTAAAGTTCCATAAAAATGACTGAAGACTGTTTCATAATAGATATCAGATCAAAAATGTGAATTATGGTTGTTACGCTACATCACATGACGTCACATGACGTCATCAGTAATAGAATATTTAAATGTTCATATCACATGAAATGAACCAAGGATTTTTTATTTACCCTCTAAGGGAGTCATATTGATTTATAAAAGAAAATCTGGAGCAAACACAGAAATGATGCAAGGAAAAATAATACCCCGTTTTTATTGAACAATGTTTATCACTTTTATCACCAACCAAGCATCATAGAACGTCCTGGTTTCACTCTGAGCTGTAACAAACCCAGCATGTAGTAACTAATAGAAAAACTATCTATCCCCTGTGGAGTTAATAATAAACCATGTGTAGTTAATAATAAACACTGTGTAGTTAATAATAAACACTGTGTAGTTAATAATAAACACTGTGTAGTTAATAATACTTTCAGTTTATGCTTGAGGATATTTCCACCTCAGTGATTAAAACACAAATGAAAAGGATACGATGTGACCGTGCTGTCTCAAAGTACAAAGAGTTAATTCAGTCACTATTTGTGTCTATGTCATGTGATTATGTAAAGGACACATTTAGTCCCAGTATAAGTGATGAGTTAGTCGATAGTACCATGCTCACACTACAAACTACTTTAGATACAGTCGCCTCCTTAAGTTAAAAACTACTAAGATTAGATGAACCTCCCCATGGTACAACGCTGACACTCACTCCATTAAACAAACACCTAAATTAGAAGCAATGGAGGCGATCCAACTCAGAAGACTCTCTCAATGCCAGGAAAAATAGTTTAATAAAGTATAATCAAGCTTTGCGTACAGCCAAAACTAGATATTACTCATCCATAATAGAAGAAAACAAGAATAATCCTAGATTCCTGTTCAGTACTGACATACAGACACACCTCCGTGGAACCAGTTATTCCATCCACGCTCCATTCTGATGATTTCCTGCAGTTCTTTAACAATAAAATATCAACTATTAGAGACAAAATAGACACATTTCTCCCAAATATTAGATCAGAAAAAGCAGTGGTTTCAAACCTAGGCCCTTTTATAAACCCCTCTGTAACACTAAATCATTTCACCACTGTAGACCAAACTGATGTCATATCTATTATCATGTCTTCCAAATCAGCCACCTGCCTCTTAGATCCAATTACAACTAAACTCTTTAAACAGATTCTGCCCCTAATTATTAACACTGTCCTAAATATAATTAACACTTCATTAATTACTGGATATGTGCCGCAGTCATTTAAATATGCTGTTATTAAACCAATTCTGAAAAAGCCTACCTTAGATCCTGACATTCTAGATAATTCTAGGTCTATATCTAATCTGCCCTTCCTCTGAAAAGGTCTAGAAAGAGTAATAGTTAAACAGCTGTGTCAGCACCTGCAGGATAATAGTTTATTTGAACAGTTTCAGTCTGGCTTTCGTGCCTATCATAGCACTGAAACAGCATTAGTTAAAGTTACTAATGACTTATTATTATCCACTGATGATGGATTAATATCGGTCCTGGTCTTATTAGACCTTAGTGCAGCCTTTGACACCATTGACCACAGTATCTTAGTGCACAGATTAGAATGTGATATAGGTATTAGAGGAGCAGCCCTCTGCTGCTTTAAATCATATTTATCTAATTAATACCAATTTGTTAACGTTAATCAACAATCATGGCTGTTCTCCAGAGTTAATTATGGCGTTCCTCAAGGGTCAGTCCTCGGGCCTATTTTGTTTACACTATATATGCTCCCTTTAGGTAACACCATTAGAAATCATGGCATTAATTTTCATTGTTACGCAGATGACACACAGCTATATTTATTGATTAAACCTGATCAGACCAGACAAATAGATAAACTAAGTAAAGTAGGGGGAATTACCAACAAAAAAGAGCCACATCGTTACGCGGTGCATAGAAGCACCAAAGTTGGTATAGATACTCTTTAGGATATATCTCATCATTTCAGAAGGGGTGCCCAAAAATTTCAGTCCACTAAGGTCATTTTAAAAGGGAAAATCCAAGATGGCTGCCAAAAACGAGAAGCCTGAAACAAGCATAATAAAATGTTCAATAGCTTGGACATTAAGGCTCCTTCTGCTATTTTATTTCTTTGCATGTGATGTATATAACTTGCCATCAATGCATATGTGCAATTTAAGACATAAAATAATCTTTTACAGCTTTTATAGAGCTTTAAAGAGGTTAAAAAAAAATACTAAAAAAGCTGTCTGAAGGAGATGACTTTTGAAATAGATTGTGATGGGGTTCTTCTTTGTAAAAAAAAAAAAACAAAATAAGTGATGGCGTAGTCGAAAAAATTATTTTTCAGGTGCTTTATTGTGCTCGTCTTTTAAGTGCAAAAAATGTAGTTTTAGTGTCGAAAAATAAGTATTTACAGCGTTCCCAAATAAAGTCCATTCTTAATACAAACAAAAAATACACAATTAAAGAAACAAGTCCTTTTATTTCATTCTTTCACTTCTCTGTACCTTCTCTGTACCTTCTCTGTACCTCCTCTTTACCTTCTTTGTACCTTCTCTGTACCTACTCTGTACCTCCTCTTTACCGTCTTTGTACCTTCTCTGTACCTTCTCTGTACCTTCTCTGTACCTTCTCTGTACCTTCTCTGTACCTTCTTTGTACCTTCTCTGTACCTCCTCTTTACCTTCTTTGTACCTTCTCTGTACCTCCTCTTTACCTTCTTTGTACCTTCTCTGTACCTTCTTTGTACCTTCTCTGTACCTCCTCTTTACCTTCTCTGTACCTTCTCTGTACCTTCTTTGTACCTTCTTTGTACCTTCTTTGTACCTTCTTCTTCTTCTGGTCTTTTCCCTTCACTGGCTTCCACCCCTCATGATAGAGAGAGGCCCTCTTTTAAAACCCTGAGGCTCCTCCCCCCAGGTAATTCAGAGGTAAAATTGCTCACTACTGACCAAGCATTTCAAGTTTCAGTTAAACAACATTAATATAAATTGCCAAAAATTCAAACTCACCCAGTACAATCACTGATGGGCCTCTATGACAGTCCAGAAAAATTATAAAATCGTTTATTAAAAAAACTCTGTTCCTTTTGGTGACGTCACCAGGACGTCAGACGGTTTCCCGCGCCTACCGGCGTATAACCCGGAAGTTGCGCTAGCGCTCGGTTTGACAGGTGGGAATTGTGAATGTGAGGTGGATACTGATGTAGCTCTAAAAACTTTCACAGTAACTTATCTCTAACTTTCTAACAACTCACTGGTATTAGCCTTAGCCAATTTCAACTAATTATGCTACCCTGAAAATGATGATGTCAACAAAACTTTTACTTGCTGAACCAACTAACGCATTAATTAGGTTTACATTAGGCTAGTTTTGCTGGATAATACAACATGGGCCCAGTCCGATTTCTGCTAAAGATAGGGTTTAATCGAAAGAT
Organism: Siphamia tubifer; assembly: GCA_020466265.1. Classification (NCBI taxonomy): domain Eukaryota; kingdom Metazoa; phylum Chordata; class Actinopteri; order Kurtiformes; family Apogonidae; genus Siphamia; species Siphamia tubifer. Next base: position 5,904,710 of record CM035802.1, on the reverse strand, counting down.
AATCATAACTGCTAATCATTGATCTTGTTTAGTGGGCGGCTGTGGCTCAGTTGGTAGAGTGGCTCAGTTGGTAGAGTGGCTCAGTTGGTAGAGTGGCTCAGTTGGTAGAGTGGGTCGATAGGGTCAAAGGTTAAAGCTGTGGCTCAGTTGGTAGAGTGGGTCGCCCAATGACCGAGAGGTTGGCAGTTCGCGTCCCAGCTCTGGCTGTCCACATGTCGAAATGTCCTTGGGCAAAACACTGAACCCTGATTTAGGCCCCCAGTAGGACTAACCTTTGACCTTAGAAACCTACGAGTGTGTGTGTGAATGGGTGAATGTGAAGCTAATGTAAAGTGCTTGAGGGGGGGGCGCTGTGCTATGAAGGTGACTCCTGTCACGGCTGACGAGTGTCTGTGGTTTTAACAGTTTTACTGTATGTTTTAGTAAGTTTTTACTTAACTTGTGTGTTATTATATAATGTGGAAGACATCAGTGTTTCATTTGGCCCTCATGTGGCTTACATTATTGGGTCTTTGGCCCTCAAACTGACTTTGTTTGGAACCGGGGCATCCACCCACCGCTATGCCAGGCAGGCTCACCTATACCTGGGAGTACCTGCTGGACCTGTGCGGCCTCTCCCCGAACCAGCTGGAGCCATTCCTCCGAGACACCGACATGCCGCCAGAGTTACTTCGAGGAACGGGAGCGGATACGGAGGAAAAGAGCCTCCAGAGGAGGGATTCGCCAACGGCTGAGGAGGAGAGGATGTCTGTTACCTTTTCCTGCCATCACATTAACCGATGCCCGTTCGCTACGGAACAAAACTGAAGAACTCTGCACGCTGATCAAGTCCGATCCGGACTACCAACGGACCAGTCTCTTTTGTTTTACCGAAACTTGGCTTTCTGGAGACGTGGATTTTCAGCTGGACGGATTTAACATCATCCGCTTTGACAGAGATAAAACACAAACACGGAAGTCGATTGGAGGCGGGGTCTGCATGGCGGTGAATGGTAACTGGGCAACCAACTACACGGTGAAGGAGACTGAGTGCTGTAAAGACTATGAACTATTGACTGTATCTTTTAGACCACACTATCTACCACGGGAGTTTGCACAGATCACTGTCATTTTAACATATGTCCCAGGACCTGATTTTAACCTCGCTGCTGAGAAGATCTCAGAGAGCTACAACAGAGCTGTGGCTCAAACAGGAGAGCAGCCAGTGTTTTTATTGGGTGATTTTAACAGGTGTAATATTGCCACTCAACTCCCTAGCCTTGAACAATATGTCACAACTCCCACAAGACAACAGAACATACTGGACATGTGCTTTGGCAATATACCAGGGGCATACACATCAAAATCACGGCCACCGCTAGGACTCTCAGATCATAATGTCATCCTGCTGCTTTCAAAATACAGGTCACGATTAAAGACAGAGGGGATATTAACAAAAGACATTAAGATCTGGAATGAGGAGGCAGCTGAAACTCTGAGGGGCTGTTTTGAGCTGACAGACTGGGGTTTGTTTTTTGATGACTGTGGGGATGATTTTAGCAGACTCTCTGATGTGCTCACCTCATACATCCTTTTTTGTGAAGATATTGTCACCCAAACCAAACATATAACCATCTACCCAAACAATAAAAAATGGGTCACTAAGAAAATGAAAGACTGTTTGATAGGAAAGAGAAATGCTTTTCTACAGGGTGACAAAGTCCGAATGAGGGAGCTGCAGAAGGAGTTCAGGAGGGAGGCCAGGCTGGCTAAAACCTGGTATAAGAACGAGGTGGAAAAGAAATTAACATCTGGGAATGCAAGAGAGGCATGGCGGGGTTTGAACACCATGATGGGCAGAGGAACCAAACCTGCGGCAATTGACTGCCCAGACTCTCTTGCAGAACAATTAAACAGCTTCTTCACCCGTTTCAACAGTAACATCCCACCGATCACCTGGACCCCCCCCCCCCCACCACCACACAACCCCTCACCATCAATCAACACCTGGTAACCTCCATCCTATGCAGAGTCAACCCCAACAAAGCCCCTGGCCCTGACAGGCTCAGGGGCAGGGTAGTCAAAGACTGTTCCATCCAGCTAGGAGGAATGTTTACCAGGTTGTTCCAGAACCTGTTGGACTCAGGCATCGTACCTCACCAATGGAAGGAATCGGCCATCATACCCATCCCCAAAAAAACAAGATCTAAAGATCTGAAGGACTACAGACCAGTGGCTCTGACATCCATCCTCTGCAAGTGCATGGAGAGGGTGGTCTGTCGTCAGTTGTTGGGGGAACTGGAAGGCAAACTGGATCCATTCCAGTTTGCCTACAGGGCAAAAAGAGGAACTGATGATGCCAGTCTCATGCTTTTAGATACAGTCACCAAACAAATGGACTCCACACATCCACACACAACGATTTTATTCATGGACTTCTCATCAGCTTTTAATACTGTAAACAATGACACCCTTTTTCACTGCCTTTCACAACTTCAGGTTCACCCCACACTGATTTTATGGATAAAGGACTTTTTAACAGACAGGCCACAGCATGTGCTTTTAAATGGTTTTAAGTCCAGCACAATGGTTTTAAAAACGGGGCTTCCCCAGGGCTGCGTCTTATCTCCACTTCTCTTTTCTGCATACACAAACAGTATTACCAGCAGCAGAGAAGGGCTGAAACTTTTTAAATATGCAGATGACATGGCCTTGGTGGCACACATTACAGACACACAAGCCCTGACCCAGTACCAGCAGGAGGTCCACACCCTGGTCCACAAATTTATGGAGAGCTCACTGCAGCTCAACATAACAAAAACAAAAGAGCTATGCTGTGGATCTTCTCTGAAAACACCAAACCTGTTCGAACCCCTGAAAATTCATGGTCTGGGTGTTGAGCAGGTGTTGTCTTTTAAATATCTGGGGATGGAAATGGACACCACTTTGTCCTTTGGGCCACATGTGGGCTCCATTAATAAAAAAGCCCAGCAGCGCCTCCACCTGCTCAGGAAGCTGAGGTCTTTTAACGTCAATAAGGACATTTTAACACTTGTTTATAAATCACTCATCGAATCCATCCTCACCTACAATATCTCCACCTGGTACAACTTCCTCACAGTCAAACACAAAACAAAACTCTCCCGAATAATAAATCAGGCCAATAAAATCACCCAAACAACCCAATCCCCTCTGTCTGAACTTTACAGTCGCTCAGTGATGAGGAAAGCCACCCTCATCACTGAGGACCCTTCCCATCCCCTGCATCACTTCTTCATGCTGCTGCCATCAGGCAGGCGCTACAGAAACCCCCTGGCCAGGAAAAACATTTACAAGAAATCATTCATCCCCTCTGCAATAGCTGCTCTCAATAACACAAAAATATCTGCACTGTGTTTTTAGGGTTTTTAATTATTTTATGTGATTTTATTTCATTTTATTAATGTCTATTAAATTGTGGCTATGCTTTTATGATTGTATTTATTTATTTATTAATGTCTATTAACTGTGGCAATGTGTCTTTCGTGGAGAGGGTGTTTGCTGTAAGAAGCTGTGACAAAGAAGAATTTCTGTTTTTTATGTGGAACAGACAATAAAGCTATCTATCTATCTATCTATCTATCTATCTATCTATCTATCTATCTATCTTTGAGCACCATGAAGGTGGAAGAGCGCTGTATAAGTGATAAGCGATTTTTCCCTCAGATTTAAAAGTTTGTGTTCATGTACTGTTGGCATAAAATGATATCTATCATGTTGTAACGGGATACTTATTACGTTATTTTGTGATATAAAATGATCACTTTATTTCATGATATGGTATTTTAAATGATAAAAAAAGCGCTTTATTTTACTTTAAAAAGTGCTTCACATTCACACACACACTCATACCAGTAGGTTTCTAAGGTCAAAGGTCAGTCCTACTGGGGCCTTAGTCAGGGTTCAGTGTCTTGCCCAAGGACACTTGGACGTGTGGACAGACAGACGGGATGCAAACCGGCAACCTCTCGGTCATTGGGTGACCGACTCCACCAACTGAGCCACAGCCATTATAACATGATCATTTATAACAATGATTATAACATGATACTATCATTTCTTATCTCAGAATAACATTATTGTGTATCATGAAATAATCTGCTAATTCCTCATCACGTTATAACATGATAATGGACCATTTTCGCAATAAGCAGAAATACGTCAGAGGAGCATCACTTCCTTTTAAATGTCCAGACAGTAGAAAGCCGGTAATATTGAAAGAGCCTTTTCAAGTTCCTGAAGAAATTTGACAATTTTAACATTTGCAGATGTTGGAAGACTCGTGGAGGAAAAGTCACTAATCATAGCCGTGATAAAGGCTATGATTTCTCAATGAGGAAATAGTGTAAATGTAAGTAGACAGAGCCCTGGGGCTAAGTGCTACTGAAGTGATAAGTCTGTCCACCAGTCATTAGTCTGTCCACTTCTACCTAGGACTAGGGTTCTAGGGTTATGTATGGATAGTATAGAGGACATGGACTATTTGACTATTTTATATTTGTTCTGTCTATGGTTCAAGTCAACGTATCGTTAGCATAATGTTAACGTTAGCCCAATGCTATCATAATCCGTTCCCATTTTTCTCTGGCAGTGTGTGTTTATGTTGGTGTTTGTTTGTCATAATATCCAATGTAGTAGATGGGCAGGTTTTTGTGAGGGCTAGATGTTACCCATGACAAATAAAAAAAGAGGATGGTCCCAAACTCCAGATTTGATCAGTGTTCATACATTTACTGTGACTTACTGCTGTTGCACTAACTACTGTTCACTGGCTGCAGTTGCAGCTCTATCACTATTTACACTCTTTCCTTCCAATGCTACTGTTGTTTACTGATGACACTGATGTACTGGCATGGAAAGGTTAAAGGTCACAACTACAGTTTAAGGACAACATTACTTATTTGTGTTCACCATAACTTTAAAACCATGGACATTTGTTTTATCTCAAGTCATAGCGACGTTAACAGCTGCCGTTTTTTACACCGTTCATATACTGGCTCCTTTTTCCTGTAGGAATAGAATCATTCCAAGGAAAAATGCTAGGGACAGACTGTGGTTTCAAACAGTCATCCCCAGATGTAGTGTTCTGATGTGAAGTGTCTGCTGCAGACGGAAGTGCTCCTGTTTTAATGAGAAAACTGGGCCCTTCATAACACTGAATAGCCTGGACCCATTTTCCTCTAGCTTCACCGTTAACAGGGAAGGAGTGGAAGGAAATATAAGATGCTTCTGGACATGACAACAACATCCTGGTATGTTACAATAACTGTTGGTCCATGCTGTCATCTGTGGCATTTAACTTTTACTGGTGCAGAAGTAGGGTTACGCTCCTCTGACGTATGTCTGGTGCGAAATGCAGGAGTTGTGATAAAGGTCCATATGACATAACATGATCATTTCATGATAATTTTGTGAAAATACCATATCATGAAATAACGTGTCAAGTATCATGTTATAACATGACACATATCACGTTATTACACGATACTGCCCCAAATATATTTTAGGGGTTGGCAGCTATGAGCTTCCGTACAATTTATATTGCTATGAACTAAAAGTTATTTCTGCTGGATCAATGAAGTATCTGTTGAATATTATCCTTACAAAAGTATGTAACAAACAATATGTACATACGTGATAACTGGTCTTTCCCATTTTCTACTCAATGTTTGAAAAATATTTCCATTACTTTATTTTAAACCTCCATACGACAGGAGGAAGTCAAGGGGGTGTGGCTTCTCAGTAATATCAGATTGTGTTCTCTCATTTTCTGTACAGTCTGCATTCGATTTCTGTGAGGGAGAAGACACCGAACTGATCTAGAGTAACAATATTTCTTTTTCAACCAACAGCTTTTTTAATTCTTTCAAACTTTTAATTGGAGTGAGTGTGTGATTTGTTTTGAGAGAGGCGGTTGTCTGAGATGTCCCGCTGATTCTCTGCAAAGAAAAATGGTGCAGAGGTTTATGGGTGTTTTCCTGAAGATCGTGGAAGAATTCAGAGAATTAGATGAGAAGCCAATGACAATAGATGTTAAAGGTTTGATACAGTTGAGTTTTCTGGAAAACAAAGCCAAGTGGCACAAGTCATAACATCTGAAATTTTCAGTCACAAAATTAGAAAAAGTGTGAAATAGTCTTAAGAGAAGAACTCAGTTTTAATCAATCTGTTTGAGGAGCAGATTTTCTTTTAGGCAAAGGACATATAGGTAGTCATTTCACATTCCCCTCCTATCAGGGTTATTTTGGGGTTTCCAGTAGCTTCCTGTAGTATGGGCGGCCATGTCTAATTCTTTCAAAATGTCACATCCTGTTTTAGATTTGTGCCACTCATTTTCCAGGATGTCATAAGGTCATACACAGAGGACACTCTCCAAATTACATGCTTTTATGAGGCTGGTTTTGGTGGGTTTGGAATCAGCAAAATATATGGGTGGCCATTTTGAATTTTTTTCAAAATCGGACTTACCTGTTAATGATTTGTGACACAAATTTCCAATATATCTTGGTGTCTCCAAAAGAGTATCCACTCCAAATTGCATGCTTTTATGAGGCTGGTTGTAGAACATTTTCATGGGTTTGGAATCAGCTGCCAATATATGGGTGGCCATTTTGAATTTTTTCAAAACCTCACAGCCGGTTTGAGATATTTGAGACAATTCTTCTATAATGCCTTAAGGTCGCCCAGAGAGCATGTATACCAAATTGTATTCTTTTGTGGGGTTGTTTGTAGTGTGTTTTGAATAATCTTCTAATTGTATGGTCGGCCATTTTAAATTTCTTCAAAAAATCACTTCCTGTTTGAAATTTTTTTTGGGTACCCCTTCTAGGATGTCTTAGGATCACCCAAGGGACAAGTATACTATATTTCACGCTTCTATCCACCGTGTAACGATTTTTCACATAATTCCCCCTACAAGTACATGTGTCCAAGACATAAAGACTTGGATGGGTGACAATTATCTTTTATTGAACTCTGAAAAAACTGAAGTCATTATAATAGGTCCTAAAAATGCCACAGACTCCCTAACTGACCAGATAGTTACTGTAGACAACTTAAGTGGAACATCCAGTGACACAGTTAAACATTTAGGAGTTTTATTTGATCCATATCTTTCATTCAAAGGGTCAGGGGTCAGAGGTCAGGGCATATTAACCAAACATGCAGGACAGCCTTTTTTCACTTGTGCAACATTAGCCAAAATTAGGAATATTCTGTCTAAAACGACTGCAGAAAAATTCATTCATGCATTTGTTACATCACGATTAGATTATTGTAACTCCTGAACCCTGACCCCTAACCCTATCACCCCTGTGCTCCAAACTCTGACCCCTGACCCTATCACCCCTGTGCCACAAACCCTGACCCCTAACCCTATCACCCCTGTGCTCCAAACCCTTCACTGGCTACCAGTTGAGTTTAAAAATTAAATTTCAAATCCTCCTCCTCACATATAAAACCATTAATGGCATGGGTTAGGGTTAGGGGTCAGGGGTCAATGGTATGGGTCCAGACAGGGGGAGGGTCTAAAGACAGGGGGAGGGTCTAAAGACAGGGGGAGGGTCTAAGGACAGAGGGAGGGTCAAAGGACAGGGGGAAGGTCTAAGGACAGGGGGAGGGTTTAAGGACAGGGGGAGGGTTTAAGGACGGGGGAGGGTCAAAGGACAGGGGGAGGGTCAAAGGACAGGGGGAGGGTTTAAGGACAGGGGGAGGGTCAAAGCACAGGGGGAGGGTCTAAGGACAGAGGGAGGGTCAAAGGACAGGGGGAGGGTCTAAGGATGGGGGAGGGTCTAAGGACAGGGGGAGGGGGCTAGAAATGTTCATATATCTCTGTAGTCAATTGTGTTTCTGTAAAACCCTGTGAGGCGACTGTTGTGATTTGGGGCTTTATAAATAAAATTGAATTGTTTTTTTAATAACATTGAATGTCATCAAAAGGACTGTTGGGCACACGTACGTTACCATGGCGACAGTTAAACAATCACACATCTGTTTTTTTCAGAAAAGGGATTTTACCTGTGGAACGTAGAAGAGTTTCCCTCGCTCAGGTTTGGTCAGATTTCCACCAAACAGAGGCCACAACTGAAAAAAACAACATGTTTATAAACAAGTCAACGATAATACACACACACAAAAACTGCAAATCAGAATCACAAACAAAAGTTTAGAAACACTGAACCTGTTTATATGACAATTTATTCTGGTTTAAGTACATTAATAATCCTAACCCTCCTCACACGCTCTAACCCTGACCTTTAACCCTGATACTAACCCTTCTGCATGTGCTCCTGTTCTGGTTGCCATGACAACGCACATGTTTGTGGTTGATGACACCACATACCCTAACCCACAGCTGAACAGGAAGTGGATTTACCCCATCCCCTCTTACCTCCTAACCCAGCCTTTATTACCCCCAGCCCTTCTTACCTCCCACCCCCAGCCTTTATTACCCCCAGCCCTTCTTACCTCCCACCCCCAGCCTTCATTACCCCCAGCCCTTCTTACCTCCCACCCCCAGCCTTCATTACCCCCAGCCCTTCTTACCTCCCACCCCCAGCCTTCATTACCCCCTGCCCTTCTTACCTCCCACCCCCAGCCTTCATTACCCCCTGCCCTTCTTACCTCCCACCCCCAGCCTTCATTACCCCCAGCCCTTCTTACCTCCCACCCCCAGCCTTCATTACCCCCTGCCCTTCTTACCTCCCACCCCCAGCCTTCATTACCCCCTGCCCTTCTTACCTCCCACCCCCAGCCTTCATTACCCCCTGCCCTTCTTACCTCCCACCCCCAGCCTTCATTACGCCCAGCCCTTCTTACCTCCCACCCCCAGCCTTCATTACCCCCTGCCCTTCTTACCTCCCACCCCCAGCCTTCATTACCCCCTGCCCTTCTTACCTCCCACCCCCAGCCTTCATTACCCCCAGCCCTTCTTACCTTCCACCCCCAGCTCCTCTTACCTCCCACCCCCAGCCTTCATTACCCCCAACCTTCATTACCTCCCACCCCCAGCCCTTCTTACCTCCCACCCCCCAGCCTTTATTACCCCAGCCTTCATTACCTTCCACCCCCAGCCCTTCTTACCTCCCACCCACAGCCTTTATTACCCCCAGCCTTCATTAACTCCCACCCCCAGCCCTTCTTACCTTCCACCCCCCAGCCCTTCTTACCTCCCACCCCCAGCCTTCATTACCTCCCACCACCAGCCTTTATTACCCCCAGCCCTTCTTACCTTCCACCCCTAGCGTTTATTACCCCATTCCCTCTTACCTTCCACCCCCAGCCTTTATTACCCCATCCGCTCTTACCTCCCACCCCCAGCCTTTATTACCCCATCCCGTTACCTCCCACCCCCTCTTACCTTCCACCCCCAGCTCCTCTTACCTCCCACCCCCAGCCTTTATTACCCCTAGCCCTCTTACCTCCCCCAGGACTCTGAACAGAGAACTCTTTCCACAGCCGTTTGGTCCACACACAAGGACATTGGTACCAGACCTCACCTGCACGACAATCAGTACATTTAAAACAGCATTATTGACAGGGTTAGAGGTCAGTGTTAGGGGTCAGACGTCATTGTTCTTCAGAATAATGTGGAAACTTTTACCTCAAATGAAAGATCTCTGATGAGAACGTCTCCGTTTGGTGTGGCTAAAGGGGTGTGGTCAAATCTGAAAAACAGGGGCGTGTCTTTAACACAGGGGACGTGTCTTTAACACATGGGGCATGTGTCTTTAACACAGGGGACGTGTCTTTAACACAGGGGACGTGTGTCTTTAACACATGGGACGTGTGTCTTTAACACAGGGGACGTGTGTCTTTAACACATGGGACGTGTGTCTTTAACACAGGGGACGTGTGTCTTTAACACAGGGGACGTGTGTCTTTAACACAGGGGACGTGTGTCTTTAACACAGGGGACGTGTGTCTTTAACACCTACTTAATGATGTTGTCTCTGTTGATAATTTTTCCACTTCCAGGAACCAGGAAATGTTTGTCTGCTGTGTCTGGAAACAAGAACAACACTATGTATTTACACTGTTTGGTCTGTCTGTGTGTGTGTGTGTGTGTGTGTGTGTGTGTGTGTGTGTGTGTTTACCCTTCTCCTGCAGTGAAACCATAGTTCTTTCATATCTGCCAGAGTTCAGCTCCTTCAGGACTTTCATCAGTTCAGTGATACGAGCTGTGAATCTGCACACACGCATTTTACACACGCGTTACACGCATGGTTTTATCTAGAACATATTATCTTGATATGTTTATCTAGAACATATTCTCTTGACATGTTTTTATCTAGAACACATTCTATTGACATGTTTTATCTAGAACATATTCTATTGACATGTTTTATCTAGAACATATTCTCTTGACATATTTTTATCTAGAACATAATCTCTTGGCACATTTTTATCTAGAACATATTCTCTTGATATGTTTTTATCTAGAACATATTCTATTAACATGTTTTTATCTAGAACATATTCTCTTGACACATTTTTATCTAGAACATATTCTCTTGACATGTTTTTATCTAGAACATGGGGGCCTTGGCCAATAATAAAACCTGTGTGGAGGGGGCGTGGTCAATCGTAACACCTGTAGCATCGGTGTGTAAAGTTGCTAAATCGATGTGTGACACCATAGCGTTCTCTGGACCCCTGCCTAATTTGTCCAGTGATGAGATGTCCTCTAGGTTGTCATCATTTAACCGCTGGTTGTCTAGATGGTGCTCAGAAAACCATGTAGTTTTCATAGATAACTGGCGTGCGTTCTGGGGAAAGCCTGGGCTCATTGGCAGAGATAGCATACATCCCACTGGGGAAGGTGCCTCTCTCTGAGCACAAAATGTGGCTGCTAAATTTAACCTGTCAATATGACAATTCAGAGTGTGGGCCCAGGTGCAGAGTCGTAGAGTAAAACACTTCTGTGTGCATCATCAACTTCACTCTGAGCTGTCACAAACCAGTGGTGGTGGTGGAGGAGTAGCAGTAATATCTCACTCCAGTTTAGGTCTTAGCCCTAAAATTAATCCTAAAATGAATCCCACTTACCACTCCTTTGAAAGTCTAGTTTTATCCATTACTTTCCCCAACTGCAGAAACCAAAAACCAGTCCTTTTTGTCCTAGTTTATGTCCCTCCTGGTCCTTATTCACAGTTTGGATCTCATCAGTCTCTGACTTTCTATCCAGTGTAGTGTTGAACTGGGATAGGATTATAATAGTTGGTGATTTGAACATACATGTTGACAACACTGGCTCTCTTAGTAATGCATTTAGTGACCTACTAGACGGATTAGGCTTTATCCAAAATGTTCATAAACCAACCCACATTCACAGACACACCCTCCATCTGATCTGAACAACTGGTTCAAAATGCAGCAGCAAGATTATTAACAGGATCAAACAGAAGAGAACACATCACCCCTGTGTTCCAAACCCTGACCCCTAACCCTATCACCCCTGTGTAAAAGTACAGTAGGAGCTAGAGCCTTTAGTTACCATGGTTACTGTCTGATGGAGCTAGAGCCTTTAGTTACCATGGTTACCGTCTTATGGAGCTAGAGCTTTTAGTTACCATGGTTACTGTCTGATGGAGCTAGAGCCTTTAGTTACCATGGTTACTGTCTTATGGAGCTAGAGCCTTTAGTTACCATGGTTACTGTCTGATGGAGCTAGAGCCTTTAGTTACCATGGTTACTGTCTTATGGAGCTAGAGCCTTTAGTCACCATAGTTACTGTCTGGTGGAGCTAGAGCCTTTAGTTACCATGGTTACTGTCTTATGGAGCTAGAGCCTTTAGTTACCATGGTTACTGTTTGATGGAGCTAGAGCCTTTAGTTACCATGGTTACTGTCTTATGGAATCAGCTTCCATTTAATATTAAAGATGTCGCCACAGTCTCTACATTTAAAATTAGGTTGAAAACATTCCTGTATGAGAAAGACTATGGTCAGGTTAGTTAAAAACAGATTGAAGTCACAGTTCAGTCTAAGCTGCACAAGGAGCTAGAATGCTAGGGGAAGTACAGACACTGAGTTCTTTCTTTCTCTCACTCTCTCATCTGTTTTTGTCATTTTTATAACCTATCTTTCATACCCAGTCTGGTGTCCCCTTTCCCCCCTCCCCCCGTTGGGGGGAGTGGTGGCTCTCCTGACAGTGTCTGCATGGGAGCCATGGACGACAGGATCTACAGTGACCTGCCTGTGCTGACCTGTGACCCCGGACCCCCTCCCTTGCCTGTCTGGACCAGCCCCCCCCCTTTCATTTATAAATGGACGTTCATCTATAGTCTGTCCATCCATGGGAGTGGATCTCTCCTTCAATGTGGTTCTCCTCAACATTTCTTCTTTTTCCCACTGGGTTTGGAAGTTTTTTCTTGCCGAGAAGGAGGGTCTAAGGACAGGGGATGCTTGGGACTTTTCATATATCTCTGTAATTGATTGTGTTTCTGTAAAGCTCTGTGAGACGACTTTCTTATGATTTTGGGCTTTATAAATAAAATTTAATTGAATTGAACCTGTGTGGATGGGGCGTGGTCAATAGTAACACCTGTGTGGGGGCCGTGGTCAATAGTAACACATTTGTGCAGGGGGCGTGGTCAATAGTCAAACATGTGTGGAGGGGGCGTGGTCAATAGTAAAACCTGTGTGGTGGGGACGTGGTCAATAGTAAAACCTGTGTGGAGGGGGCGTGGTCAATAGTAAAACCTGTGTGGAGGGGGCGTGGTCAATAGTAAAACCTGTGTGGATGGGGCGTGGTCAATAGTAAACCGTTTTCAGATGTCATTCTGGCTGCTGTTGGATAAAAAATCTGAGAGACAATTTTAACATGACAAGCAATGTCGCAAAATGAGATCTCGTCACACCCTTAATACACTGCTGATCAAAATCTTAAGACCAGTTAAAAATTGCAAGAATTTATGTTTTGCACTGTTGTATCATAAGAAGGTTCTCAGTAGTTTCAAAATGCAAAAAGAAGAAATGAGAGCAAGAGACCAAATGTTTTGAGCAGGCAATTTATTGATAAGAACAATTTAACTGAAATAGGCTGTTCATCAGCTGATCAAAAGTTTAAGACCATAGCTCAAAAAAACCCTAAAACACAAATGAATGCGTCAAAAACAGACTCAGTAATGAGTAGCATTATTGTTGATCACTTTAAACATTGGTGTTGGTATGATTGATGCCAGTGTTTTCCAAAGACTTGTAGGAATGTTGCTCCCAGTGGTGAAGATGGCTTCACCAAGGGCATCCACTGTCTGGAACAGATGTCCATTTTTGTAAACTTCCCTTGCCATCCACCCCCAAATGTTCTCAATTGGATTTCGATCAGGGGAACATGCAGGATGATCCAAAAGAGTGATGCCATTCTCCTGAAAACATCCTTTGTCAGACAGCCATTGTGAATTGCAGCACTGTCGTCGCCACAGAAGGATGTCATGAGGGATGCTCACTGCAACATCTGCACGTATCCAGCTGCTGTTTGATGCCCCTGCACAACCTGGAGCTCCATTGTTCCATTGAAGGAAAACGCACCCCAGATCATGATGGGTGTCCCCTCGCTGTGCCGTGTTGAAAATATCTCAGGTGGCATCTCCTTGTCATGCCAGTGGTGTTGGAAGCCATCAGATAGGAATTAAAAGTGCCAACCAATCAGTGCATTTCATCACTTAAAAAAGAACAATAAAACATGAAGCTAAAAACAAAACACACAACAGTAATTCCTGTTATTGCACAACCCCCCTGTAGCCAAAATACTACACTGTATAGCACAAGCCCATATCGTATTATTAGACAGTAAAAAAAGAACATGCGATGCAGCAATGAAACACTTATCGCTTCCTAGCCTCTTCATTCAGAGCAGCTACTGCTGCAGGATAGAAACTGTTGCTAAACCTGCTTGCACTTGCCTTAATTGCTCTGTACCTTCTGCCTGATGGCAACAGTTCAAACTGAGAGGGACCAGGGTGGGAGGTGCCCTTGATAATGTTCTCCGGGATCTGTATAGTTCTTCCAGTGTGGGGAGAGGGCAGCAAACGATCTTCTGGGCACTGTTGATGACTCCCTGGAGCCTTTTCCTCTGAGCCACTGTACAGCTGGTGTACCATACACATATACAATACGTTAAGATGCTCTCTATGGAGCACCGGTAGAAAGACACCAGCAGTCTCTGGGTGATGTTATTCCCCCTGAGCACCCTCAGGAAGTACAGCCTCTGCTGTGCCTTTTTCAGCAGCTCAGGCGTGTTCACCGTCCACGTCAAGCCCTCCTCAATGTGGACTCCCAGGAAACGAAAGGAAGACACCCTCTCAACACAGTCTCCGTTTATGAAAAGTGATGGAATGTCCATTTTCCTTTTACTGTAGTCTATGACCAGCTCCTGGGTTTTGGCTGTGTTTAGGAGGAAGTTGTTCTCTCTGCACCACCTTGTCCCTGTAAGCAGACTCATCTCCCTTGGAGATGAGCCCCACTACTCTGGCGTCATCCACAAACTTCACCATGTTACTGTGGTGAGTGGGGGTGCAGTTGTGTGTGTAGAGGGTGTAGAGCAGTGGGCTCAGTACGCAGCCTTGCGGGGAGCCGCTACTGAGGCTGATGGACGAGGATGTATGATGTCCCACTCTCACCCTCTGACAGCAGCCAGAGAGGAAGTTCTTAATCCACATGCAGGTGTTGTGTGAAAACCCCAGGCCCCCCAATATGTCCACCAGTCTGTGGGGGAGGATGGTGTTGAACGCAGAGCTAAAGTCTACGAAGAGCATCCGTGCATAGCCCCCCGGTTTCTCCAGATGGGACAGCGTGGCATGAAGAGCTGTGGCGATGGCGTCCTCTGTGGATCTGTCAGTCCTGTAGGCAAACTGGTGCACACCTGCCTGCTGTTGTTGCTGTCCAGATGCTCTTCTATCCTTGTCTGGGAGTCCGCCTAGACCTTCCTGATGCCTCTCTTCAGGTTTGAGCGGGCGGTGTTGTAGTGTGCCCTGTCCTCGGACCTGAAAGCGATGTTCCTCTCCTTCAGCAGCTGCTGGACCACTCATGTCATCCAGGGCTTGTGGTTGGGATATACCCGAATACGTTTGTCCACTGTGACATTGTCTGTGCAGTTCTTAATGTAGCACAAGACACCATCAAGACCAGGACCATCAAGGTTAATTTTTTTTCTCATCAGAGAATAAAACTTTCTTCCAACTTTGAACGTCTCATGTTTGGTGCTCCCTTGCAATGGCCAAACGGGCAATTTTGTGGCATTGAAGGAGATGTGGCGTTTGAAGAGGTTTTTTGTTTTTGAAGCTGTTCCTTTGCAGATGCCGTCTGATGGTTATTGGGCTGCAGTCAGCACCAGTAATGGCCTTAATTTGCGATGAGAATCGTCCCGTGTCTTGACGGACAGCCTTAGTGCCGGTGAGTTTTTTTGAGTCTACCACTTGATTTTTTTTGTTCCATAAAGGATCTTTTAAGAAATGCAAAATGACTGTCTGACTGCGTCCAACCTCAACAGTGATGGCACGCTGTGAGAGTAAATGGTCTGCACTGATATATATCGCTTTTCCACCTTCATGGTGCTCAAAGCACTTAAGAGTACTTTCACATTCACCCATTCACAAACACACACTCATACACCAGTAGGTTTCTAAGGTCTAAGGTCAGTCCTACTGGGGTCTAAGTCAGGGTTCAGTGTCTTGCCCAAGGACACTTCGACAGCCAGAGCTGGGTCGCGAACCGCCAACCTCTCGGTCATAGAGTCAACCCACTCTACCAACTGAGCCACAGCCGCCCAAAACAAGCAGTGATTTTTCAGTTAAATATGTCTTTTCAATAAATTGCCTGCTCAAAACATTTGGTCTCTTGTTCCCATTTCTTCTTTTTGCATTTTGAAATTCTACTTAAAATCTTCTTAAGATACAACAGTGAAAAGATTTTGATCAGGAGGGCACCATACGTATGAAAAGGCACCTGAGTGGACCACTGGGTCACTGACCTGCAGGACACCACAAGGGTTCACTTCCTGAAGTAAAACTGATTCTAAACTTCATAGTTGCTTTATTTCAAATCCACTGTGGGTTAAAGTTACTAAACCTGGGTTAGTTAACTCACCCTGATAGACGGGTCATCTCTCTGCCAGCCAGAACGATCCTGCCCAGAGCCTGAGACATTCTGAGAAGCATCCGCCCACTCTGGTAGTAGTCCTGAAAAACACACACACTCTGGTCGTAGTAGGTAACTGCAGCCAAACTCTGCATGGAACTGTGCGCGGAACTCCCTACCGCTGTGCGCGGAACTCCCTACCGCTGTGCGCGGAACTCTCTACCACCCTGTGGGGAACTCTCTACCACCGTGTGTGGAACTCTCTACCACCGTGTGTGGAACTCTCTACCACCGTGTGTGGAACTCTCTACCACCGTGTGTGGAACTCTCTACCACCGTGTGTGGAACCCTCTACCACCGTGTGTGGAACTCTCTACCACCGTGTGTGGAACTCTCTAACACCGTGTGTGGAACTCTCTACCACTGTGTGGAACTCTCTACCACTGTGTGGAACTCTCTACCACTGTGTGGAACTCTCTACCACTGTGTGGAACTCTCTACCACCCTGTGGAACTCTCTACCACCCCGTGGAACTCTCTACCACCCCGTGGAACTCTCTACCACCCCGTGGAATTCTCTACCACCCCGTGGAATTCTCTACCACGGTGTGTGGAATTCTCTACCACTGTGTGTGGAACTCTCTAACACTGTGTGTGGAACTCTCTACCACTGGGTGTGGAACTCTCTACCACGGTGTGTGGAACTCTCTACCACGGTGTGTGGAACTCTCTACCACGGTGTGTGGAACTCTCTACCACGGTGTGTGGAACTCTCTACCACGGTGTGTGGAACTCTCTACCACGGTGTGTGGAACTCTCTACCACGGTGTGTGGAACTCTCTACCACGGTGTGTGGAACTCTCTACCACGGTGTGTGGAACTCTCTACCACGGTGTGTGGAACTCTCTACCACGGTGTGTGGAACTCTCTACCACGGTGTGTGGAACTCTCTACCACGGTGTGTGGAACTCTCTACCACGGTGTGTGGAACTCTCTACCACGGTGTGTGGAACTCTCTACCACGGTGTGTGGAACTCTCTACCACGGTGTGTGGAACTCTCTACCACGGTGTGTGGAACTCTCTACCACGGTGTGTGGAACTCTCTACCACGGTGTGTGGAACTCTCTACCACTGTGTGTGGAACTCTCTACCACTGTGTGTGGAACTCTCTACCACTGTGTGTGGAACTCTCTACCACCGTGTGTGGAACTCTCTACCACCGTGTGTGGAACCCTCTACCACCGTGTGTGGAACCCTCTACCACCGTGTGTTGAACTCTCTACCACCCTGTGGAACTCTCTACCACCCTTTGGAATTCTCTACCACCCTGTGGAACTCTCTACCACCCTGTGGAACTCTCTACCACCCTGTGGAACTCTCTACCACCCTGTGGAACTCTCTACCACCCTGTGGAACTCTCTACCACCCTGTGGAACTCTCTACCACCCTGTGGAACTCTCTACCACCCTGTGGAAGTCTCTACCACCCTGTGGAAGTCTCTACCACCCTGTGGAAGTCTCTACCACCCTGTGGAAGTCTCTACCACCCTGTGGAAGTCTCTACCACCCTATGGAAGTCTCTACCACCCTGTGGAACTCTCTACCACCCTGTGGAACTCTCTACCACCCTATGGAAGTCTCTACCACCCTGTGGATCTCTCTACCACTACATTTCAGATCTGTGGACAATTAAAAATCAGTGTTCAAACTGGCCTTTGTTTGAGTTGTTGTTTTTAGGTAAATGTTCTTCACTTCTATAGTTGTTCAAAGCTCTTTACATTAGCCTCAAATTCACCCATTCACACACACTCATACACCAGTAGGTTCTAAGGTTCTGTCAGTCCTACTGGGAGACTAAGGGTACAGTGTCTTTGTCCAAGGACACTTGGACATGTGGACAGCCAGAGCTGGGACCCACTCTACCAACTGACCCACAAGTTGTTGTTGGTTGTACGTCTGTGTTTGTTTTTACTGGATGTTTTATGACCTAGGGTTGTCAAAAAAATCGATTTTAGATACTAAATCGATATTGACCTTGGTATCTAATTAGATACTAAGTTGCTGGAAAATCGATTTTTGTTTTTATGGCGCGTCGCCGCTTTTTTGTAGCGGGTAACGTTAAGAATTGTAAACAGGCATCAACGCGGTCAGCTCTGGCACAGCCGTAATGCCGGCTTGTAAATTAAAGTCTCTTTTTTTCTCCAGCTGCCTCTGACCACACACCACCACAGACCTATACACTATTTCTATAGGTCTGTGATTGCGAACATCCGATGCAACTTTGCTTTTAAAGGCTTCGTTAGACGAACATCTATGCGCGCGTGCGGCAGCCAGGCGGAAGCGCATAGTATCACGTTACCACCACGGAGGCCACCGTGAGCATGTCAGCCTATCATTTTTTACGTGCGCGCTGCTAGTCCCGTATGGCAAACCAAAGTGTTCACATAGCCACGCGTTGTCTTTATTATATCATGCGTTACAGAACGCGTTCTAGCACGCGCACTGGCGCGCTATCACGCGTTACAGGACGCGCTCTGGTACGCGCTCTGGCGCGCACAATGGCACGCGTTTGTGAATGCGTAATGTAACGTGTGATATAATAAACACAACGCGCGGCTATATGTGAACACTTTGGCTTGCCATAAGCCAAAGTGTTCACATAACCACGCGTATATAGTCACATAGCCATAGCTGAGCACTGATCTGACCTTCACAAACCAAGTGCATTCACTCAATGTTTAATTTTTGCTAAATATTTTGACTTTTCCTTCATCAATCTATTTTATTTAACTTGTTCAACTTTAGTGTGTCTATTCTTATGGGTTTGTTTATTGTATTTTCAGGTTTCATGCAAAAGGGATAAAATAAAGTGAGATGCCGTTTCATACTTTATTAATAAATAAAGCAAAATGTGAATTGATTTGTCATATTTTGATTATATGTCAATCGAGGTTGCATTGGCTGAGATGAAACACTTGGTGAAGGCAGAAATGATGGGGAAAAATATATAAGAAGACATACACGGTTGCGCATGGCTCAATGACATAATTTCGTCTGTATCATGTGACCCTGTTGTGATAGTTTTCCGAAGCAGTGCTGTGGACATGTCCATCATTACTATTATGTAAAATATGTTGTTGTTTAACCTTATTATTATGGTTATATTTGTCATCAAGAAGGTGAAACAAGAGAAAAATATATGCAACAGAGATCTATTTACAATAATATTTGCACACATACACTTAGTTACAGTTTTTCTCAGGACAAGTATAATTCACAGACGTACATTCAGGATTTAAAGTTTTTAATTGAACATGTTATAGGTGTGATTGGCAGGACCATTGACACCTGTGGTCTCCCTTGCTCTCTGTTATACTCTTGAAATTGACACTTAATGTTTAACCATGCATATAGTAATATGCATAACTATGTTCATATTTATATTACCTCCGGGTATATTTTATCCATATCTTTCTCTATATTCTTATTTATACTTTACACTTTACTTATTATTATTATAGTCTTTCTTATCTTGTATATTATTATATTTGTAAGTTGTATAGTTGTATATTTGTTTTGTTATATTTTGCTTTTTGCATCTTTGCACGGTCTTAAGGGAGTGTCGCATCCATTTCACGTGTGGATGGACAAATAAAGAATTATGATTCTGACATATTTCATCTTCTATTGTTTTGCACCTTTCACTTGCATTGAGGATTAAACTGCATTGCTATCATCTATCGTCTTACTTTGCCATCTAGTGGCAAAACATGCAACCTACAGCCAGCTCATGTGTTAGATTAGCACAACAAAATAAAAATTAAAATACAATAAACAAACCCGTAAGAATAGACACACTAAAGTTGAACAAGTTAAATTAAATAGATTGATGAAGGAAAAGTCAAAATATTTATCAAAAATTAAACAGTGAGTGAATGTACTTCGTTTGTGAAGGTAAGATCAGTGCTCAGCTATATTGGACTCGTTGTGTTGGCCAGTGATTGGCTGGAAGCACTACAGTTACGGAACGCGTTCTAGCACGCGTTCCGTAACACGTGCTAGAACGCGTGCCATTGCGTGTGCTAGACCGCGTTGCCGAACGCGTGGTGGCATGTCAGAACGCGTGCTAGAACGCGTAATGTAACGCGTGATATGATA
The DNA here is from genome assembly GCA_020466265.1 of Siphamia tubifer. NCBI lineage: Eukaryota > Metazoa > Chordata > Actinopteri > Kurtiformes > Apogonidae > Siphamia > Siphamia tubifer. The sequence continues at coordinate 5,884,459 of CM035802.1, read as the reverse complement.
AACACAACGCGCGGCTATGTGAACACTTTGGCTTGCCATATTGGCTTGCCATAGTCCCGCAAGGGGTCCGCGGTGGTCACATGATGCAATACGCTGCCACCCGCTCGACCATAAAGAGGCTTGCAGTTAGCACTGCAGAAGGGCTTGAGCAAAAAGATAGGCCTACCTTAACTTGCCAAGAGATAGACATGCATTTATTCTGCACCCGCATTCACTACCTTTTTTTAGCAGTCCATGGAGGAAATTTTAAAAGGAATCCCTCACATCTCCAGTATCGAAATTAGTATCGAGTATCGAGTATTATCCTTAGTATCGGTATCGAGTTGGAAATTTAGTATCGTGACAACCCTATTATGACCTGTTTTATGTTTTTGCTTCTATTCCTTTTGTAAAACACCTTGTGAATTTTATGCTCTTGAAAGGTGATATATAAATCAAGTTTATTATTGTTGATTGTTTACTATCCTCTAACAGTTCAGGGTGTTTACTGGTAGAATGGAATAGAATAGAATAGAATAGAATAGAATAGAATAGAATAGAATAGACTTTTATTGCCATTTGCGCAAGTACACTGCAGCACAGGCAAATTGGAATGTTGGTGCACGTCTTCCAGTCAGGCAGGTAAACAATAAGATATAAAGGTGCATTCAGGTTAAAAAAAATTTATAAGAAAAGGCGGTTATATTACAAAAAAAATTTTCAATTCAATGTTATTTATAAAGCCCCAAATCACAAAACAGTCATCTCACAGGCTTTTACAGAAACACAATCAACCACAGATATATGAAAGGTCCTAAACATCCCCCTGTCCTTTGACCCTCCCCCTGTCCTTAGACCCTCCTTATCAGCAAGAAAAAAAGTTTCAAAACCCAGTGGAAAAAAGAAGAAATCTTAGAAAGAAAAAGAAATCTTATATAAATGTAGATAAAAAATACAATCCTAAAACTTTACTATTCTATAAGTGTACTAAAAAAAGGAACAGTGTAAGTGTGCATGTAATTAACATGACTTTCTGCAGATAGTACGTATGTATCCTATAGTAGGACCCAATAAATACATGAACAGGGGAATGTAAGTGTGTTTACTGTTGTTATTTACCTCTAACAGGTCAGAGTGTTTACTGTTGTTATTTACCTCTAATAGGTCAGAGTGTTTACTGTTGTTATTTACCTCTAATAGGTCAGAGTGTTTACTGTTATTTACCTCTAACAGGTCAGGTGTTTACTGTTGTTATTTACCTCTAACAGGTCAGGTGTTTACTGTTGTTATTTACCTCTAACAGGTCAGGTGTTTACTGTTGTTATTTACCTCTAACAGGTCAGAGTGTTTACTGTTGTTATTTACCTCTAACAGGTCAGGTGTTTACTGTTGTTATTTACCTCTAACAGGTCAGAGTGTTTACTGTTGTTATTTACCTCTAACAGGTCAGGTGTTTACTGTTGTTATTTACCTCTAACAGGTCAGGTGTTTACTGTTGTTATTTACCTCTTATAGGTCAGAGTGTTTACTGTTGTTATTTACCTCTAACAGGTCAGAGTGTTTACTGTTGTTATTTACCTCTAACAGGTCAGAGTGTTTACTGTTGTTATTTACCTCTAACAGGTCAGAGTGTTTACTGTTGTTATTTACCTCTAGCAGGTCAGAGTGTTTACTGGTCAGGTGTTTACTGTTATTATTTACCTCTAACAGGTCAAGTGTTTACTGTTATTATTTACCTCTAACAGGTCAAGTGTTTACTGTTGTTATTTACCTCTAACAGGTCAGAGTGTTTACTGTTGTTATTTACCTCTAACAGGTCAGAGTGTATACTGGTCAGGTGTTTACTGTTGTTATTTACCTCTAACAGGTCAGAGTGTTTACTGGTCAGGTGTCGTGGATGATCCAGGTTGAGGAAAGGTCGACTCACCACCAGATACCCAACTACTGTCGCTATGTCTGAAAAATAACACAAAACACACATCCGTTTGGTTGACCTCTGACCTCTACCCATTCATATATAAAATCATCTCTAGGATTAGGGTTAGGGTCAGGGGTCAAACGTTAGGGTGCTCGGGGTTATAGACGTAAACAAACTTACACTTGGCGATGATGCTGTCGACGAAACCCATGGAGAAACGAAAGAAGATGAAGTTATGCAAATGATCCACCTGAAAAAAAAAAAAATTATATATATATACACACACACACATATATATATATACATATATATATATATATATATATATATATATATATATATATATATATACATATATATACACACATATACACACACACATATATATATATATATATATATATATATATATATATATATATATATATACACTACCGTTCAAAAGTTTGGGGTCACCCAAACAATTTAGTGTTTTCCATTCAAAGTCACACTTATTCACCACCATATGTTGTGAAATGAATAGAACATAGAGTCAATACATTGACAAGGTTAGAAATAATGATTTGTATTTGAAATAAGATTTTACATCAAACTTTGCTTTCGTCAAAGAATCCTCCATTTGCAGTAATTACATCATTGCAGACCTTTGGCATTCTAGCTGTTAATTTGTTGAGGTCATCTGGAGAAATTGCACCCCACGCTTCCAGAAGTTGGATTGGTTGGATGGGCACTTCTTGCGTACCATACGGTCAAGCTGCTCCCACAACAGCTCAATGGGGTTCAGATGTGGTGACTGCGCTGGCCACTCCATCACCCATAGAATACCAGCTTCCTGCTTCTGCTCTAAATAGTTGTTGAACAATTTGGAGGTGTGTTTAGGGTCATTGTCCACTGGGTATGGCATGGCGTTACAAAATGGAGTGATAGCCTTCCTTATTCAGAATCCCTTTTACCCTGTACAAATCTGCCACCTTACCAGCACCAAAGCAACCCCAGATCATCACATGACCTCCACCATGCTTGAAAAGATGCTGAAAGAATGTCTGACACCATCTGTTATTTGTTCTGTGTCTCACAAACATTCTTCTTTGTGATCCAAACACCTCAAACTTACATTCGTCTGTCCACAACACTTTTTTCCAGTCTTCCTCTGTCCAATGTCTGTGTTCTTTTGTCCATCTTAATCTTTTTTCTTTTATTGGCCAGTCTCAGATATGGCTTTTTCTTTGCCACTCTGCCCTGAAGCCCAGAATCCCGCAGCCGCCTCTTCACTGTAGATGTTGACACTAGTGTTTTGTGGGTACTATTTAATGAAGACACCAGTTGGGGACCTGTGAGGCGTCTGTTTGTCAAACTAGAGACTCTAATGAACTTATCTTCTTGCACAGTTGTGCAACGCGGCCTCCCACTTCTTTTTCTACTCTGGTTAGAGCCTGTTTGTGCTGTCCTCTGAAGGGACTAGTACACACCGTTGTAGGAACTCTTCAATTTCTTAGCAATTTCTCACATGGAATAGCCTTCATTTGGAAGAACAAGAATAGACTGTGGAGTTTCAGATGAAAGTTCTATTTTTCTGGCCATTTTGAGCCTTTAATTGACCCCACAAATGTAATGCTCCAGAAACTCAATCTGCTCAAAGGAAGATCAGTTTTGTAGCTTCTGTAACGAGCTAAACTGTTTTCAGATGTGTGAACATGATTGCATAAGGGTTTTCTAATCATCAATTAGCCTTCTGAGCCAATGAGCAAACACATTTCACCATTAGAACACTGGAAATAGGCCTCTATACACCTATGTAGATATTGCACCAAAAACCAGACATTTGCAGCTAGAATAGTCATTTACCACATTAGCAATGTATAGAGTGGATTTGTTTAAAGTTAAGACTAGTTTAAAGTTATCTTCATTGAAAAGTACAGTGTTTTTCCTTCAAAAATAAGGACATTTCAATGTGACCCCAAACTTTTGAACGGTAGTGTAAATACATATATATATATATATATATATATATATATATATATATATATATATATATACGCACACATATACATATATATACATATATATGTACATATATATACATATATACGTGCGCACATGTGTGTGTGTGTGTGTGCGCGCGCACGTGTGTGTGTCTGTGCATGCGCACGTGTGTGTCTGTGCGTGCGCACGTGTGTGTGTGTGTGTCTGTGCGTGCGCATGTGTGTGTGTGTGTGTCTGTGCGTGCGCGTGTGCGCACGTGTGCGTGCGTGCCTGTTAATGTCCAGGGGAAGTTTAAATCTGCGCACAGATCAACTCTTCATCCAGTAGTTTAGTTTTAGTTTAGTTTATTTCAGTCATATATTCACTTCAAAGCAGAACAGTACAGTTTGACTGAAAAAGGCTCAGGCAGAAGCAAAGCTTATTAATGCTCACCTACCATACATCTTAAAACAAATGCCGTGAATTCTTTCCATACATGATCTGTGTCAACTGAAGAACAGCCAGATTTTGTTTTTGACGTTCAGACCTAATAAATTACGGGAGATTACTGGGAGAAATTACAAAACGGGAGGGGGCAGGAAATGGGTCTGAAACAGGAGAGAGTTCCAGAAAAAAAGGCAGATTTGTCATCTGTGTGTAAATGGTTGAAGAGGTTCGTAGTGGTCTATGATTTGAATGGCACCTATTTCTTTCATTCTCTTAAAAATACCTCTTCCTGCTCCTCATTCAATGGTTTAAATCTGAAATATGGCCATATAATGGAGCCGTTCTGTTCTGTGGGACGAATTCTGTCACGTGCCCTTTCTGTGCGCGCCGCCATGTTTGAATGAGTTAACAACACACACTGCTTACACATGGGGGGAGGAGGAGACGGGGCAAACACAAGGAGGCGGGGCAAACAGCTCCACAGCACGGTGGATGAAGCAGAGTGGACAAATCTTCTTCATCTCGAGATATTCGATATGCCAAAATCTTTCTCGATTTCATAAAATCGCAAATCTCGATAAATCGTCCAGTCCTACTGAGAACCATGGCAACATTTGTGGAAAAGATTGTTTGTCTACTATTTATGGTTTTGCCGTGAGGACGAGTTATTGAGACATTTTTCAGCTTAATTTTTTCTTCTCTCGTGCTCTAGCGATGACATCACTCACTGATAAAAAGTCAGATTTTGGTCTTTTCAGGGTGGATTTACTGAGTTCTCTATCGACAACCGTAAATCACACCCTCATGACAATCACATCCTAAAGACACCACAAAAATGACTGCGTTTGAAAGTTTAAATGAAGTCTGTGCCACAAAGTATGAAGAAGCAGGAGTGTTGGGAAAAAAAGGACATTGTTTTTTGTTGATCCCATTAAGAATGAATCAGGTTTTATTTGGTATAATAATGCGAAATCTGTACGACATATTGGAATTATGAGACCACACGTGTAATCTCTAGGACAATCTGATTAATTTTTCCTATTTACAGCTAAACGCTTCAGTGTATGGTTTGGGAGTTATAGCCACGTAAACATGACCCCATTCATTTCACATGGACATTTTTGACAGTTTTAACATTTTATATAAAATCCATGCATCAGTGTCAAACCTCATAGAACATCTTTCAAGACCAGGCTACACATATTTCCGTAAAAAATGCTCAATTTACAATGGTGCAGGCCACATTTTTTTTGCTAACTTTTTTGTCTAAATCAGTAGAAGTCAGTCAGAAGTCATAATACATATGACGCACAGTATTTCCCCTGTTAGCATCGTGTGCTTTTGTTGTGCGCTTGTGTATTGTGCTTGTACTGGGCACTTGCATGGTATGTTTGCATCACATGCAAGCGCACGGTGAAAAACAGCAGAGGTTTAGTTTGACAGTTGACTGTATAGAAATATTTTCTTACCAGTTTTTTAAAAGTTGAATAAATGGTGAGTTTTTCTCTCATGTTCCCGTTATAGAAGGCAATTTCCTCACTGAGGACAAAAAGACATTTACTGTTAGAGGACACTGAGGACAAGGAGTGGACAATGAATGGACAGAGCGGGCGGAGTTAGTGGATACAGTGGACAGTTAGTGGACAGAGCGGGTGGAGTTAGTTGACACAGTTAATGGACAGACCAGGTGGAGTTAGTGGATACAGTGGACAGTTAGTAGACAGAGCGGGTGGAGTTAGTGGATACAGTGGACAGTTAGTAGACAGAGCGGGTGGAGTTAGTGGATACAGTGGACAGTTAGTGGACAGACCAGGTGGAGTTAGTGGATACAGTGGACAGTTAGTAGACAGAGCGGGTGGAGTTAGTGGATACAGTGGACAGTGAGTGGACAGAGCGGGTGGAGTTAGTTGACACAGTTAGTGGACAGAGCGGGTGGAGTTAGTTGACACAGTTAATGGACAGACCAGGTGGAGTTAGTGGACACAGTTAGTGGACAGACCAGGTGGAGTTAGTGGACAGTTAGTGGACAGACCAGGTGGAGTTAGTTGACACAGTTAGTGGACAGACCAGGTGGAGTTAGTTGACACAGTTAGTGGACAGAGCGGGTGGAGTTAGTTGACACAGTTAGTGGACAGACCAGGTGGAGTTAGTGGACACAGTTAGTGGACAGACCAGGTGGAGTTAGTGGACAGACCAGGTGGAGTTAGTGGACAGACCAGGTGGAGTTAGTTGACACAGTTAGTGGACAGACCAGGTGGAGTTAGTGGACACAGTTAATGGACAGACCAGGTGGAGTTAGTTGACACAGTTAGTGGACAGACCAGGTGGAGTTAGTGGACACAGTTAATGGACAGACCAGGTGGAGTTAGTTGACACAGTTAGTGGACAGACCAGGCGGAGTTAGTGGACACAGTTAGTGGACAGACCAGGTGGTGTTAGTTGACACAGTTAGTGGACAGAGCGGGTGGAGTTAGTGGTGGACACAGTGGACAGAGCGGGTGGAGTTAGTGGATAGGATGGGCGGAGCTGTGTGCACCTGTTGGTAATAAGGCGTGAGTTGACGTAGCGGTACTCGCCCTCGTAGCGCTGCTCCATCACTGTCATCTTACCAATGGGTCTCCTGAGGCGAGTGAGGAACAGACCTGAGACCAGCAAGTAGGACATCATGGCAGCAGGTCCCTGTGAGGACAAGGATCATCAGCATAGGAGCACATGTCTAACCCTGACCTCTCCTCATTCCTGGGTCCTCCCACCATCCAAACATATGCTCTCAGATTAAATTTACAACAGTTGTTAATGTGAGTTAATGTGAGGTGTGTTTGCTAACGCTCACCTGAGCACCGATAGCACTGGTCAGTTTGAAGATGTAGAGAGCGATGTCCAGCAGAGGCTGAAACACACGCCACACTAGATTAAAAAGAGCTCACACTTCACACTCATCATGTGACGTGTGCGGGAGCACACACACTCTCACATAGACACTCCCACACCTTGCTGAGGTTTGAGTATAGGTCCACCACGCTGTTGCAGAACTTTTCCACATCCTGCGTCAGTAGCTGATCTGCGTTCGCGATACGGTTGTCCAGGTTTCCCATTTTATAATAAGTGTATCCTCTGAGGAGACAAAGAAGACATGGTTATGCTAATGCTAATATACCCTGCTAATGCTAATATACCAACCCTAACCCTCTGAGGAGACAAAGAAGACATGGTTATGCTAATGCTAATATACCCTGCTAATGCTAATATACTAACAGGTTTCCGTTTCCGTGTTCATCACCATGTTTTTCCGTGTTGATCTCTCTACCATATAAATGCTTTTTCTAAGGAATTATGAACCTTTAAGATAAGATTTCAGATAAGATTTCCTTTATTCGTCCTGCAGTGGGGAAATTCACATGTTACAGCAGCAGAAAAGGGCATCAGTAAAAAGAAACAATATACATTAAATATCAAATAAACAATATAAACAAGTAATATAAACAGTAATATACAAAAACTATGAACACTATGAACAGTTGGGCGGTTAAGTACAGAGGCAGAAACTAGCAGCTGAATGTAAGAAGGAATGGGAAATGTAAGGAATGGTAGTGCTACAAAATATATTGCATATGGTTGTTGAAAAAAATTGATATTGCACGTGAGCATTAACACACCAGATTTAAAGATTGATATATTGCACCTACACTTCACCTCAGTTAAATATATATACAGTATATTGATATTGCACATGGGATAAAGTAAAATAGTTTCACAGTGTACGTGAACACAGTTATTTTAATGCAGTCTGTTGAGGGTTTTGGAGAGGTCTACTGGGAGTACTGCTGGTTGTACAGTCTGATAGCTGCAGGAAGGAAGGACCTGCGATATCGTTCCTTCACACACTTTGGGTGAAGCAGTCTGTCGCTGAAGGAGCTCTCCAGTGTTGTTAGAGTGTCCTGCAGTGGGTGGGAGTCGTTCTCCATCATGGATGACAGTTTAGCCATCATCCTCCTCTCTCCTACCACCTCCACTGAGTCAAGGGAGCATCCCAGGACAGAACCGGCCTTCTTGATCAGTTTATCAAGTCTCTTCCTGTCGGCTGTCGAGATGCTGCTCCCCCAGCAAACCACTCCATAGAAGATGGCTGATGCCACCACAGTGTCGTAGAAGGTCTTTAGGAGTGCCCCCTGCACTCCAAAAGACCTCAGTCTCCTGAGAAGGTAGAGTCTGCTCTGGCCTTTCTTATACAGTGCGGTTGTGTTGTGAGTCCAGTCCAGTTTGTTGTTCAGGTGAACACCCAGGTACTTGTAAGATGTCACCATCTCAATGTCCGTCCCCTGGATGTTCACCGGTGTCAGAGGGCAGAGTGCTCGTCTGCGGAAATCCACCACCAGTTCTTTGGTTTTCCCCGCGTTGATCTGGAGGCGGTTCCACTGGCACCAGTCCACGAAGTCCTGCGTCAGTCCTCTGTACTCTCTGTCGTCCCCATCTGTGATGAGTCCGACGATTGCAGAGTCATCAGAGAACTTCTGCAGGTGACAGGTGGGTGTGTTGTATGAGAAGTCCGCAGTGTAGAGGGTGAAGAGGAACGGAGCCACGACCGTTCCCTGCGGGGCCCCCGTACTGCAGATGACCGTGTCGGACACACAGTCCCGGGTCCTCACAAACTGTGGACGGTTGGTGAGATAGTCCAGAATCCAGTGTGTGAGCAGATGGTTCACCCCGGCGTCCACCAGCTTGACCCTCAGAAGTGCAGGTTGGATGGTATTGAAAGCACTGGAGAAATCAAAGAACATGATTCTCACAGTGCTCCCAGGTTTCTCCAGGTGAGAGAGAGCTCGGTGTTGGAGGAAGATCACAGCATCGTCCGCCCCGATGCCAGGCTGGTAGGCGAACTGGAGTGGATCCAGCGACGGGCTCACCAGGGGGCGGAGATGAACAAGGACCAGCCGCTCCAGGGTCTTCATCAGGTGGGATGTTAGTGCCACCGGCCTGTAGCTGTTGAGGTCCTTGGGGTGCGGAGTCTTGGGCACAGGAACCACGCAGGATGTTTTCCACAGCTGTGGCACTCTCCCCAGCTTCAGGCTCAGGTTGAACATGTGCTCAATAATCCCACACAGCTGATCTGCGCAGGTCTTAAGGAGCCTGGAGCTGATGCCGTCTGGGCCTGCAGTCTTCCTCACCTTGATCTTCCGGAGCTGGTTTCTCACCTGTGTTGTTGAGAGGGACAGGTTGGAGCAGGGGGGCTGTGTGCTGGGTGGTGGGTTGATGAGCTGAGCAGTGGGGGGTGGCTGTGAGCAGAGTGTTGTAGGGGGGGAGGAGGTGGGGGGGAAGCAGCCCACAGCAGCTTGAAGCCGACCAGTGCTGCGTCCGGGTCTGGAGTCGGCACGGCCAGCAACGCCCCCGTTGGTTGCTGGGAAGGGGAGCTGCAGCATGGAGGACTGGGCCGGGGGAGGGGCAGATGACTGATCAAATCTGTTAAAGAAAATATTCAGATCATTCACCCACTTTTGGTCCCCCGCAGCCTGGGAGCCAGGTTCCTTGTGGCCAGAGATGGTTTTCAGGCCTCTCCAGACTCCACTGACATTTCTTTGCTGCAGCTGATCTTCCATCTTCCTCCTGTAGGATGTTTTTCCCTCCCTAATCTTCCTTCTCAGTTTTTTCTGTACAGCCTTCAGTTCATCCTTATTTCCTGACTCAAAGGCCCTCATCTTCTCCTTAAGAAGAACCTTTATGTCGGGGTTAATCCACGGTTTGTTATTGGAAAAACTCCGTACAGTCCTGGTGGGTACGGTGTTCTCCACACAGAAATTAATATAGTCCGTAATGCAGTGTGTGAGACTGTCGATGTCCTCCCCGTGGGAATCACAGAATTCCTCCCACACAGTTGTGTCAAAACAGTCCTGTCAAAACAGTCCTTCAGTGCCTCATCAGCCTCTTCAGACCATCTCTTCACTGTGCGGGACACAGCTGGTTGCCTGCGCACTAGAGGTTTGTACACAGGCAGGAGATGAACCAGGTTGTGGTCAGATCTTCCCACGGGGGGGAGGGGTGATGAGGTGTATGCCTCCTTGGTGTTGGCATAACACAAGTCCAGTGTTTTATTGTCTCTAGTGCAGCATGTAACATACTGGGTGAAAGTGGGCAGAGTGGAGGATGGAGAGGCATGGTTAAAGTCCCCAGAGATAAGAAGGAGGGCCTGTGGGTGCTCTGTCTGCAGCCCGCTTGTAACAGAGTGAAGAACGTCACGGGCTGCATCAGCGTTAGCAGAGGGGGGAATGTACGCAGCTATCGCGATAACATGCGAGAACTCCCGCGGCAGGTAATATGGCCGAATGCCAACAGCCAGCAGTTCAATGTCCCTGCAGCAGAGCTGTTCTTTAATAGTGATGTGCCCAGAGTTACACCATCTATCGTTCACAAACACTGCCAGCCCTCCTCCCTTCCTCTTACCGCTCTCCCTCGTGCTGTCCGTCCGCAGCAGCTTGAAGCCGTCCAGCGTCACGGCCGTGTCCGGCGTCGTCGGAGTCAGCCATGTCTCCGTAAAAATCATGATGCTGCACGTCCGGTATTCCCTCTGGTGCCGGGTCAGCGCCGCTAGCTCGTCCATCTTATTGGGAAGAGATCTCACGTTTCCCATGATGATGGATGGGAGGACGGGTCTGTATCTCCTTCTTCTAGCGCGGCGCTCGGCTCCGGCACGGCTCCCCCGTCTCCTCCTCTTCAGCTCGCGGGGAACGTCAGGCCTCACCTGGTGCAGCACCGCTGAGTTACGAAGCGCCAACAGCTGATCCCTACTGTAAACAATAGGGCCATGGCTGCGTACGCGGTCCCCAGACACGGTCGAAAACAATGAGAAAAACAAAAGAAAGACCAGAGCAAACACGGCGGTTTTGGGGTCCATAGTGCACTGATCAATTAAAAAACAGAACACGTGAAGAGAAAGTTAGAAAAAAAATAAAAAGGCGAACGAAAGACGAGAAAACGCTCAGTGAGCAGGAGCTGCTGTAACGGGCGGCCACTAGAGCGGCGCAATCTTGTTTTCTGGAATCAAACCCGCTTTCCGACACATTCCGATCCTGTCAGATTAGTTTGGGGGCAATCGGACAGAGCACAGACAAGATTTGCTGGTTGTGTACTATAAGCTAACTACATGCTAACACTTTAGGCTAGCTAGGTTTAGCTGTCAAGCAAAACAAGAACTTTTTTTTTTTTTTTTTCCTCTCTTTTCCCTCATTTTCCGCAAAATGCCGCCCAAGAAAGCCCCGACACAGGAGGAGCTCGAAGAAATAAAAACATATCTTAACTCCTTAAGCGAGGATGTGACAGCTGTCAGGACGCAGCAGGAGAAACTCCTTATGCTGCTTGAGGAGGTTAAACAACTGCGCCTCCAAAACGCTGAGAAAGACCAACGCATCACCCAGCTTGAGCAGAGAGTGGACGAATTGGAACAATACAGCCGAATAAATGAGGTGGTAGTCGCTGGCATTAATGTCAGGCCACGCTCCTACGCGCAAGCGGTGTCCAGGGACACCAGCAACAGTGAAGAGAGCGAGTTGGACGTGCTGTCAGTGGGGCAACAAGTTGCAGCCTACTTTGAGAGCAAAGGGGTTGAATTCGATCTACAATACATAGAAGCGTGCCATCCACTCCCTGCAAGAAACCAGAGGCTACCTGCTGTCATTTTGAGATTCATAAACCGGAAAAAAAAGATTTCACTCTTGAAACAAGGACGCAAACTTAGAGGTACTAATGTTTATATAAATGAATACTTAACAAAAAGAAATGCAGACATAGCTAGAAGCAAGACAACTTAAAAAACAAGGAAAAATTCAACAGACCTGGGTATCAAATTGTAAAATATTTATTAAACTAAACGGAACGCCAGAAGAAGCCAGAGTGTTAGTGGTGAGAAACTTGGATGATCTGGATAAATTCTAATAGAACTGCATCTACTATTTTATAGCTCTATCCATATTCCATACTTATATCATCATGTCTGTCAACACCAATGATAAAATTTACGAACTAGATAACAATGTTGCATGTGATATTCTTACACGTGGACAAAGCAATTATTTCACTCCGCAGCAATTCAATATTCAAGCAGAAAAGATATCAGATCAAGCTTTATCCATCTTACATTTAAATAGTCAAAGTCTGAATCGTAAATTTGAAAAAGTTATAGATTTTCTTTGTATCCTGAAAAAAACCTTTAAAGTTATTGCAATAACAGAAACCTGGCTAAAGAACACAGACAATAACACAGTAAATATTGAAGGCTACAACATGTTTTCTCTAAATAGGATTGGAAAAAGGGGAGGGGGTGTCGCCCTCTACATAGACGCGAACTTAAACTGTAAAATTGTTGAGCAAAAAACTATGATTATACCTGACCTGCTTGAAATACTAACTGTTGAAATAATTATAGACAAACGTAAGAATATTTTAATCAGCAATATATATAGACCTCCTGGGTGTAATGTTAAATTGTTTACGGAAAAAATAATTGAGATGTTCGACAATGGTAAAAAGCCAATCTTTTTATGTGGCGATTTCAACATTAATATTGGAAACCCAGAAACAACAAATGACTTTAAGAACCACATGCAAATGGTAGGACTATGCCCAATGATCACTAACCCAACAAGAATAACTTTGCATAGTGCTACAGTCATTGACAACATATATACAAACATACATGGTGGAATAATTTGTGGAATTTTCATAACAGACTTAAGTGATCATCTCCCAGTTTTTGTATTGTATAAAGACCTGTGTTTAAATACTGTGCAAGAAAAATGTTTAATTACAATAAGAGACAGATCAGCTAAGGCTATAGAGGCCTTCAGGGAAGATCTTAGAAGACAAGCCTGGGATCAGGTATATACAAATGATAAAAACTATTTTATAGAAACATTTCCTAAATTATACGATAAAAACTGTAAAAAAAAAAAAAAAAAAGGGAAATTTGGTCTCATGTCAAAAAGAAAAATAACCCAAACTCCCAATGGTTGACAAAAGGTTTGATCAATGCATGTAAAAAGAAAAATTATTTGTACAAATTGTTCCTCAAACTTAGAACTAAAGACACTGAGGAAAGGTACAAAAATTACAAAAATAAACTAGTATCAATCATAAGAAGACAAAAAAGGGATCATTACACCATGTTATTAGATAAAAGTAAAAACGGTACTAAAAACACATGGGAAGTGATAAACTCCGTTTTACACAAAGGAAAACTAAAATCTAATATACTAACTATATTACAAATAACAATGTTGATATATATGGGAAGAAGGAAATTGCAAATGAATTTAATGATTTCTTTATTGATATTGGACCACGCCTTGCACAAAACATCCCAACTCAAAATATTGATGAAGGAATAATACCAAATAATATAAACAGTATTTTTTTAAAGGCCGTTCAAGCCAGCGAAATCTTGTCTATCGTACAAAAGTTTCCAAATAAGACATCCAATGATTATTTAGATTTGAATATGACTCTAATAAAACAAACCATAGATGTTATTGTTGAACCCTTTTTACATATCTGCAACTTGTCACTTACAACCGGGGAATTTCCCGACCAAATGAAAGTAGCTAAAGTTATTCCCCTTTTTAAAAAATCAAATAAAAACAATGTCTCCAACTACAGACCTATATCACTATTGCCTCAGTTTTCTAAGATTCTAGAAAAAATATTTGTAAATCGATTACATAATTTTATTGGAAGACATGCCATTCTGAGTAACTGCCAATATGGTTTTAGATCAAAGCATTCAACTGCAACCGCAATCATGGAGTTTGCTGAAGAAATTACTCATGCAATGGATAATAAATATTTTCTTGTTAGTGTATTTGTAGACCTCCAAAAGGCTTTTGACACTCTAGATCACAGATTATTACAAAAATTACATAGATATGGTATCAGAGGTGTAGCACATAAATGGGTTACAAGCTATTTACATAACAGAAATCAGTTTGTTGAAATCAATAACGTGCAATCTCATAAGAAGAGAGTAACTTGTGGTGTTCCTCAAAGCTCAGTCCTTGGACCAGTACTTTTTATCCTGTACATAAATGACATTGTGTCTGTTTCCAACTTATTGAAATGTATCTTGTTTGCAGACGACACTACCTTATTCTATTCTGGAAAAAATTTCAATACAGTCTTACAAACTGTTCAAAATGACTTTCAAAAAATTATAATGTGGTTTCATGCAAATAAATTATCATTGAATATCAGTAAAACAAAATATATGATTTTTAGTTGGAAAAAGAATGACATTGATGTGAACTTGTCAGTACAGGGATCAGAGATTGAAAGGACTCATGAAATTAAGTTTTTGGGGATAATGATTGATGAAAATTTAACATGGAAATCTCACATAGACCAGGTTAAAACTAAAGTATCTCAAACGGTTGCTGTATTACACAAAGTTAAAGAATCTTTAAACAAGAGTGCCTTATTTTTACTGTATAATTCATTGATTGTTCCATATCTTACCTACTGTATTGAAGTTTGGGGAAATGCTTGTAAAACCTACATTGAACCACTTTTCCTTTTACAGAAAAGAGCCATTCGAGTAGTCAATGGAAGTGGATTCAGAGCTCATACAAATCCAGTATTCAAACAATTAGAAATACTAAAATTCACTGAATTGGCAGAACTCAGCCTTCTCAAAATAATGTACTATGCTCACCAAAAAATATTACCAGTCAATCTGCAAAATCAATTCAAAAAGAGAGAGAGTACACATGAATTAAGAGGAGTGGAAATATTTGTCAAGCCACAGTTCAGAACAAGGATTAAAGAAAGATGCATTTCATTTCATGGGGTAAATTTATGGAACAATCTCAATAGTGAAGCTAAAACATCCAAGTCCATTCACATTTTTAAGAAAACTGTTAAGACATTATTGTTGAAAAGGTATGACAATGAATTGTAGCATTTCTTGTTGTCTTGAAAAAGATCTTTAAAGATGCTGTTCATTCAACATCATAATGTTTAGACATGATTGATATGTCGATGGATATATTTTCATTAATGTATTATTATTATTATTATTAGCATTATTAGCATTATTAGTATTATTATGTTGTTGTTCTTTGAAATCATCACCTGAGTGTTTATGTCCAGTACAATCAAATCACAATAATTAGCAAATCTGAAAACAATGAACTCAATATCATGTTCCTTTGTCTTTACAGTTTCCATTTAAAAACATCAGAAAAGGCAACGGACGGCAGTTGGAGGATTCACCCCCCTCAATCTGTTGTTCAAAAATGTCTTGACTTTTATACACCACACAGTGAATGACACCAAACTGACAGCAAAGCAGCTAGTTAGGGAATCAGGGTAACGGCGGGCTGACTGGGGGCTATACCCTCTGTCAACTGGCCTAAACTACCCCCCTGTTAATGCACTGCACAAAGGAAGGCAAACAACCCTCATTTCTCCATCAAACAAACCTCATATCTCCATCATGCAAAAAAAAAGAAAAAAGAGAAAAAAAATGGTTATTGTATTGACGTAAAGGAAATTTAAAAAGAAAAACAAGGGTGTTCAAGTGTTCAAATTGAATTATGAAAACTTGAACCATCAAATATGGAACAAAAAACAAACAAACTGATAAATAATATATAATTGATTTGATTTGAATGATTTATTTCGAACATGTGCAAATTGCAACAATAATCAATACAGCAATAATAATAATAACAATGACATGTCCGAAAAGGAGTAGGATGAAGCATAAGCTTATTTAATCCTACCCCTTCTTCACTTCCTCAACAACCTAAATACATCTTGTAGTAATATAGTGCATAGTACAAAAAATATGATAAATAAAATGATAACAATAACAATGATAACAATACCAATAATCAATAACTGAAGTACTAAACATAGACATATATACAAAAAAAAAAAAAACAACTATAAACAAATGAGCAGATAGGAAAGTAGTTAACAAATAGAGTTTTTTTGTTGTTTGTTTTCTTTTTTCCTCCCTTCCTTCTTCTTCTTTTCCCTTTTTTTCTTTCCTTTTTTTAATCTTTTTTGTATTTTGCTCTTATTTTTTATTTTATTTATTTTATTTTTCTATTCATTCACTTATTTTATTCATGTATTTATTCATTTATATCTTTTAACCCCACAGAGGGGGAGTTTTTTGGTTATAGAGAACCAAAAAACATATGCTCATTGTGATGATTTTCAGAGTGGGAAGTTTGTGTAACTTAAAGCATACACTCTTGTTAATGATTTAAAATGTAGAGAGATGAGAGCAATGAACATTTGTGACTGGAACCATGCATTTTAAAGAAGTAATTTTTTTCCGTTTATATATTTTTTGTTTAAGTATGAATGTATGGGTTGTGACTGTGGAATGGGGGTAGGCAAAAATAAGCAACTCTGCTTCAGCCTACTCCTTTTGAGAAGTCATTATATAATCACTATAACTTGTACTGTTACAAGATATGTAATCTGCTCAAATAAACTCAAACAAACAAACAAACTAACTAACCCTAACCCTCTGAGGAGACAAAGAAGACATGGATATGTTAATGCTAATATACCCTGCTAACACTAATATATAAAGGGTACTTAGCGCAGGTACTGGTCATAAAGGTACTTACTGCGGGTACTGGTCATAAAGGTACTTACTGCAGGTACTGGTCATAAAGGTACTTAGTCAGTCTTTCTCTGAATCTCAGCTTTAACTCGTTCAGTCCCAGTTTCAGAAAGTTGTTGATCAATGCGATCTGTAAAAAAAAAAAAAGAAAAAGAAAAAGAAAAAGAAAAAAACAGGTCACATGACATGTTAGAATATGGTTATAGTTTGGGTAAAGAGAACCCTAACCACACATTTGATCATAATACATCTGTAACTTCATGAGTAATGTTGTTGACACACACACACACAGACACACACACAGACAGACATATATACAGACACAGAGACAGACACACACACAGACAGACATATATACAGACACAGAGACACACACACACACACACACACACACAGACAGACAGTCACAATAGTCAACTAATGGCTTCTATAGTCGTTGACTATTGAAATAGTGGTTAGTTGCAGCCCTGCTGGGTACTAGAACACTAGTCACTTCACACAGTTCACACAGGTGACGGATACAGTGGACACCAATAAAAGTCAAAAGTCCAAAACACTTACCAATGGCATGAATTTGATGAAGCTGAACAGGTAGGTGTGGAAATCTGCTGTAGAACGACCAATAATGGCACTAAAAAACAACAACAACATGAACAAAGATGAGTTAAACACCTGGGGGAGGCGTCAGTGAGGTCATCTGACCCTCACCCCTCTGGGGGAGGGGTTAGTGAGGTCATCTGACCCTCACACATCTGGGGGAGGGGTTAGTGAGGTCATCTGACCCTCACACATCTGGGGGAGGGGTTGGTGAGGTCATCTGACCCTCACACTTCCGGGGGAGGGGTTAGGGAGGTCATCTGACCCTCACCCTTCCGGGAGAGGGGTTAGGGAAGTCATCTGACCCTCACCCTTCCGGGAGAGGGGTTAGTGAGGTCATCTGACCCTCACACTTCTGGGGGAGGGGTTAGTGAGGTCATTTGACCCTCACACTTCTGGGGGAGGGGTTAGTGAGGTCATTTGACTCTCACACTTCTGGCGGAGGGGTTAGTGAGGTCATCTGACCCTCACCCTTCCGGGAGAGGGGTTAGGGAGGTCATCTGACCCTCACACTTCTGGGGGAGGGGTTAGTGAGGTCATTTGACCCTCACACTACTGGGAGAGGGGTTAGTGAGGTCATCTGACCCTCACCCTTCCGGGAGAGGGGTTAGGGAGGTCATCTGACCCTCACACTTCCGGGGGAGGGGTTAGTGAGGTCATCTGACCCTCACACTTCTGGGGGAGGAGTTAGTGAGGTCATCTGACCCTCACACTTCCGGGGGAGGGGTTAGTGAGGTCATCTGACCCTCACACTTCTGGGGGAGGGGTTAGTGAGGTCATCTGACCCTCACACTTCCAGGGGAGGGGTTAGTGAGGTCATCTGACCCACACCCTTCAGGGGGAGGGGTTAGTGAGGTCATCTGACCCTCACACTTCTGGGGGAGGGGTTAGGGAGGTCATCTGACCCTCACACTTCCGGGGGAGGGGTTAGTGAGGTCATCTGACCCTCACCCTTCTGGGAGAGGGGTTAGGGAGGTCATCTGACCCTCACACTTCCGGGGGAGGGGTTAGTGAGGTCATTTGACCCTCACACTTCTGGGGGAGGGGTTAGTGAGGTCATCTGACCCTCACACTTCTGGGGGAGGGGTTAGTGAGGTCATCTGACCCTCACCCTTCCGGGAGAGGGGTTAGGGAGGTCATCTGACCCTCACATTTCTGGGGGAGGGGTTAGGGAGGTCATATGGCGCACACACACACTATTTTATTGTGTTTTGAGATCTCTTGTAACTATTTTTTATTTTTCGGTATTTTTGCACTGTAAAAACTGTGCACTCCAGATCACGGCTTGTTTTGAGCGGCTGTGGCTCAGTTGGTAGAGTGGGTCACCCAATGACCGAGAGGTTGGTGGTTCGCATCCCATCTGTCTGTCTGTCCACACGTCCAAGTGTCCTTGGGCAAAGACACTGAAACCTGACTTAGGCCCCCAGTGAGATAGATCTTAGAAACCTACTGGTGTGAATGGGTGAATGAGAAGCTAATGTGAAGCGCTTTGAGCACCATGAAGGTGGAAAACTATACAAGTACAGAACATTTACCATTTTGGTAATAAATGAAAAACCACTGAAGTCAAACAAACCCTTGACAAAAAAAAAAAAAAATAAAAAAAAAAAAATAAAAATAAAAAAAAAAATATATATATATATATATATATATATATATATATATATATATATATTAGAGCTGGGCAAAAAAATCGATTTAGATTTAAAATCGAGTTTTATGGCAAAATCGATTCATATTTTAGGAAAATCGTGCAATCCGATTCCCCTCCACACGCACTTTTTTTCCTCGCAAAAAGAAAACCATGAACCAGGCTGCTTTCCGTAGGTGCACATCTGAAGACCTGCACGGTTCTCATTTTGACATACCGCAACCGCCCGTACCCGTCATGTTTAATCTCCGACCCGTTTTCTGACGGAAAAAAAAAAAAATCCGCACCCGAACCGACCCGCTATAAATGAACCCGATATCCGACTCGAACCCGAAAGAAAATGTCAGATAGCCAAACTTAAATACAAACATTTATTGCCACGAATATACTGAACAGTGACATAGCCAAGGCAGAGCCAAATAAAAATGTTTTTAGCCTATGAACCGCAAATTAGAATAAGTGCAGATTCAACATGTGATTCAACGTGTGCCCCACAGGTGCTGTGGCCCTCGACTTGGTGCCCAGGTCAAAATTTGGGGAACCCTGGTCTACCCCTTTAATGCCTTAACCCTTTAATGCCCTAACCCTTTAATAATAGTGGTTAATGCCTTAACCCTTTAATGCCCTAACCCTTTAATGCTAGTGGTTAATGCCCTAACCCTTTAATAATAGTGGTTAATGCCCTAACCCTTTATTACTAGTGGTTAATGCCCTAACTCTTTAATGCCCTAACCCATTAATGTCAAGGGTGATCCAGTCTGGACTGAAAATGTCAAATACAGTCAGACCTCCAATGACAACAGACCCAGCTACGAAAAACCTTTACCTTAATTTTCCGTCTCACAGTACTGTATGTACAGTACTATAGTACACATAAATACAGTACTGTATGTACAGTACTATAGTAAATATAAATACAGTACTGTATGTACAGTACCTTAGTAAATATAAATACAGTACTGTATGTACAGTACTATAGTAAATATAAATACAGTACTGTATGTACAGTACTATAGTACATATAAATACAGTACTGTATGTACAGTACTATAGTACACATAAATACAGTACTGTATGTACAGTACGATAGTACACATAAATACAGTACTGTATGTACAGTACTATAGTACACATAAATACAGTACTGTATGTACAGTACTATAGTACACATAAATACAGTACTGTATGTACAGTACTATAGTACACATAAATACAGTACTGTATGTACAGTACTATAGTAAATATAAATACAGTACTGTATGTACAGTACTATAGTAAATATAAATACAGTACTGTATGTACAGTACTATAGTGAATATAAATACAGTACTGTATGTACAGTACTATAGTGAATATAAATACAGTACTGTATGTACAGTACTATAGTGAATATAAATACAGTACTGTATGTACAGTACTATAGTGAATATAAATACAGTACTGTATGTACAGTACTATAGTAAATATAAATACAATACTGTATGTACAGTACTCTAGTAAATATAAATACAGTACTGTATGTACAGTACTATAGTGAATATAAATACAGTAGTGTATGTACAGTACTCTAGTAAATATAAATACAGTACTGTATGTACAGTACTATAGTGAATATAAATACAGTAGTGTATGTACAGTACTATAGTAAATATAAATACAGTACTGTATGTACAGTACTGTAGTGAATATAAATACAGTACTGTATGTACAGTACTATAGTAAATATAAATACAGTACTGTATGTACAGTACTGTAGTGAATATAAATACAGTACTGTATGTACAGTACTATAGTGAATATAAATACAGTACTGTATGTACAGTACTATAGTGAATATAAATACAGTACTGTATGTACAGTACTATAGTGAATATAAATACAGTACTGTATGTACAGTACTATAGTGAATATAAATACAGTACTGTATGTACAGTACTATAGTTAATATAAATACAATACTGTATGTACAGTACTATAGTAAATATAAATACAGTACTGTATGTACAGTACTATAGTTAATATAAATACAATACTGTATGTACAGTACTATAGTAAATGTAAATACAGTACTGTATGTACAGTACTATAGTAAATATAAATATAGTACTGTATGTACAGTACTATAGTAAATATAAATATAGTACTGTATGTATCATCCGATTGGCTATGAGGGCGCTACCCATTATGCTTTTGGTGACCTTTGACCCTCATTCATCCCAGAGCGGCTGCTGTGTCTCCATGGTAACACAACCACTTTAACCCTCATTTCTCCACCTAGACCAGCGCTGTTAGTATCAACAGTTGAACCCAACGGTGCAGAAGAGTATATGACCCACACACTATCATCACCTTAACCACAACTGGTCCAAACTTGGACTCCTCAAGCCCGGAGACGTGGACCGTTCTACAGAACCTGGGTCTGCTACGCCGCTCAGATCCAGCGTCCTACAGCGGAGTCTTCCCCCACAGAGGCTCCGCCTCCAGACACATGGGGGGTAGTATTGGGGGTTCAGGGGGTAGTATTGGGGGTTCAGGTGTAGTATTGAGGGTTTAGGGCTAGTATTGGAGGTTCAGGGGGTAGTATTGGGGGTAGTATTGGGGGTTTAGGGGGTAGTATGGGGGGGTTCAGGGGTAGTATGGGGGGTTCAGGGGATAGCATTGGGGGTTCAGGGGGTAGCATTGGGGGTTCAGGGGGTAGCATTGGGGGTTCAGGGGGTAGCATTGGGGGTTCAGGGGGTAGCATTGGGGGTTCAGGGGGTAGCATTGGGGGTTCAGGGGGTAGCATTGGGGGTTCAGGGGGTAGCATTGGGGGTTCAGGGGGTAGCATTGGGGGTTCAGGGGGTAGCATTGGGGGTTCAAGGGGTAGCATTGGGGGTTCAGGGGGTAGCATTGGGGGTTCAGGGGGTAGTATTGGGGGTTTAGGGGGTAGTATTAGGGGTTCAGGGGTAGTATTGGGGGTTCAAGGGGTAGTATTGGGGGTTCAGGGGGTAGCATTGGGGGTTCAGGGGGTAGCATTGGGGGTTCAGGGGGTAGCATTGGGGGTTCAGGGGGTAGCATTGGGGGTTCAGGGGTAGCATTGGGGGTTCAGGGGTAGCATTGGGGGTTCAGGGGTAGCATTGGGGGTTCAGGGGGTAGCATTGGGGGTTCAGGGGGTAGCATTGGGGGTTCAGGGGGTAGTATTAGGGGTTCAGGGGGTAGTATCGGGGGTTCAGGGGGTAGTATTAGGGATTCAGGGGGTAGTATCGGCGGCCTTGGAACCAATTAGACCTTTAACATGTAAAATGAAACTTCACGATACAAAAACACTTCTGGAATGAATTAATTTTGTAAGTAGAGGAACCACTATAATTGGAATGAAGAAGAGGAAGAGTTTTTAAACAGAAACTCACAGTCACTTTTTAAATTATATTGTGTATATTTTGTATATTTATATCTGTATATATAGCGTGTTTAATTGTTTATTTGTTTAGATGCGTGTAGGCCAGTTTTTTTCTGCTGCTGTGAACTGTAAATATCTCCACTGTTAGACGAATAAAGGTTTATCTTATCTTATTTAAAAATATTAAAGTCATTACTTTTCTCAATAATCTGATTAAAGTCTGTAAGGTTTAACACATTCAATGTGTGAAGAACATATGTTCTAATAAACTCTAGAACAGTGTTAATAGTGTAGGTGTGTGAGGTCACACACACTGACCTTTCAATCATAGTTCCATTCTGGATCATCCAAACGTCACAGTAGGTGCGAGCTACCAACATGGCAGCAATCAGGATGAGGTAACCAGTCTGTGGAAACAACACACAACAGTTCATGTGGACATCTGCAATCATCTATGTTAACATCTACACTGACTAACAACACAAAGAAAACATCATCTACACTAGGGCTGCGAGATTAGACAACAAATGTGTGTCGCCATTTTCTTGATGAAAATTGATATCATGATTCTCTGCACAATTTTTTAAAGTTACATTTTTATTTAACTCAAATCCAAAATCTGCATCCTTGCAATTTGGCACACGTAAAACACACACACACACGTATAACACACACAGACACACATAAAACACACACAGACACACATAAAAACACACACACATATATAAAACACACACACATACATTATAAAACACACACACATATTATAAAACACACACACATACATTATAAAACACACACACACATAAAACACACACACACACACATATATAAAACACACACACACACATATATAAAACACACACATAAAACACACACACATACACATATAAAACACACGCACACAAAAAACACACACGCATATAAAACACACATACATTATAAAACAGACACACACATATAAAACACACACACACACATAAAACACACACACACACACAAAAAACACACACACACACACACACATATAAAACACACACACACACACACACATATAAAACACACACACATACATTATAAAACACACACACACATTATAAAACACACACACACACACACATATATATATATATATAAAACACACACACATAAAACACACACACACACACATATAAAACACACACACACATAAAACACACACATACATTATAAAACACACACACACACACACATTATAAAACACACACACACACACATATATATATAAAACACACACATATAAAACACACACACACACACAAAAAACACACACACATATAAAACACACATACATTATAAAACAGACACACACACACATATAAAACACACATACATTATAAAACAGACACACATGATGCAGAACAGACCAACATGGTTACACCCACAGGACATAGGCAGTAGAAGTTGTCACAGGCATAATGACCATACAAGTTAGGGCAAAATAGAATAAAATATAAGATATCCATCATAAAAAAACAGCCCTACCCAAAAAGATAAAGCTAAAGTGCATTAGTGTTCAGACTAATGTACTTTAGCACATGATTGTACATAAAAGATAAGCCTTGTCTCTCTGCTCAGAGTGGAGTTATTATAAAGTGCTATTGTTATTGGTATCTGTCCTTACTACAGCTGAGTTGGCACAGTCTCCAACTGAAGACACTTTGCTGCTTAACAAGAGGATGTGATGTATTGTCCATAATTTGTAACAGTTTCTGTAACATCCTCCTCTCCATCACCGCTTCCAGGGGTTCCAGAGTAGTTCCCAGCACAGAGCCTGCCCTTCTAATCAGCTTGTTCAGTCTGTTAGAATCACAGGCCCTGATACTGCTACCCCAGCAGATGATGGCAAAGAAAATTGCACTGGCCACCACAGACTGATAAAACATTCCAAGCATCTTGGTACACACATTAAAAGACCTGAGCCTTCTCAACAAGGAGAGCCTGCTCTGACCCTTCTTGTAGACAGCCTTAGTGTTATGCTTCCAGTCCAGTTTATTGTCTATATGAACCCCCAGGTACTTATTGCTTTCCACCATCTCCACCTCCTCCCCCAGGATGGAGATTGTGTTAAGCCTAGCCCTGGTCCTCCTGAAGTCAATAACCATCTCCTTGGTCTTGGCAACATTTAGGAGCAGGTAGTTGTTACCACACCACTCCACAAAACTGTTCACTAGTTGTTGATACTCCATTTCCTCTCCCACTTTGACACATCCCACCAGCACAGAGTCATCAGAGAACTTCTGCAGGTGGCAAGACCCAGAGTTGTACTGAAAGTCAGAGGTGTAGAGTGTAAAGAGGAAGGGCGTTCACCTGCATCTTCTGGAGCTTCCAACACAGCAGTGCAGCCTGGATTGTATTGAAAGCACTGGAAAAATAAAAAAAAAACATGATTCTCACAGTGCTGCCTGCTCTGTCCAGGTGGGAGTGGGCTCTCTGTAGCAGATATATGATGGCATCCTCCACCCCCACCTTGTGGCAATAGGCAAACTGCAAGGGGTCCAGGGAGGAGGTGACCTGTGGTTGTAGATGGGCCAGTACCAGTCTCTCCAGCACCTTCATGATGTGCAATGTCAAGGCAACTGGTCTGTAGTCATTGAGAGCCGATGGAGAGGGCTTCTTTGGTACTGGAACAAGGCAGGATGTCTTCCACAGTACCGACACCCTCGCCTGCTCTAGGCTAAGGTTGAACAGGTGCTGTAGAATGCTGCTCCGCACAGGACCTCAGGACCCTGGGGCTGATGCCATCTGGACCTGCGGCCTTGTTCAGGTGGAGTTTACCCAGCTGCATCTTCACCTGGTCGCTAGTGACTGACAGAGTGGTTGAAGGGCCCGGAGGATAGGGGGGGGGGCGGCCTGGATGTCCAGGTTAGCAAGCCCCTGTGTCGAGGTGCGCAGAGTAGGGTCTGTGGAGTTGGGAGAGGTGGGGGAGGTAGACAGAGGCCCTGAGCTCAACCTGTTGAAAAACATATTCAACCCTGCCAAGGCTACCCCCGACCTGGCCTCCCTTCCCTTTGAATCCAGTGATGGCTCTCATCCCACTCCACACCTCTCGTGTGTTGTTTTGCTGGAGCTTGCTCTCCAGCTTCCTCCTGTATGCCTCCCTACCCTCTACACACAGAAAGTGATGTACTCAGTGATAAAGTCAGTCATGGAGTTGATGTCCTTTTCATGGGGCTCACAGAGCACATCCCAATCTATGACCTCAAAGCACCCCTGCAGACAGCTTGTGGCCTCAGGTGTCCAGCGCCTCACTGTCTTTGTGGTCACTGGCTGCCGCTGCACAAGTGGTATATAGGTGGGGGTGAGCAAGACCAGGTTATGGTCAGATCTGCCCAGTGGGGGAAGGGGAGTGGAACTGTAAGAATCCTTCACATTTGCGTATAATAACTCCAATGTTTTATTTTCCCTAGTGGGACATTCCACATATTGTTTAAAAGTTGGAAGCGTTTTGGAGAGAGAAGCATGGTTAAAATCCCCCGAAATTAGTACGAGTGCATCTGGATGTTGTGTGAGAAGCCTGGCAGTGACTCTGTTGATGATGTCACACGCTACGTCGGCATCAGCTGACGGCGGGATGTAAACAATTATCGCCATGACATAGCTGATCTCACGGGGCAGGTAGAAGGGGCGCAAGCCCACTGCTAACAGTTCGATGTCCGGATTACAAACACGTTCCTTCACCGTAACATAACCAGGATTGCACCACCTGTTGTTCACAACCACAGCGACCCCCCTCCTTTCTTCTTGCCGCTCTGCCTGCAGTCCCGGTCGGCGCGCACAGTGGAGAAGCCGTGGACAGAAATGTTGGAGTCCAGGGATATGCTCCTGCAGCCACGTCTCGGTGAAACACATTTGGCTGCATTCACGGTACTCTCTCTGTGTTCTTGTCAATGCCCCAAGTTCATCAGTCTTGTTCGCTAGTGACCTCACATTCCCCATGATGATCGATGGTATAAAGGGTTTAAATCGCCTCCTCCTAGCTCGCCATAGAACACCGGCCCTGCACCCCCGGCGTCTCTTCCGCAACTCCTTTCGGGATTTGGTAACGAAAACCCGGCTGTAGAGGTGGCTTGGAGAGCGCCATCAGTTGGTCCCGAAGGTAAACTATCCTGCCCGTATTGACATGACCGGACACCGTATAAGTTATAAAAACAATAAAAAGGCATAAAATTCATATCAGCCACTTAATATCCATTATATCTCGACAACTTGTCCGACGCCAGCAATGTCATGTAATCCAACAGATAAAACACGTAAAAAACAAAACACGAGTGCGCTGCAACAGGCAGCCATCAGCACGGCGCCATCTGCGCCACTAATGTAGCTGTTCATGAAGTTAATATTCTATATTAATAAATAGATTATTATTAGTTAGCTTTAATTGATAATTATTGTTGTTTGTTTATATAACTTCAAAATGCCACCGAATATCGTTTATCTAATGTTTTGATCCTTTTTTTTTTTAACCCTTCATGCTCTACAGTGTTTAGTGTCAGTTATTGATGTGTGTTTTTTTGGACGTGCATTTTCAGGGGTTTGTTTGGTTCTGTTCCTTCATCCTGGTGTTTGAAGTGAATAAACAGGTTGGTCGTATTGTCCTGCTTTACTGATACTGGAGCAAAACGGCTAATGTTGACATGTTAGCCTCTCGTTAGCTAAGAAGCTAACTGAGCTAACAGCTGTTCCCTTTCTGTCTGTGAGCACCAGTTTGATTGACAGGTCTGAAATGATTCTAACGGTGTCTGACATGACCATATTTATGAAGGAACGGTGTTTCAGTTTTTAATTAAAGTGTTGAACATTACAATTCCAACAAGATGACCGTAAGCGACAGCAGTGACACTAGGAATAAATGCACAGCACAATAATGCATTCCATTTTTTTCCGACCCACTTAATAACTTAACGTAACTAGAAAGAGAACTCTGACAGTGCAGATGTCTTCTGGGTTTACATCCATTGTCCCCATACAGACTTCATCTATTGTTTACATCCATTGTCCCCATACAGACTTCATCTATTGTTTACATCCATTGTCCCCATACAGACTTCATCTATTGTTTACATCCATTGTCCCCATACAGACTTCATCTATTGTTTACATCCATTGTCCCCATATAGACTTCATCTACTACTAGACGTGATTGAAGTCTCCGAGCACCAGAACCGCTGAGTTCGGGTAGGAATTTTCCGCCGTGTGCACGTGGCCAGCCAGTTGTTGTGCAGCTGAAACAGCCGCAGCACTCGGAGGAATGTAGACTACGCACAGGATGATGGAGGAGACTTCCCGCGGTGAGTAGAAAGGAATGCACCTCACCATGAGATGCTCCAGGTCGGGTGAGCAGCCGGACGAGAGGGTCTTGGTGTCGATACACCAATTCTGATTGATAAAAATTCCAACTCCTCCTCCGCACTGCTTTTGGGAGTCGCTCATGCGATCTGCTCGATGGAAAGTAAATCCCTCCTGTTGGAGCGCTGCGTCAGGGATGTTGTTGGAGAGCCAAGTTTCAGACAGGCATATGGCAGCACAGTCTCTGAAGTCCCGTTGAGAGAGGATGAGGGAGGAGAGCTCGTCCGTCTTGTTGGCTAACGAGCGGACGTTGGATAGAATGAGGCTCGGTAAGGGTAGCCGGTGGCACCGGCGTCTCATCCGAGCAAGCACCCCTCCTCTTTTCCCTCTCTTCCTCGGTGGATGTTTCAGTTGCCCTCGGGAGAGATGTGGTGTAAAATCCAAGACAGATGACTGTGGAGCTGGCATAGTGTCCTGTATATACAAGAGTTCGTCTCTATTATAAGTTATTAGTCCTTTGCACGATTTCGGGAGAACGGAAAACAATATAAACAAAAGATAAACAAGAAGCAACACCGAGTCGCCATAGTACGGCGCCATCTTGCTACCGTGCAACAATAGAAAGCGTACTCACCTTCTCCATCTTGGTCTGGTATGGCAGCTCCACCAGCCAAGATAAACAACAGCTGGAAAGGGTGGTACGCAGGGCCTCAAAAATCATTGGCCACAGTCTTCCTACCATTGCCTCTCACTTTAACACCAGAATTGCCAGGAAAGCCAAGAACATCATTTCTGACCCCACTCACCCAGCACATCAACTATTCACCCTCCTTCCATCAGGAAGAAGGTACCGCAGCCTCACATGCAACACCTCACGTTTCAGGGACAGCACCTACCCTCAAGCTATCAGCCACTTAAATTTGCACTAGCAACTCAGTCTACTCCACTACCTGGCCTTTTCATCCCATCTCTCATCCCAGTCACTAGCTCCTATGTCATACAAATCATCTGCTGTACTTCATGTGGTATATAATGCACTTTAATGCCCTATATGCACTTTTTTATTGTTTTATGTTACCTATGTGCCTGTTGTCCTGTCCTGCTGTCATGTTGTATGTGTGAGCACACCAAACGTATTCCTAGCAATTGTATGTCTATACTGTTGATGTGGCTAAATAAACTTGAACTTGATCTATTGTTTACATCCATTGTCCCCAATACGGACTTCATCTATTGTTTACATCCATTGTCCCCATACAGACTTCATCTATTGTTTACATCCATTGTCCCCATACGGACTTCATCTATTGTTTACATCCATTGTCCCCATACGGACTTCATCTATTGTTTACATCCATTGTCCCCATACAGACTTCATCTATTGTTTACATCCATTGTCCCCATACAGACTTCATCTATTGTTTACATCCATTGTCCCCATACAGACTTCATCTATTGTTTACATCCATTGTCCCCATACGGACTTCATCTATTGTTTACATCCATTGTCCCCATACGGACTTCGTCTATTGTTTACATCCATTGTCCCCATACGGACTTCGTCTATTGTTTACATCCATTGTCCCCATACAGACTTCATCTATTGTTTACATCCATTGTCCCCATACAGACTTCATCTATTGTTTACATCTATTGTCCCCATACAGACTTCATCTATTGTTTACATCCATTGTCCCCATACAGACTTCATCTATTGTTTACATCCATTGTCCCCATACAGACTTCATCTATTGTCTACATCCATTGTCCCCATACAGACTTCATCTATGTAAATGGACTGCATTTATATAGTTCTTTTCTTCTATAGTTTAGGGTTAGTATAGTTCAGGGTTAGTGTTAGTATAGTTTAGGGTTAGTATAGTTTAGGGTTAGGGTTAGTATAGTTCAGGGTTAGTGTTAGTATAGTTTAGGGTTAGGGTTAGTATAGTTCAGGCTTAGTGTTAGTATAGTTTAGGGTTAGGGTGCTTTACAGTTGTACCTCTTTGCAGAAAACTCCAGGAACCATAATTCCCAGAATGCGGAGAATTCTGAGGAAAAACACTTTATCCACCGCTGCACGATCTTTTCTACCATCTTTCTGTAAAAACACACACACAACACATGAGCTGGGATTAGGGTTCAAAGTTAGGGTTCTGGTAAAAGGTTAGGGTTAAAGGTGAAAGTCATAGTGACGTACCTCTGTGTTCAGCAACAGATCTGAGTTTCCTTTTCTGAAAACAACACAATCACAGTTAATAAACACTACTGATGAACGGCCTTAACCCGAACTGGAACCAGTTATTCCATCCACGCTCCATTCTGATGATTTCCTGCAGTTCTTTAACAATAAAATATCAACTATTAGAGACAAAATAGACACATTTCTCCCAAATATTAGATCAGAAAAAGCAGTGGTTTCAAACCTAGGCCTTTTTATAAATCCCTCTGTAACACTAAAACATTTCACCACTGTAGACCAAACTGATGTCATATCTATCATCATGTCTTCCAAATCAGCCACCTGCCTCTTAGATCCAATTACAACTAAACTCTTTAAACAGATTCAGCCCGTAATTATTAACACTGTCCTAAATATAATTAACACTTCATTAATTACTGGATATGTGCCGCAGTCATTTAAATATGCTGTTATTAAACCAATTCTGAAAAAACCTACCTTAGATCCTGACATTCTAGATAATTCTAGGTCTATATCTAATCTGCCCTTCCTCTGAAAAGTTCTAGAAAGAGTAATAGTTAAACAGCTGTGTCAGCATCTGCAGGATAATAGTTTATTTGAACAGTTTCAGTCTGGCTTTCGTGCCCATCATAGCACTGAAACAGCGTTAGTTAAAGTTACTAATGACTTATTATTATCGGCTGATGAAGGATTAGTGGTGGTGTTATTAGACCTTAGTGCAGCCTTTGACACCATTGACCACAGTATCTTAGTGCACAGATTAGAATGTGATATAGGTATTAGAGGAGCAGCCCTCTGCTGCTTTAAATCATATTATAATCATATATTATGTGACTCATATTTCATGTATACATGATGTATGAGTCACAGTTCAGTCTAGGCTGCCCTAGGAGCTAGAATGCTGGGGGAAGTACAGACACTGAGTTCTTTCTCTCTCTCACACCTGCTTTTGTCATTTTTATCGAGGATGTCCCGATCCGATATTGATATCGGAAATCAGTCCGATATCAGCCAAAAAAGTGAATATCGGATTTTATCGGACTGAATCTAAAAACTCTGATATAAATGCTCCGATATAAGCTGTCCATTTACCGCTGCAGCACTTCTATAATAGGTGACTCTGGTTTGATCACACTCCAACACGGTAGGTGGTGCTAATGAACCTTAATTAACGTTGGTGCCGGCCGCGGAAGAAGAGCCTGCAGTAAGGTGTAGTGATGTCAACTGTGTGGAAGTATTTTACCGTAAACTTGGACAAAGACGTGGCAGCTAAATGCAACATTTGTCAGGCGGAAGTGTCCCGTGGAGGGACAGAACCGGGAAGGTTCAATTGAAGCAACCTCATCACACGTTTGAAAACACACCACAAAAAAGAACATGAGGATTTTAGCGAGAGCAGCAAGGCGAAGCAACAAACCTCGCTTCAGCAACCCACGCTGGCCCCGCCCACAGTTGTTTCCAACATATGCTGTTTCATTTTGTTATCTTTTACACCAGGGTTGCACTGAAAATTTCACTGACATGCAAATGCTCAGTGACAATAAAGACATCTTGAATCTTGAATCTTGACAGTAAATAAAATAACTGGAGTGAACCTGAATTGTTTGCACTTTAAAATTTAATTTATTCTATTCAACTGTATAATGATGTTGGTAACCAGTGGTTATTTTGCACTTTAAATATAACATTTAGTTTTTATTGGATTTGTTGAGGTAATACTCTTATGTTGAAGGTTAAAATTTATGTAACTAATTGGTTAATAATAAATGGGTCAGTTTTTCCGATACCTACTGTTATATCACTACAACATCAGTAACAGTAACATCACTTTATCAAGCCTTTACTAACATTACACACAACAATATAAGGAATAAATATATGTATGATTTGTGCCTATATTGTATCGTATTGATATTGGTATCGGCCAATACTCAAGGCTACAATATCGGTATCGTATTGGAAGTGAAAAAGTCATATCGGGACATCCCTCATTTTTATAACCTATCTTTCATACCAAGTCTGTTCATGTCGAGTCACCTGGTGTGTGCCCCCCCCCCCCCCTGGGGGGAGTGGTGGCTCTGCTGACAGTGTCTGCATGGGAGCCATGGACGACAGGATCTGCAGTGACTCACCTGTGCCGACCTGTGACCCCGGACCCCTGCCCCTGCCTGTCTGGCCCCCCCCCCCTTGATTTATAAATGGACGTTCATCTATAGTCTGTCCGTCCATTGGGAGTGGATCTGTCCTTCAATGTGGTTCTCCTCAAGATTTCTTCATTTTCCCACTGGGTTTGGAAGTTTTTTCTTGCCGAGAAGGAGGGTCTAAGGACAGGGGGAGGGTCTAAGGACAGGGAATGCTTGGGACTTTTCATGTATCTCTGTAGTTGATTGTGTTTTTGTAAAGCCCTGTGAGATGACTTTGTTGTGATTTAGGGCTTTATAAATAAAATTTAATTGAATTGAATATTTATCTAATCCATACCAATTTGTTAACGTTAATCAACAATCATGGCAGTCCTCCAGAGTTAATTATGGCGTTCCTCAAGGGTCAGTTCTTGGGCCTATTTTGTTTACACTATATATGCTCCCTTTAGGTAACATTAGAAATCATGGCATTAATTGTCATTGTTATACAGATGACACACAGCTATATTTATCGATTAAACCTGATCAGACCAGACAAATAGATAAACTAAGTACATGTGTCCGAGACATAAAAACTTGGATGAGTGACAATTATCTTTTATTGAACCCTGAAAAAACTGAAGTCATTATAATAGGTCCTAAAAATGCCACAGACTCCCTAACTGACCAGATAGTTACTGTAGACAACTTAAGTGGAACACCCAGTGCCACAGTTAAAAATTTAGAAGTTTCATTTGATCCACATCTGTTATTCAAAGGGTCAGAGGTCAGGGCACATTAACCAAACATGCAGAACAGCCTTCTTTCACCTGTGCAACATTAGCCAAAATTAGGAATATTCTTTCTAAAAATGACCCCTAACTCTATCACCCCTGTGCTCCAAACCATGACCTCTGACCCCTAACCCTATCACCCCTGTGCTCCAAACCCTGACCCCTAACCCTATCACCCCTGTGCTCCAAACCCTTCACTGGCTACCAGTTGAGTTTAGAATTACATTTAAAATCCTCCTCCTTACATATAAAACCATTAATGGTATGGGTTAGGGGTCAGAGGTCAGGGGTTAATGGTATGGGCCCCTCTTATCTTAAAGATGATCTGGTTCCGTACCAGCCCAATAGAACCCTTCGTTCTCAGAATGCAGGTTTATTGGAAGTTCCTAGGGTTTGTAAAAGTACAGTAGGAGCTAGAGCCTTTAGTTACCATGGTTACTGTCTGATGGAGCTAGAGCCTTTAGTTACCATGGTTACTGTCTGATGGAGCTAGAGCCTTTAGTTACCATGGTTACTGTCTGATGGAGCTAGAGCCTTTAGTTACCATGGTTACTGTCTGATGGAGCTAGAGCCTTTAGTTACCATGGTTACTGTCTGATGGAGCTAGAGCCTTTAGTTACCATGGTTACTGTCTGATGGAGCTAGAGCCTTTAGTTACCATGGTTACTGTCTGATGGAATCATCATTTAATATTAAAGAGGTCGAAACAGTCTCTACATTTAAAATTAGGTTGAAAACATTCGTGTTTGATAAAAACTATGGTCAGGTTAGTTAAAAACAGACTGAAGTCACAGTTCAGTCTAGGCTGCCCTAGGAGTTAGAATGCTGGGGGAAGTACAGACACTGAGTTCTTTCTTCTCTTTGTCTCACTCACACCTGTTTCTGTCATTTTTATAACCCATCTTTCATACCAAGTCTGTTCATGACTAGTCACCTGGTGTGGAAACACTTGCCACTTGGAAACAAGTAGGGGGCTGATCACCCCTGAATGGGTTGCCTGCGCGAGGGTGTATGAAGATCAAAGACCCAAAACACCCTATGCCCCCAGTGGGTGTATTTAAAATCTAAATATAGTTTTTAGATACCTGTACTTTATACTCTTTACATTTATATGAATATTTGTACTTTAAACTCTACATTTCTATAAATATTTGTACTTTATACTCTTTACATTTATATCAATATTTGTACTTTATACTCTTTACATTTATATAAATATTTGTACTTTATACTCTTTACATTTATATAAATATTTGTACTTTATACTCTTTACATTTATATGAATATTTGTACTTTCTACTCTTTACATTTATATGAATATTTGTACTTTATACTCTTTACATTTATATGAATATTTGTACTTTCTACTCTTTACATTTATATGAATAGTTGTACTTTCTACTCTTTACATTAATATGAATATTTGTACTTTCTACTCTTTACATTTATATGAATATTTGTACTTTCTACTCTTTACATTTATATAAATATTTGTACTTTCTACTCTTTACATTTATATAAATATTTGTACTTTCTACTCTTTACATTTATATGAATATTTGTACTTTATACTCTACATTTATATAAATATTTGTACTTTATACTCTACATTTATATAAATATTTGTACTTTATACTCTACATTTATATAAATATTTGTACTTTATACTCTACATACTCAGAATAGACTTGCTTTTTCAAACTAAACAAATGTGACAATATGAAAAATAAGTTGTAAATCAGAAATTGTGACTATATCATAATTATCAAATTCTTATCTCACAATTTAGATTTGTTTTTGTCATAATTCTGACTTTTGTCTCATAAGTGACTTCTTTAACCTCATAATAATGTCCCATTTATGACTTTTGTATTATCTATACTCACAACCATGACTCAGTAAAATAACATCATTTACACATTAACTCTTTTTTAAAGTTTTGCTGTTTTTTTCCTGCTTAAATCAGTTTTATTTCATCAATAGGAAAATATAGTTTTACTTTGCTACAGTTCAGAAGTTTTACTTTTCTACTTTTACTTCAGTAAAGCAGTTGAATCAGTAATTGTACTTTTACCAGAGTAGTTTTCACAGAAGTATGTGTACTTGTACTGTAGTACAGCTTGTGTGTACTTTGACCACTGAAGTTCAAGTTAATATTGACTCTTCGTGTTCTTTGACCTTCTGTGGTTAAAGGACTGAAGCACAAAATGAAGCTCTTCTTCAGGGTTAATAATTGTCTGAACTTTGCACTTTGAACCAGGACCAGTTGAACCAGGACCACGACCAGGACCAGTTGGACTAGGTCGCAGTCCCCTGTCAGATTTGCTAATTTAGCCTTTAGCATCAGAATTGCTAACTTAGCCTTTAGCAAACTGTCCCTAAACCCAGTTTATCCGGCTGAACTAAGAGCTCAAAAGAGTTCCAAACTCACCTGGTGGAAGTGTCCTGTTTCTGCTTCTGTCTTCTTTGTTTCAGTAAATATAAAACTAACAAAATCCCGCCACAGATGGAGGAGTTTTTCGTTGTCACATATTTACTGAGAGCCGCCATGTTTCTGACACAAACCACAGGCTCGAGACTTTCCGTCACCTACTTCCTGCTTCTGCTTCTTCTTCTACTTCCTGTCGTGACTCGCCTTCAAAATAAGACATAGCTCTCACTAGTGGCTGACTGGTGTAGTTTTCTGTAGGAAGAAATGGACAGTGTTCAATGGTCCATTTTGGGTTTTTTTTAAGTCCATTTTTATTTTATTCAAGAAAGGAAAAATAAAATTAAGTCAATGTTAGATCCAGTAAATCTGTGTAACATTCTTTCTTATCTCATCATTTTGACTTTTTATGTCATAAATTAGGCCTTCGCTGTGGACCACTTTGCACAAGGCCTATTGAGTCTGCTCTGATCACAAGGGGGGTCAGCTCTTTGACCTCTAATTTGACCCCCGGGACATGCACGAAAACTCAGCAAATTTTGCACACACTTCAGAAGTGTGAAAAATTTCAAGTATTTATATAATTCATAACAGTCTGTAAAGAAGTGTGTCTACAGCGCCCCCTAGAAAAGTGAAAAGAAATAGATGTCAAAAACTCGCCTGAATAAACATGTGTTTAACTCAGATTTAAAAACAGCTGAAGCTCAGATAAGAATTGTTAAATATCCATCAATATATTTTTATATTTAGATTTGGAAATGTGATCAGAAGAGCACAGTGTCCTGACGGGTTTATAAGATCAGTGAAGTAGGGCGGGGCTAAGATCAGTGAGGTAGGGCGGGGCTACGATCAGTGAGGTAGGGCGGGGCTAAGATCAGTGAAGTAGGGCGGGGCTAAGATCAGTGAGGTAGGGCAGGGCTAAGATCAGTGAAGTAGGGTGGGGCTAAGATCAGTGAGGTAGGGCAGGGCTAAGATTAGTGAGGTAGGGCGGGGCTACGATCAATGAGGTAGGGCGGGGCTAAGATCAGTGAGGTAGGGCGGGGCTAAGATCAGTGAAGTAGGGCAGGGCTAAGATCAGTGAGGTAGGGCGGGGCTAAGATCAGTGAGGTAGGGTGAGGATGAGATTAGTGGGGTTGGGCGGGGCTAAGATCAGTGAGGTAGGGCAGGGCTAAGATCAGTGAGGTAGGGTTAAAGTTCCTCTCAGTGTTGCTTTCATTCAATTGTGTTATTGTTTTGCTCAGTTTCTTTATTAAATCTGTTCCCTAACTCCGCCCCCTCTTCTCAGTGTCTATGTTTAATTCTGCCCCTCCTCTCAGTGTCATTGTAACTCCGCCCCCCCCTCAGTGTCATTTTAACTCCGCCTGCTCCTCTAAGTGTCTATGTTTAACTCCGCCTCCTCCTCTCATTATTTATGTTTAACTCCGCCCCCTCCTCTTAGTGTCTATATTTAACTCCGCCCCCTCTCCTCACTGTCTATGTTTAACTCCGCCTCCTCCTCTCAGTATTTATGTTTAACTCCGCCCCCTCTCCTCACTGTCTATGTTTAACTCCGCCCCATCCTCTCAGTGTGTATGTTTAATTCCGCCCGCTCCTCTAAGTGTCTATGTTTAACTCCGCCTCCTCCTCTCAGTGTCATTTTAACCCCGCCCCCTCCCCTCAGTATTTATGTTTAACTCCGCCCCCTCCTCACAGTGTCTATATTTAACTCCACCCCCTCCTCACAGTGTCTATATTTAACTCCGCCTCTTCCTCACAGTGTCTATATTTAACTCCGCCCCCTCCTCTCAGTGTCTATATTTAACTCCACCCCCTCCTCTCAGTGCTTCAGTGTGTGTTTTGTGCGTCTGAACACTAACTAACACAGTGACAGATGGATCAGCTGATCTTCATCTTCCTCTTCGTTCCTCTGGTCACTTCTTACAGAAATGGTAAAGTTACAAACAGCTGTGAAGATCTGACGCCCCGTCACTATGGATACCAAGAACAACAACACCCTGCACAGTTTGCTGTGGAAACCAAACACACTGAGGGGAAATATGACCTACAGGTTACAGGTAACACACACACACGCACACAGATATAGATATAGATATATATATATATGTATATATATATATATATATATATATATATATATATATATATATATATATATATATATCTGTGTGTGTGTGTGTGTGTGTATAAAATCACACAGTGATTGTTGTGTTTCCTTCCAGTTCATCTCCAGGCTCTGCCCACTGCTCCATTCATTGGTTTCCTGTTACAGGCCAGAGCAGTAGAGGGGCGTGTCCCTTTGGGTTCATTCAGCAGGACATCTGAGGACGCTCAGTTACTGAACTGTGGACACTCACCTGTCAGTCTTTTCACCTGTTCAGGTCAAAGGGGCGGGGCTTAGCTTCTTCTTCCCCAGAGGCTTCGACTGAAATATGGAGACATGAAGCTTTTCAATATTTAACTGATCAATATAATCAATATATGAAGTGATTTTCCTTCCATTCATTCTATTCAACTGTTTGTCATTAGTTTTCAAACAGGTCTGTCCTCATCAGGACACAATATTAGACTTCTGTTCTTTACTGTTCTGTCAGTTTGTCACTCGTTACTGCTTACATTATGTTTGACCTCACCTTTGTCTGTCTGTCTGTCTGTCTGTCTGTCTGTTTGTCAGTAAGATAATTAAAAAAGATTTAGATAAAACTTCCACAGATGATTGATAATGCATCAAGGAAGAAACTAATAACTCTAAAGGTCAAGGTGCCAGTGAAGGTCAACAGTTCAAACACATCAGTGGTGATATCTCAGAATCCAGACCAGATAGTATCAGGTGTTTTTTCCTTCACTTCGTCTGACCTTCTGACCTCAGATGAGATAACACCCATAGGCTCCATGACGTCACGTAAAGACGTCACGTGACGTCACGTAAAGACGTTACATGACGTCACGTAAAGACGTTACATGACGTCACGTAAAGACGTCACATGACGTCGCACCAATGGTATATTTGGTAAATGTATGACCTTTACCTTAAAGCAGGTTATTGACATATTTATTTAAATCAGACAATATCTTGTGCTTCATATTTAACATTAGATCTAACATGTGACATTTGGTTGTTGTGCGACGTCACATAACGTCAGAGTGACGTCATACGTGGTCGAATATTGAAATGGACATATGTGAAAAACAGGACCCAGGATTTCTGGGAATGTTTTTAAACCCTCTAAGGGATTGTTAATGAGCCATAAAATAAATGGTTAGTGAACACAGAACACTAGTTTATAAAGAAGTTCTGAACATCCAGATCCAAACCTTGGCAGATTTAATGTGTTAGCATTAGCGTTAGCACAGACTGGTGCTGCTTCACTGAGGTCTGAACTCTACCACTGATCTAGTTTAATGTGTTAGCGTTAGCGTTAGCACAGACTGGTGCTGCTTCACTGAGGTCTGAACTCTACCACTGATCTAGTTTAATGTGTTAGCGTTAGCGTTAGCACAGACTGGTGCTGCTTCACTGAGGTCTGAACTCTACCACTGATCTAGTTTAATGTGTTAGCGTTAGCTTTAGCACAGACTGGTGTTGCTTCACTGAGGTCTGAACTCTACCACTGATCTAGTTTAATGTGTTAGCGTTAGCATTAGCACAGACTGGTGCTGCTTCACTGAGGTCTGAACTCTACCACTAATCTAGTTTAATGTGTTGGCGTTAGCATTAGCACAGACTGGCGTTGCTTCACTGAGGTCTGAACTCTACCACTGATCTAGTTTAATGTCTTAGCGTTAGCATTAGCACAGACTGGTGTTGCTTCACTGAGGTCTGAACTCTACCGCTGATCTAGTTTAATGTGTTAGCGTTAGCGTTAGCACAGACTGGTGCTGCTTCACTGAGGTCTGAACTCTACCGCTGATCTAGTTTAATGTGTTAGCGTTAGCGTTAGCACATACTGGTGCTGCTTCACTGAGGTCTGAACTCTACCACTGATCTGGCCTGTGTCCCTGTGTGTGTGACCTTTAACCCTAACCTGTGTGTGTGTCTTTCAGAACTCATCAGTTTCTCACTCTTCAGATTCTGTTAAAACATCAGTGATGGTGACGTGGACGACGACTGCATCTGAACAAACCAAAGTCATTCAGTTCCAGTAAAGTAACACATTCTATTCTCTTCTTTTTAACCTTTTAACCCCTGATGTGTTAGCAATGACACATTCTGAAAGGATGGTTTATGTTAAATACTCTTTTTTACTGTAATTTTACTGAGTTTATTTCATGGATCTGACATATGAAAATAAACATGTGGTAAATGAAAATAAACATGTGATAAATGAAAAGAAACGTGATAAATGTCCGGGCCTGGTGCTGTCCTGGGGAGTAGTGGGGTGGGTGGGGTTTCGGTAGTGCTGCGGGGTGGGCGCCCTGCATCCTGGACACGCTGGCTCTGGGGTGGGCGTGGGGGCTCTTGGCCCTCGCTTCCTGATGGTGCGGCCTGGCCCTCCCTCCGGGGCGGGGTACTGCGTGCGGCTGGCCCGTAGTGGGACTACGGCGTCTGCCGGGGCGCTGGTCTAGCACTGCGACTTCTGGGGGTTTTGGTGCTGGCTGGGCCGGTCGGGTTCAGGTGGGCCCACCTCGGCCTCTTGCCTCGGGGCTCTGGGGGCCCTCTGCATCAGTAGCAGTGGTCTCACTATCTGTCTCCCCCGCTGCTCTGTCCTCATGGGCCGGATCCACACCAGCCTGCCTCTTACTGTGCACTTCACACACTTCACACTTCACTGTATATAGCTACTCTTAGGCACATATAGGGACACAGCAGTTAGGGCCTCGAGAGCAGGTGGGAGCAGGAATGATGGGCTCGGTGGTGGGGCAGATGGCAGGGCTCTACGGCCTTGTCTCTTCCCCATTCCCCTCTTGCTTGCCTCCCCTGCTCTCTAATTTCTTTTAAAGCACCACACACATTCACACCTTGGGGGTAGATCTGGGACGGCTTGGGGAACATAGGCCAGGGTAGGCTACAGAGTATCCATCCTCTGTGGTCCCCTGGCCTGCCCCCTGGATGCCACGCCCAGCCTCCCCACTTTTAATGCACCACATGACACTCAGGGTTACACAATCACGGTGCAGGGATAATGTCTCCAGTCAGGGAGGAATGGGGGGATTTCACTAATATGGCCTCGCTGGTGGGACCCGGCCCCCCTTATCCCTTATGCCTTATGGCTTATGGCTATGGGGTAGCAGGGGTAGACTACTATCCATGTTGCTGTGCTGGGGGGTCCCCGGGACCTGGGGGCTGTGGTTGGGGGGGTGCTCCTGCTTGCCCGTCGGGTCCAAGCTGGTGCCATGGCTCTTGGCGGGATGCGGGGGTTGGATTGGCCAGTCTGGCAGGCACTGTGGCTGGTGGCGTGTGGGAGTTGTTGGGATGCATTGTGGGGAGGTGGGGCCCATGGGTGTACTGTGCTCGCCTGGGGCAGGGTGCGGGGTATCTCCCTGTTGGCATTGCCGGGCCCCAACACACTGTCCATTTTGCCCTCTAGACTCGCGTTGGGTCCGGGCTCCGATGTCCACTGGCTGGCGCCCGGTGTCGGCCTGCCTTGTGATGGGCTGGTTGCCGCCCCCTCGGTGGGCTGCTCGCTTCCTGTGTCTGGCTTCCTGGCTGCGTGGGGCCGTTGGCCCCCTCGGGGGTGGGCGGGGGGTGGTTGGGTTGGCTGGGCGGGTCGGGTGGTGGGGTGGGGGAGTTGGTGGGGGCTGGGGTGGGCGGGGTTGGGGTTGGGGTGGCGGGTGGGTCGGTCTTGGTGCGCTGGGGGGGGTCTGTAACTGCTCCCTCTTGTTCTCCGGGTTTGTGTCCTTCACAGTGGCCCCGGTGGCTCTCTGGGAGTGGCGTCCTGTGGCTCCTATGGCCTGAGGTGGGGGTTGCCCTGTTGGCTTGGCCCTGCCTTGTCGTGATTGCTGTTCTGGGCTTCGGGGTCCTTCACACTTGCATGTTTGATCGGGTATTGCCAGCTACTACTGAGTCCCATTTCAGCGAATGATGGGACTCGCCAGAATGTGCTGAGAATCTCTCCACAATCTCTACACTAAACTCATTTTCTTCCGCACTGGTGTCCTCTTCTGGCCTATTCTATTACATTACATTCTATTTTGTACTATCAGGACATCCACGGTTGTGGTGCTCGGTGCCGATTGTTTAATTTTTTTGTTTGTTTTTTGTTTTTGTTTTGTTTTTTTTTTCTCCTTTTGTGCTGGTTTGGTTTTCTCCTCTTTTTCTGATCTACTTATTTTTTTTAATTTATTTTTATTGATGGACAGTTGGTGGTTGGGAATCACCTTGCAGTCTTTAATTACAATAGCACCGTCTGTTGGTTCATCCTGTCCGTCCTGTCCAGTCTTTGTTTCCTCCGCACATCACTGAGGTGCAGCACTGCCCTCACTGGCTTGTAAGGGAGAGTTCTAATGGGGGATGTCTGCTCAGCTTTCGGGGAGGACCGCTGATGGTCACACACATGCACTAAATAGTCTAGTATATGTCTACAAGACTGGAATATGCACTGATCTGAAGCAATGTTGACTCCCCCTCTGTGGGGTTAAAAGATATATAAAAATAAATAAATAAATAAATAAATACATGAATAAAATAAGTGAATGAATAGAAAAATAAAATAAATAAAATAAAAAATAAGAGCAAAATGCAGACAACTTAGAAAAAAAGAGAAGAAGAAAAAAGGGAAAAGAAGAAGAAGGAAGGAAAAAAGAAAACAATAAACAACAAAAAAACTCTATTTGTTACCTACTTTCCGATCTGCTCATTTGTTTTTAGTTGTTTTTTTTGTTTTGTTTTTTGTATATATGTCTATGTATAGTACTTCAGTTATTGATTATTGGTATTGTTATTATTGTTATTGTTATTATTTTTATTATCATCATTTTTGTACTATGCACTATATTGCTATAAGATGAATTCAGGTTATTGGGGAAGTGAAGAAGGGGTAGGATTAAATAAGCTTATGCTTCATCCTACTCCTTTTCGGACATGTCATTGTTATTATTATTATTGTTGTATTGATTATTATTGCACTTTGCACATGTTCGAAATAAATCATTCAAATCAAATCAAATCAAATCAAAAGAAACATGTGATAAATGAAAATAAACATGTGATAAATAAATATAAACATGTGATAAATTTAAGTAAATGAGTGTAAAAAGCAAAAACAACTTTTTACTTCATTTTGGTTTACTTATCTTTGTTATTATGGTGTAAATATTTATCAGTTTTGTTCATTATTTTCCTTATTTTATTTATGTTAATCTTTTATTTCTCCATTTAATATAAGATTTTATTATTTTGTGTCTTATTTAGTTGATGTTACTCATTCATTTGTTTGTTTATTTTTACATTTGTGGATGTTATTTTCCATTTTGTTGTTTACTTTTAATTTTTGACTGGAATTGTTAAGGTCAAAGGTTAACTCAGTCTATTTCTTTCTCTGCAGTGCATCGTTTGTCCAAAGTTTCAGCACATTCTGGGTCGGGGTCACCAGTCCCATCCTGAACTTGACTGAGACAGCTGGTACTGTACCCCTAGCTGGTACTGTACCCCTAGCTGGTACTGTACCCCTAGCTGGTACTGCTGGTACTGTACCCCCCAGAAGTTCACATGTAAGTAAACTTTAAATGTACCTTAATAAAAAACCTTAAATGAGTTAAAGTAAACATTAAGGTGTGGTGAGACTAAAGTGTATGTTTGGTACTTGTTCAGAACTTTTCCAGATCTATGTGTGGTGAGACAAAAGTGTGTGTGAGTCAACCATCAGACTGTGACCCCTCTCTTCACATCAACTGTTACTTCCTGTCACTGTCCCTAAGCAACCAATCAGCTGTTCAGTATGAACTCAGTGGACCGTCTGAAGGATACGTGTCTGTGGGATTTTCTGACGATCACATCATGGTACAGTTTCTACTGACTCCTCCTCCTTTATCCACTGACTCCTCCTCCTTTATCCACTGATTCCTCCTCCTTTATCCACTGACTCCTCCTCCTTTATCCACTGACTCCTCCTCCTTGATCCACTGACTCCCCCTCCTTCATCCACTGACTCCTCCTCCTTTATTTACTGACTCCTCCTCCTTTATCCACTGACTCCTCCTCCTTTATCCACCTCCTTTATCCACTGACTCCTCCTCCTTTATCAGCTGACTCCTCCTCCTTTATTCACTGACTCCTCCTCCTTTATCCACTGACTCCCCCTCCTTTATCCACTGACTACTCCCCCTCCTTTATCCACGGAATCCCTGTCCTTTATCAACGGACTCCCCCTTCTTTATCCACTAACTCCTCCTCCTTTATTTACTGACTCGGCCTCCTTTATCCACTGACTCCTCCTCCTTTATTTACTGACTCCTCCTTCTTTATCCACTGACTCAGCCTCCTTTATCCATGGACTCCTCCTCCTTTATCCACTGACTCCTCCTTTATCCACTGACTCCTTCTCCTTTATCCATGGACTCCTCCTCCTTTATCCACTGACTCCTCCCCCTTTATC
The DNA here is from genome assembly GCA_020466265.1 of Siphamia tubifer. Classification (NCBI taxonomy): domain Eukaryota; kingdom Metazoa; phylum Chordata; class Actinopteri; order Kurtiformes; family Apogonidae; genus Siphamia; species Siphamia tubifer. The sequence goes on along the minus strand of CM035802.1, from coordinate 5,840,500 downwards.
CACGGTCTCCCCCTCCTTTATCCACTGACTCCGCCCCTTTATCCACTGACTCCGCCTCCTTTATCCACTGACTCCTCCTCCTTTATCCACTGACTCCCCCTCCTTTATCCACAGACTCCTCCTCCTTTATCCACTGACTCCTCCCCCTTTATCCACTGACTCCTCTCCCTTTATCCACTGACTCCTCCTCCTTTATTTACTGACTCCTCCTTCTTTATCCTCTGACTCCTCCTCCTTTATTTACTGACTCCTCCCCCTTTATCCACTGACTCCTCTCCCTTTATCCACTGACTCCTCTCCCTTTATCCACTGACTCCTCTCCCTTTATCCACTGACTCCTCCTTTATACACTGACTCCTCCCCCTTTATCCACTGACTGCTCCTCCTTTATCCACTGACTCCTCCTTTATACACTGACTTCTCCCCCTTTATCCACTGACTCCTCCTTTATCCACTGATTCCTCCTCCTTTATCCACTGACTCCTCCTCCTTGATCCACTGACTCCCCCTCCTTTATCCACTGACTCCTCCTCCTTTATTTACTGACTCCTCCTCCTTTATTTACTGACTCCTCCTCCTTTATCCACTGACTCCTCCTCCTTTATCCACCTCCTTTATCCACTGACTCCTCCTCCTTTATCCACTGACTCCTCCTCCTTTATGAGCTGACTCCTCCTCCTTTACCCACTGACTCCCCCTCCTTGATCCACTGACTCCCCCCACTTTATCCACTGACTCCCCCTCCTTTATCCACTGACTCCTCCTCCTTTATCCACTGACTTCCCCTCCTTTATCCACTGACTAATCCCCCTCCTTTATCCACTGACTCCTCTTTTATCCACTGATTCCTCCTTCTTTATCCACTGACTCCTCCTCCTTGATCCACTGACTCCCCCTCCTTTATCCACTGACTCCTCCTCCTTTATTTACTGACTCCTCCTCATTTATTTACTGATTCCTCCTTTATCCACTGACTCCTCCTCCTTTGTCCACCTCCTTTATCCACTGACCCCTCCTCCTTTATCCACTGACTCCTCCTTAATCCACTAACTCCGCCTCCTTTATCCACAGACTCCTCCTTTATCCACTGACTCCCCCTCTTTAACCACTGACTCCTCCCCCTTTATCCACTGACTCCTCCCCCTTTATCCACTGACTCCTCCTCCTTTATTTACTGACTCCTCCTCCTTTATCCAATGACTCCTCCACCTTTATCCATTGACTATCCCTCCTTTATCCACTGACTCCTCCTCCTTTATTTACTGACTCCTCCTCCTTTATCCACTGACTCCGCCTCCTTTATCCACTGACTCCTCCTTTATCCACTGACTCCTCCTCCTTTATTTACTGACTCCTCCTCCTTTATACACTGACTCCTCCTCCTTTATTTACTGACTCCCCCTCCTTTATCCACTGACTCCGCCTCCTTTATCCACTAACTCCTCCTCCTTTATTTACTGACTCGGCCTCCTTTATCCACTGACTCCTCCTCCTTTATTTACTGACTCCTCCTTCTTTATCCACTGACTCGGCCTCCTTTATCCACAGACTCCTCCTCCTTTATTTACTGACTCCTCCTTCTTTATCCACTGACTCGGCCTCCTTTATCCACAGACTCCTCCTCCTTTATCCACTGACTCCTCCTCTTTTATCCACTGACTCCGCCTCCTTTATCCATAGACTCCTCCTCCTTTATCCACTGACTCCTCCTTTATCCACTGACTCCTTCTCCTTTATCCATGGACTCCTCCTCCTTTATCCACTGACTATTCATTTCTTTATCCACTGACTTCTCCTCTTTTATCCACTGACTCCTCCCCCTTTATCCACGGACTCCCCCTCCTTTATCCACTAACTCCTTCGCCTTTATCCACTGACTCCTCCCCCTTTATCCACGGTCTCCCCCTCCTTTATCCACTGACTCCGCCCCTTTATCCACTGACTCCGCCTCCTTTATCCACTGACTCCGCCCCTTTATCCACTGACTCCGCCTCCTTTATCCACAGACTGCTCCTCTTTTATCCACTGACTCCTCCCCCTTTATTTACTGACTCCCCCTCCTTTATCCACTAACTCCGCCGCTTTATCCACTGACTCCTCTTCCTTTATCCACTAACTCCGCCTCCTTTATCCACAGACTCCTCCTCCTTTATCCACTGACTCCCCCTCTTTAACCACTGACTCCTCCCCCTTTATCCACTGACTCCTCTCCCTTTATCCACTGACTCCTCCTCCTTTATTTACTGACTCCTCCCCCTTTATCCACTGACTCCTCCTCCTTTATTTACTGACTCCGCCTCCTTAATCCACTGACTCCTCCTTTATCCACTGACTCCTCCTCCTTTATACACTGACTCCTCCTCCTTTATTTACTGACTCCCCCTCCTTTATCCACTGACTCCGCCTCCTTTATCCACTAACTCCTACTCCTTTATTTACTGACTCCGCCTCCTTTATCCACTGACTCCTCCTCCTTTATTTACTGACTCCTTCTTTATCCACTGACTCGGCCTCCTTTATCCACAGACTCCTCCTCTTTTATCCACTGACTCCGCCTCCTTTATCCATAGACTCCTCCCCCTTTATCCACTCACTCCTCCTCCTTTATCCACTGACTCCTTCTCCTTTATCCATGGACTCCTCCTCCTTTATCCACTGACTATTAATTTCTTTATCCACTGACTTCTCCTCTTTTATCCACTGACTCCTCCCCCTTTATCCACGGACTCCCCCTCCTTTATCCACTAACTCCTTCGCCTTTATCCACTGACTCCTCCCCCTTTATCCACGGTCTCCCCCTCCTTTATCCACTGACTCCTCCTCCTTGATCCACTGACTCCCCCTCCTTTATCCACTGACTCCTCCTCCTTTATCCACTGACTCCTCCCCCTTTATCCCCGGACTCCCCCTCCTTTATACACTGACTCCTCCTCCTTTATCTACTGACTCCTCCCCCTTTATCAACGGACTCCTCCTTTATCCACTTACTGCTCCCCCTTTATCCACGGAATCCCCGTCCTTTATCCACGGACTCCCCCTTCTTTATCCACTGACTCCGCCCCCTTAATACACTGACTCCTCCTTAATCCACTGACTCCTCCTCCTTTATCTACTGACTCCGCTCCCTTAATACACTGACTCCTCCCCCTTTATCCACTCACTCCTCCTCCTTCATTTACTGACTCCTCCACCTTTATCCATTGACTATCCCTCCTTAATTCACTGACTCCTCCCCCTTATCCACTGACTCCTCCTCCTTTATCCACTGACTTCTTCCCCTTTGTGTTTTTTCAGGGAAATGACGACATCTACATCTGTGTCATTGATTCATTGGGCGTCGTTCAACTGCAACATGCTTTTTCTACAGGACGATGGAGACCACAAACAGTACCTTTGGTACTGACTAATAACCAACAGAACCTTTGGTACCAAACTGTATCTTTGGTACCACACATGTGGTTTGGTACCAAAAAATACCTTTGTTACCAACTAATAACCAAACAGTACCTTTGGTTCCAATTAATAACGAAACAGTACCTTTGGTACCAACTCATAACCAAACATTACGTTTGGTGCCAACTAATGACCCAACAGAACAGTTGGTACCAAACAGTACCTTTGGTACCAAGTAATAGCCAAACAGTACCTTTGGTACCAAACTGTACCTTTGGTGTCAAATAGTACCTTTGGTACTTAGCTGTTTACTATTAATCTGACTCGTCGTCGTCTTCTGCTTATCAAGGTCTGGGTCGCGGGGGCAGCAGCCCCAGCAAAGAGGCCCAGACTTCCCTAACCCCAGCTATCTCAGCAAGCTCATCCAGGGAAATCCCGAGGCATTCCCAGGCCAGCCTAGTGATATACTCCCCCCAGCGTGTCCTGGGGATCAACCTGATTTTCCTAGCTTCTCACCCCATCTCTAGGGCTGAGCCCGCTCACCCTGCGAAGGAAACTCATTTGGGCTGCTTGTATCCATGGTCTCATTCTTTCGGTCATGACCCAAAGCTCATGACCATAGGTGAGGGTCGGAATGTAGATCAACCAGTAAATCTAGAGTTTCTCCTTCTGGCTTAGCTTCTTCTTCACCACAACAGATTGATTTATCACCTGCATTACTGCAGATGCTGCCCCAATCCTCCTGTTGACCTCCTGCTCCATCTTTCTATCACTCGTAAATAAGATCCTCATGGACTAAAACTCCTCGATCTGAGGCAGGACCCTCCCCCCAACTCAAAGAGGTCACTCTTCCCTTTTCTGGCTGACAACCACGGCCTCAGACTTGGAGGTACTGATCTTCATCCCAGCCGCTTCTCACTTGGTTGGGAACCACTCCAGTCAGAGCTGGAGACCTCTGCTCGATGGTGCTAAGAGGACCACTTCATCCAGAAAAACCAGAAATGAGATCCTCCTGCTAGCAAACTCAAACCCCTCCCCCACCTGGCTGCACCTAGAAATTCTGTCCATAAAGGTTATGAACAGAACCGGTGACAAAGGGCAGCCCTGGTGGAGTCCAACCCTCACTGGGAAACAGTCAGACTTCTACCAGCTATGCTATGGACCAAGCTCTCACTCCTTCGGTACAGGGACTGAATGGCCCCCAGTAGGAGACCATCCACCCCATACTCCTGGAGCACCCCCCACAGGATACCTCAGGGGTTACTGCCACGACTGGCTCCAGCTACCTTGTGGCTACAGCTAACTATAGCTGCTTCAGCAATGACAGAGTGGAATGGAGCCCATTCAGTCTCAATGCTCCCCTCCACCCTGGGGACATTATTTAAGCTCTCCCAGAGTTGTGAGTTGAAGATCCACCTGACAGGTTCTTCCACCAGGCATTCCCAGCAGACCCGCAGTACTGGTTTGGGCCCTTCACGTCAGCGTGGCATCTTACCCTGCCACCTGATCCAACTCACTACCTGGTAGTGGTCGGTAGACAGTTCTGCACCTCTCTTTACTCAAGTGTCCAAAACATACGGCCACAGGTCTGATGATACGACTACAAAGTCGATGATTGACCAGCAACCTAGTATGTCCTGGTGCTAAGTGCACCGATGGACTTCCATATGTTTGAACATGGTGTTAGTTATGGACAAACTGTGACTTGTACAGAAGTACAATGACTGAACACTACTCTGGGTTTGATCAGACAGACCGTACTTCCCAACCCTTTGGTGTGCTTTCATGGATCCATCCCAGGGACTCCAAAAAGGGTGGGTATTCTGAACTGCTGTTTGATGCATATGCACCGACGACAGTCAATACCCGTTCCCTGATCTGGAGGCAGAGGGAAGCAACCCTTTGGTCCACCTGGGTAAACTGCAACATGTCCATGTCCATAAAGCCAGCTTCCATAACCAAGGATCGGATCGCCAAGGACCCCGCCTTGGTCTGCGGCCCAATTCATGAAAACACTGACCCTTCTGCCTCCCCTCGCAGCTGGTGAACCCACACCATGACCACCCCATGTGTGCTGTTTGGGCTGGGACTGGCTGGGCCAAAGCCTGAACACCAAGCGCTCACTCATGGGCCCCAACCCCAGGATTGGCTCCAGGGTCGGGCCCCAGTAACCGTCTGGGTCGGGTACACAAGGTTTTGTTCTCGTTTGTCTTTGAACCGTGCTTAGTCCAGCCCTTCACCTTGGGCAAATCCACCATGGGAGACGGCCATGACAACATCTGCCCCAGGATGACGTAGGCCCTAAAACCCCTCCATGACGATAAGGTGACGGTTGATGCAGAGGACTAATCAGAAGAATCAGAATCAGAATCACTTTATTTGTCATTTGCATATCCAAGACACACAAACAGAAATAACACTAAAAATAACTTTTAATGTACAAATCAGGGCAGTTAGCAACAGGTGGACCTCCTTCCTGGGGGCTGCCCTCCTCTGGCAACAGGCTCACAACACACACCACAAAACTGTTGATTATCACCATGAGCACCAATGAGAATTATTATTCCAATTATAGATATTACGTGTTTATTATTGTGTGTATGTGTGCATTTGTATGTGTATGTATGTATATACATATGTATATATATATATATATATATATATATATATATATATATATAAGATATATATATATAAGATATATATATATATATATATATATATATATATAGCTTAGTGGTCTACATCACTGACTTTGGTGCGGGTGCGGGTTGCCGGTTCGAGTCCCAGGTGTGCCCTTAGGCAAGGCACTTTACGCTATACATGCCTATACCTCACAATGAGCGATACATTAAATAGAGTCATACCAGCTCAGATGGCGCCTGGGACAACAAGGTCCGCATTCGGGGTTGAGGAACCAGGACACCGTGATGTTAAATTGGCTACTGGAACAAGACATTCATGGAGCAGGGCAGAGAACATGGTACTGATGGAGTGTTACTATGGGAGTAACCCCAGTGAGAGAGGGTACATGCAGAGGATGTGGGAGAAATAGTTGCTTCGAAACCCCACATCCTCACTGACTAAGAAACAGCTCCTAGCTCAGTGTTCGAATATCCGCAATAAGAGGTTGCTATCACAGCTAGAGATCGATGAGGTACAGCGTTGTACCTCATCCATGGTACAAAGATGCTACGGTAAGGGGGAGCCAGCACGACAGGTCAGCTTGAGGGTGGTTTCACCACCACCCCCAAATATCGAGATTGGGTACCAAGCCCCAGAAAGACTAAACACAAGGGCAGCTGACCTGAGAAAGAGATTCATGAAATCCTGGGGGAACACAACTACCTGCTAAAGAACAAAGTACCAGACCAGTCTCTACTGGAGGACCTGAACACTGCACTGCAATCTGTCCCTACCACTACCATCACTGAGACCAATCAGCTGACCAATCAGCAGCAACCATAATCCTAGACATGCTTGGCTACAAGATGAACAGCCAGAGCAGCCAGAAGGTTGCCCCATGGAGGAGAAGGCTAGAGGCAAAGATCATGGCAGCACGGAGAGAAGTCAGTGTTCTAACAGAACTAAGCAGAGGTGTGAAACTGAGGAAAGAAATACCCAAGAAATACAACAAACTGTCCACAGCTGAGGCACTGGCCAAGCAAGCAAGACTCAAAGCACTAGCTACCCACCTAAAGAGATACACAAGAGAGGTAGAGGCCAGAATAAACCAGGTGTTCTCCACCAACCCAGCTAAGGTCTACTCTCAATGGCAGGGGGGCAAGGTGACAACGGACCCACCTAGGGCTGAGACTGAGCAATACTGGAAGAGCATCTGGGAGAAGGAGGTAACACATAACACCAATGCCCAATGGCTGACAGACTTACAGGCAGAGCACAGCCAACTCCCAGAACAAGACCCAGTAGTCATCACACTAGCAGACATCCAAACCAGAGTGTCCAAAATGAAGAGCTGGACAGCACCAGGGCCCGACATGATTCATACCTACTGGCTTAAGAAACTGACAGCACTCCATGAACGCCTAGCAGCACAGATGAACCAGCTGCTAATATCGAGAAACCACCCAGAGTGGCTAAACCAGGGCCGGACAGTCCTCATAATGAAGGACCCCCGGATGGGAACAATACCATCTAACTACCGGCCTATAACCTGCCTCAGCACCACATGGAAGCTACTATCAGGCATCATAGCAACTAAGATGAGTAGGCACATGGAGCAATACATGAGCAGAGCACAGAAAGGAATAGGCAACAACACCAGGGGAACCAAACACCAGCTACTGGTAGACAGGGCAATTGCCCTAGATTGCAAGACGAGGAACACCAACCTGTGCACTGCCTGGATTAACTACAAGAAAGCCAATGACTCAATGCCACATACATGGATACTGGAATGCTTAAAACTCTATAACATCAACAGGACACTAAGACAGTTCATCCAGAACTCAATGAGGCTGTGGAAGACGACTCTGGAGGCCAACTCAAAGCCAATTGCACAAGTGAGCATCAGATGCTGTTACGAGTCAGTTTAAGGAGACCAGGACCCAGTTGCAGAGTATGACAAAAAAACTTTTATTTACAAAAAAACTCTCCAAAAGGAAAAGTAGCAACTAAAAGGTTTAACTAAAAATCACCACGAAACATGGGAAAAACTACCAGAGCAAAGTACAACTGAAAACACTGATGGGAAAAACTACCAGAGCAAAGTACAACTGAAAACACTGTGACAAGGCACTGAAAACTTTACAACACAAAACACAGAGAAACTTCTTGGAACACAAGGCAGGAGATCTCTGAGAGCATGAAGACGTTGTTGCAGCATGGGAGAACAATCTGGCACAGGAGATGAGGAGGAGGTGGTTTAAGAAGCCATCTAATCAGGCAGAATGCGCTGCAGGTGTGCCGGTGGCTCCATGCTCTCAGAGATCGGCCCGACCCTAATGCAGTCCCTGTAGGCAGAGAGAGAGAGAGGAGTCAGCTCACTCAACCAGAACAGGATCATGACAGTACTCCCCCCTCAATGGACGCCCCCTGGCGTCCTTCCAGGCTTACCCGGAAACCTCTGGTAAAAGTCCCGCAGCAGTTGCGGGTCGAGGATGAGAGAACGCCCAATCCAGGAGCGCTCCTCGGGGCCGTACCCCTCCCAGTCGACCAAGTACTGGAAACCTCTCCCCTGCCCACGTACGTCTAGAATCCGGTTGACAGTGTAGGCCGGGTGGCCCTCGATGAGACGTGGGGGGGGGGGGGGGGGGGTGTGGGGGGGGGGGGGGGGGCGCAGGAGGCTGGAGGGGACTTTCAGTAACTGGTTTGAGAAGAGAGACGTGGAACACTGGATGGACGTTCATGGAGGTGGGGAGGCGGAGGCGAACAGCACTGGGGTTAATGATTTTCTCCACCGGATAGGGGCCAACATACCTGGGGGCGAGTTTTCTGGACTCTGTTAGGAGGGGGAGGTCTCGGGAGGAGAGCCACACTTGCTGGCCCACCTGGTAGTTGGGTGCTGGAATACGATGCCGGTCTGCCAGGCGTCTGTTGCGCTCCGCCGTCCTCCCCAAAGCAGCTCTGGTCTCCCGCCACACACGTTTGATTCAGCGGAACTGGGCGTGGACAGATGGTGCCGCCGCATCCGATTCCTGGCTCGGAAACACTGGGGGCTGGTAGCCATGGTTGATCATAAATGGTGAGAAGCCGGTGGCTGAGCTGATGAGAGAGTTGTGGGCATATTCTACCCAGGGAAGGTGTGTGGTCCAGGAGGATGGAAGGCGGGAAGCCACACATCGCAGAGAGGACTCCAAACTCTGGTTGGCCCGTTCGGTCTGTCCGTTGGTCTGAGGGTGGTATCCAGAAGAGAGGCTGGAGGTGGTTCCTAAAGCGGGGCAGAAACCCTTCCATACTTGCGAGGTGAACTGGGGTCCGCGGTCAGACACGATGTCCTGGGGAATCCCGTGGAGTCTGAAAACATGTTGCACTAGGAGCTTAACTGTTTCTAAAGCGGTGGGGAGCTTAGGGAGAGGGACAAAATGTACCGGCTTGGAGAAGCGATCAACCACAGTTAGAATTGTATCATTACCTTCAGAGGGAGGCAGTCCGGTAACAAAATCCACTGCGATGTGTGACCAGGGACGAGGAGGGATGGGTAAGGGCTGCAGGAGTCCAGCGGGGGGCCGGTGTGAGGACTTGCAGCAATGAAAGTCCGGACATCTGCAGCCATGGATGGCCACCAGAAACGCTGCTGGACGAGGGCCAGTGTCCGGTAGACTCCCGGGTGGCAGGCTATTCGAGAGGTGTGCCCCCATGAGAGCACTGATGACCTGGCAGACTGCGGCACGAACAGCCGACCCGGCGGACACCCATCTGGGACCGTCTGTCCTTGTAGGGCTTCCTGGACCTCTCTTTCTACTCGCCAGTGGACCTCCCCCAGCACATACCCAGGATCTAGGATGGTCTCCTTCGAGGGCTCCCTCCCCTCCAAGGCAAACTGACGGGAGAGCGCGTCTGGCTTCGTGTTCTGAGACCCTGGGCGATAGGTGATCGTGAAGCGGAACCTCCCCAGGAACAAGGCCCAGCGGGCCTGTCGTGAGTTTAGACGGCGGGCAGTGCGAAGGTAGGAGAGGTTCTTGTGGTCCGTCCAAACGATGAATGGTTTATCCCCTCCCTCCAGCCAGTGCCTCCATTCCTGGAGAGCCAGAACCACCGCCAGGAGCTCACGGTTCCCCACGTCATAGTTTGATTCAGCAGGCGTTAGGCGGCGTGAGAAGAAGGCGCAGGGATGGAGTTTGTTGTCAGTGGGTAGGCGCTGGGAGAGGACGGCCCCAACCCCGGAGTCCGAGGCATCAACCTCGACCACAAACTGCTGCTCAGGATCTGGGTGCATAAGGACAGGGGCATTAACAAACATGTTTTTCAAGTTGTCAAAAGCAAGTTGTTCAACAGGAGACCAGACAAAAGAGAGTTTGGATGATGTGAGACGAGTGAGTGGAGCTGCCAGGCGGCTGTAGTTTCGAATGAACCTTCGGTAAAAATTGGCAAAGCCCAGAAAGCGCTGAAGTTGCTTGCGGGTGGTAGGGACCGGCCAGTCCTTGACAGCTGCCACCTTGGAGGGATCTGCTCGAAGCTGTCCCTTTTCCACCACAAAACCCAAAAAACTCACTGATGACACATGGAATTCACATTTTTCAGCTTTGACATACAATTTGTTTTGCAGCAACCTTTTCAACACTTCCCGCACGTGACCCACATGTTCCTCCATGGAACTGGAGAAAATCAGAATATCATCCAAATATACAAAGACAGTCTTATTGAGCAAGTCACGCAGTACATCATTGACCAAACACTGGAAAACTGCTGGAGCATTGGTAAGTCCAAATGGCATGACCAGATATTCAAAATGGCCTAAAGGTGTGTTAAACGCCGTTTTCCACTCATCCCCGTCTCTTATTCGGATGAGGTGGTAGGCGTTTCTCAGGTCTAGTTTAGAAAAAACTCTGGCTGTATGTAGAGGACTGAAGGCTGAGTCAATCAGAGGGAGGGGGTACTTGTTTTTTACTGTGATGTCATTGAGGCCAGTATAATCAATACAGGGGCGCAGGGTTTTGTCTTTTTTCTCCACAAAGAAAAACCCCGCCCCTATGGGGGACGAGGAGGGCGGCTGCCACCGACTCTGTGAGGTATTTTTCCATGGCCTCCCGCTCGGGCTTGGACAGGTGGAAAAGTCTTTTGGTAGGGAGGGTGGCGCCGGGAAGTAGGTCAATGGCGCAGTCGTAAGGTCTGTGGGGAGGTAACGAGGAGGCGGATGTTTTACTGAAAATCTGCTGCAGGTCATGGTAGTCTGAGGGAACGTTAGCTAAATTTATTACCTCTGGTGCTGGGGATGAGTCTGTAGATCGAGCTGGCTGAGCTGATTTAAGGCAGTGGGCGTGGCAATGATTTCTCCAATTGCGGATGGTGGCCGTGGACCAATCAATGTGGGGGTTGTGGAGTTTCAGCCAGGGGATACCCAGAATAATGGAGTTCAGGGGGGTGGTGATTACGTACAGATCTATGTATTCATGGTGATTACTGGAGAGAATTAATTTCACTGGTTCTGTTTTATGTGTCACCAGCTCTAGTAGTTTACCATCTACTGAGTGGACCTCTTTAGGAGTTAACAGTTCATATGTAGGGATGCCGTGAGTTTTAACAAAGTCAAAGTCAATGAAATTATCATCTGCACCAGAATCCACCAGCACTTGAGTCGGGACAGAGTGTTCGTGGCCATGGATCATACCTGAAACTTGGACTCTCGAGGTGGAGGAGAAAGAGATGCGGCTCACCATAGTTCCTCCTTCTGATGGTGAGCCCCACCTTTTGGCACCTCCGGGCAGCGGGAAATGAAGTGTCCTCGTTGGCCACAGTAGAGGCACAGCTTGTCTCGCATTCTTCGTTGTCTCTCGGTGGGTGTGAGGCGTGCTCTTCCTAGTTGCATGGGCTCGTCAGTAGGTGGCGGTCGTTGCCCATGAACGCAGTGGGTGGCATCAGGAGATCCCGAGGTGGAGTCAGGGGAGTAGAGCTGGGTGCTGGTGAGGAACTGCCTCTTCTTCATCCCCTGACGCTCCCTAGCTCTTTCCCTGATTCTATTGTCTAGGCGAATGGTCAAATCAATGAGGGAGTTGAGGGAGTTACACTCCTCTCGAACTGCTAGTTCGTCCTTTAACTCCCCTACCAACCCCTTGAGAAATATGGCCTGCAATGCAGAATCATCCCACCCACTCTCAGCTGCTAAAATGTAGAAGCTTACAGCGTACTCTGACACGGAAAGGTTACCCTGCTGTAGGTCAAGTAACTGGTTTACAGCCTGTCTCCCCTGGATGATCAAAAACTCGTTTCATCTCGTCTATGAATCGGTGGTAATCATGCATTAACTCTTGTTGCTGTGTGGAAATAGCTAGGGACCAGGCCGCACCCTTACTGTGTGAGTAAGCTCATAATGAATGCTACTTTAGCTTGAGGGGTGGAATAGGTGAGAGGTTGCTGAGTGAACACTAGATGGCATTGGTGTAGAAACTGTGAGCATGTCCCTAAGTCTCCTGAGTACCTGGCTGGTATGGGGATATAGGGCTCACGTGCCTGCGGTGCTGGGCTGGTAAGCAGGCTGTCGGCTGGGTCAGGACCGGTGGAGCGCGGGGAACGGGTGAGTCATTCTTCTAGTGCCGCCAGCTGTCCACTTAATTGAGAGACGCCAGTTGTGATGTGTTGCACGTGTTCCGACACTTGGTGCAGAGCCAACTCGCAGCTTGCGAGGAGAGTTCTTGTCTCAAAAAATCTGACTCTGCTGGGTCCATACTGGCCAGATTGTTCTGTTACGAGTCAGTTTAAGGAGACCAGGACCCAGTTGCAGAGTATGACGAAAAAACTTTTATTTACAAAAAAACTCTCCAAAAGGAAAAGTAGCAACTAAAAGGTTTAACTAAAAATCACCACGAAACATGGGAAAAACTACCAGAGCAAAGTACAACTGAAAACACTGATGGGAAAAACTACCAGAGCAAAGTACAACTGAAAACACCGTGACAAGGCACTGAAAAACTTACAACACAAAACACAGAGAAACTTCTTGGAACACAGGGCAGGAGATCTCTGAGAGCATGAAGACGTTGTTGCAGCATGGGAGAACAATCTGGCACAGGAGATGAGGAGGAGGTGGTTTAAGAAGCCATCTAATCAGGCAGAATGCGCTGCAGGTGTGCCGGTGGCTCCATGCTCTCAGAGATCGGCCCGCCCCTAATGCAGTCCCTGTAGGCAGAGAGAGAGAGAGGAGTCAGCTCACTCAACCAGAACAGGATCATGACAGATGCGGCATTTACCAAGGAGATGCTCTGTCCCCCCTCCTGTTCTGCATAGGCCTAAACCCCCTCAGCCAGATCATCTCAAAGAGTGGCTTCAGATACCAGTTCTGAAGTGGAACATCCATCAACCACCTCCTCTACATGGATGACATCAAGCTGTATGCCAAGAATGAGCGTGACATTGATTCCCTAATTCACCTCACCCGGATCTACAGCAAAGACATTGGGATGTCATTGGGACTAGATAAATGTGGGCGGATGATATCTAGAAGAGGAAAGATGATCATAACTGAAGGGGTTGACCTACCTGAAGGGAATATCACAGATGTGCAGGAAAGTTACAAATACCTAGGGATCCCACAGACAAATGGTAATCATGAGGAGGCAGCTGGGAAGTCATCCACAGCCAAATACCTACAGAGGGTAAGACAGGTCCTGAATAGTCAGCTGAACGGCAAAAATAAGATCCAGGCCATTAACACCTATGCCCTGCCAGTAATCAGATACCCAGCTGGGATAATATCCTGGACATTGGAAGAGATACAAGCCACTGATATCAAGACAAGGAAACTCCTTACCATGCATGGAGGGTTCCACCCCAAGTCCAGTGTCCTGAGGCTGTACACTAAGCGAAAGGAAGGGGGCCGAGGACTAGTAAGTGTCACAACTACTGTCCAGGAGGAAACGGCGAACCTCCAGGAATACATCAAGAAAATGGCCCCCAATGACCAACTGCTAAGTAAATGCCTCAAGCAACAAAAGCCCAGTAAGGTCGAGGAACTCGAGGGGCTAGCATGGAAGGACAAACCCTTGCATGGCGTGTACCATCGGCAAATTGAGGAAGTGTCTGATATGAAAAAGACATACCAGTGGTTGGAAAAGGCTGGACTGAAGGACAGCACAGAGACACTACTCATGGCTGTACAAGAACAAGCCCTGAACACCAGAGCAATAGAGGCCGGGGTCTACCACATCAGACAGGACCCCAGGTGTAGGCTGTGTAGAGAAGCCCCTGAAACAGTCCAGCACATCACAGCAGGGTGTAAGATGGTGGCAGGTAAGGCATACATGGAGAGGCATAACCAGGTAGAGGACATACTGTACAGGAAAATCTGTAAAGAGTATGGACTGGAGGTCAAGGGTCAAGATGGGAGAACTCCCCAAAGGTGACAGAGAACAAACAGGCCAAGATCCTGTGGGACTTCCAGATCCAGACTGACAAGATGGTGATGGCCAATCAGCCTGACATAGTGGTGGTGGATAAACATGAGAAGACAGTGGTGGTGATAGATGTAGTAGTCCCCAGTAATAGCAACATGAGAAAGAAAGAACATGAGAAAAGAAGAGAAGAGAAATACCAAGGGCTGAAAGAGGAGTTAGAGAAAATGTGGAGTGTGAAGGCAACAGTGGTACCAGTAGTGATGGGGGTACTAGGGGCAGTGACCCCCAAGCTGGGACAATGTCTCCAGCAGATACCAGGAACAACATCAGAGATCTGTGTCCAAAAGAGCGCATTGTTAGGAACAGCAAAGATCCTGCGCAGAACCCTCAGGCTCCCAGACCTCTGGTAAAGGACCCGAGTCTGAAGGAAACACCGCCCACGTGGGGCGAGAGGAACATTTATATATATATATATATATATATATATATATATATATATATTCCTTCATATTCTAATATGAAGGAAAAATATATGGAGACAGTGATGATGATGATGATGATGAGACTGCATCCACAGAAGATGAAAGACTGAATAACACTAATAAAGATGTCTATGAACACTAATAATAACCTCTAATAAGACTATTAATGACCTCTAATAAAAATATTAATGACCTCTAGTAACACTAATAATGACCTCTAATAACACTATTAATGACCTCTAATAAAAATATTAATGACCTCTAGTAACACAAATAATGACCTCTAATAACACTATTAATTACCTCTAATAAAAATATTAATGACCTCTGGTAACACTAATAATGACCTCTAATAACCCTAATAATGAGCTCTAGTAAAACTAATAATGATCTCTAATAACACAAATAATGACCTCTAATAAGACTAATAATGACATCTAATAAGACTATTAATGACCTCTAATAACACTAATAATCACCTCAAGTAACCCTAATAATGACCTCTAAAACCTCTAATAATGACCTCTAATAACACTAATAATGACCTCTAATAACACTATTTATGACCTCTAATAACCCTAATAATGACCTCTAATACCACTACTAATAACTTCTAATAACACAAATAATGACCTCTAATAACACTATTAATGACCTCTAATAACACTAATAAAGACCTCTAATAACACTATTAATGACCTCTAATAACACTAATAATCATCTCAAGTAACCCTAATAATGACCTCTAAAACCTCTAATAATGACCTCTAATAATCCTAATAATGACCTCTCATGACACGAATAATGACCTCTAATAACACTAATAAAGACCTCTAATAACACTATTAATGACCTCTAATAACACTAATAAAGACCTCTAATAACACTATTAATGACCTCTAATAACAGTAATAATCATCTCAAGTAACCATAATAATGACCTCTAAAACCTCTAATAATGACCTCTAATAATCCTAATAGTGACCTCTCATGACACAAATAATTACCTCTACTAACACTAATAATGACCTCTAATAATCCTCATAATGACCTCTCATGACACGAATAATGACCTCTAATAACACAAATAATGACCTCTAATAACACTAATAATGACCTCTAATAACACTATTAATTACCTCTAATAACAATATTAATGACCTCTAATAACACTAATAATGACCTCTAATAACACTATTAATGACCTCTAATAACAATATTAATGACCTCTAATACCACTAATAATGACCTCTAATAACACTATTAATGAACTCTAATAACCCTAATAATGACCTATAATAATCCTAACAATGACCTCTAATAAGACTATTAATGACCTCTAATAACACTAATAATGACCTCTAATAACAACAATAATAACCTCTAATAACACTATTAATGACCTCTAATAACACTATTAATGACCTCTAATAACACTAATAATGACCTCTAATAACCCTAATAATGACCTCTAATAACACTATTCATGACCTCTAATAACACTAAAAATGACCTCTATTAATACTAGTAATAACCTCTAATAACACTAATAATTTTACTCGGTCGGCTTTGGTCTGAAGCGAATTGTTACCGAAAGGCTGGCGGTTCGAGTCGCAGCTCTGGCTGTCCACTTGTTCAAGTGTCCTTGGACAAAGACACCCAACCCTTCATCTCCCAGTAGGACTGACAGAACCTTAGATCCTACTGGTGTATGAGTGTGTGTGAATGGGTGAATGTGAGGCTAATGTGAGGAGCTTTGAACAACTATAGAAGTGATTAACATTTACTTTCATTTATTTTCAGGGGAAGGTGTGGAACATTTCGGGTTGGTTCCATAACACAGTCATCAGTTGTTCATTCACCTCTAACAACTCTATCTCTACTGACAGAACCTCTGATGGTTCTAACTGGTCCTTCTACATCATGTTCGCTACTGGACCCACTGCTAACGGTAACGAGGACCATCAACCCAAACCCTCCTGTCAGGTGTATAAACCCTAACCCTCCTGTCAGGGGTATAAACCCTAACCCTCCTGTCAGGGGTATAAACCCTAACTCTCCTGTCAGGGGTATAAACCCTAACCCTCCTGTCAGGGGTATAAACCCTAACTCTCCTGTCAGGGGTATAAACCCTAACCCTCCTGTCAGGGGTATAAACCCTAACCCTCCTGTCAGGGGTATAAACCCTTACCCTCCTGTCAGGGGTATAAACCCTTACCCTCCTGTCAGGGGTATAAACCTTAACCCTCCTGTCAGGGGTATAAACCCTAACCCTCCTGTCAGGGGTATAAACCCTTACCCTCCTGTCAGGGGTATAAACCCTTACCCTCCTGTCAGGGGAATAAACCCTAACCCTCATGCATCACATTAACAGTATAATTTACTTTTCAGGTCAGATCCAGTTTCACACCAGGACTTTCATCAGCAGCAGAAAAGTGGATCTGACTAAACCTGTGATTATAAACACTGGAACTGGAACACCTGCTATTATCAAAGCACATGGTCAGACCTTCATCCTTCATCATCTTCCTCCTTCCTCATCTTCATATTAGAAGTTTTTGACTCTTGATGAATGAACCACAAAAGTTTTAAACTTTCACAGCAAAACATCCACATCTGTTGTATGTGTTAGCGTTAGCTAACACAGTGTTCCAAATGTTAGCATTAGCTAAAATAATGTTCCAAGGGTTAGCGTTAGCTAACACAATGTTTCAAGGGTTAGCATTAGCTAACACAATGTTGCAAGGGTTAGCGTTAACTAAGACAATGTTCCAAGGGCTAGCGTTAGCTAACACAATGTTTCAAGGGTTAGCGTTAGCTAACACAATGTTCCAAGGGTTAGCGTTAACTAAGACAATGCTCCAAGGGTTACGGTACTCAGTACTTTAAGGGTCAAAGGTAACTGTTAATAAAAAAACCTCTCCTTGTTTTGGTGTGTTTAGGAGCACTAATGCTAATGGTCTGGTGTGTTTCAGGAGCGCTAATGGTAATAGTCTGGTTTGTTTCAGGAGAGTTAATGTTAACAGTCTGGTGTGTTTCAGGAACACTAATGCTAACGGTCTGGTGTGTTTCAGGAGCACTAATGCTAACGGTCTGGTGTGTTTCAGGAGCACTAATGCTAACGGTCTGATGTGTTTCAGGAACATTAATGCTAATGGTCTGGTGTGTTTCAAGAGTGGTAATGCTAATGGTATAGTGTGTTTCAGGAGCTCTAATGCTAAAGGTCTGGTGTGTTTCAGGAGGGCTAATGCTAACAGTCTGGTGTGTTTCAGAAGCACTAATGCTAACACTCTGGTGTGTTTCAGGAACACAAATGCTAATGGTCTGGTGTGTTTCCAGAGTGCTAATGCTAATGGTATAGTGTGTTTCAGGAGCTCTAATGCTAACGGTCTGGTGTGTTTCAGAAGCACTAATGCTTACGGTCTGATATGTTTCAGGAACACAAATGCTAACGGTCTGGTGTGTTTCAAGAGTTCTAATGCTAATGATATAGTGTGTTTCAAGAGCTTGAGTGCTCACAGTCTGATGTGTTTCAGGGGTGCTCATGCTAAGAGTCTGATGTGTGTCAGGAGTGCTAATGCTAATGGCCTGGTCTGTTTCAGGAGTGCTAATGCTAACGGTCTGGTCTGTTTCAGGAGTGCTAATGCTAACAGCCTGGATGAGCACAGGCTCAGTGGGGATGATGATCGCCAGGTACCTAAAGGGCGTGGTCAGGAGGCAGAGATTTTTTGGGAAGGAGGCGTGGTTTATGGTAAGACTTTTAAACAACACTGACAAAATAGACTGATCTGATCTACAGGAAGAAAGAACATTACATCTAATATATGTATACATACACACACACACACACACACACACACACACACATACATACACACACACACACATACACACATATATATATATATATATATATATATATATATATATATATATATATATATATATATATATATATGGTAGTGGCTCAGGAATAATCTAAGAAAGAAGTAAACTTTGTCAATTTTTTAACTTTTTATTTGACTATTTAAAGTTTTTATCTAATAATTGTATATTTTATCTAATAATTGTGTCTTTTATCTAATAATTGTGTCTTTTATCTAATAATTGTATCTTTTATCTAATAATTGTATCTTTTATCTAATAATTGTATCTTTTATCTAATAATTGTATCTTTTATCTAATAATTGTATCTTTTTTCAGACCATTCAGACCCTTTGTTCCATTTCAGGTTCATGTGTCAGTCGTCTTCGTAACCATCACATCCACTGCAGTCGCCTTCATTCTGTCCTTCTGTCACGTTAAAGGCTGGTCTGGGGTCAGTATGTGGGTTCATCTGGCCCACGTGAGTTCAGTTGGTCCATGTGGGTTCAGTTGGTCCAAGTGGGTGTACCTGGTCCATGTGAGTTCATCTGGTCCACATGGGTTCACCTGATCCATGTGGGGTTATCTGATCTATGTGGGTTCAGCTTAACCAGTCTTCATATAGTGTTCTGGTTCTTCCAGTAGAACCATCACAACCATCAGAACCAGTTGTTGTTGTGTTTCCAGGGAACACACCCGGTCTTAGGAGTTCTGCTGATGATCCTGGTCCTCTTGCAGATTATGATGGCTCTGCTGCGCTGTGGACCCCAGCACCCCCTGTGAGTCTGACCCCTGACCCTGACCCCAGCGCCCCCTGTGAGTCTGACCTGTAGGGGTCAGACTCACAGGGGTCAGACTGACCTCCTGGACCATCCTCTTCATCCATCTTCATCCTCTCACTTCCACTCCCCGTCTGCACACTATGGAAGCAGTACCTTCAGCCGCTCTGACCTTTGTAACACTGACCCCTGACCTCTGTAAGCCTGATAGAATGTCCATCAGACAAACAACCGTCTTTGTTCTGACAGTTTATTTACCATCTTTTTTCAGGAGGTTTTTGTTTAACTGGTCTCATGCGTTGAATGCTGTGGTGATCAGAGGGTTAGCAGGTGAGTAATTAGTCAGTAAACAGCCTGTTTCCTCTATAATCAGTCAGTAAACAGCCTGTTTCCTCTATAATCAGTCAGTAAACAGACTGTTTCCTCTATAATCAGTCAGTAAAAAGCCTGTTTCCTCGAAGATCAGTCAGTAAACAACCTGTTTCCTCTAAGATCAGTCAGTAAACAGCCTGTTTCCTCTATAATCAGTCAGTAAACAGCCTGTTTCCTCTAAGATCAGTCAGTAAACAGCCTGTTTACTCTAAGATCAGCCAGTAAACAGCCTGTTTCCTCTATAATCAGTCAGTAAACAGCCTGTTTCCTCTATGATCAGTCAGTAAACAGCCTGTTTCCTCTAAGATCAGTCAGTAAACAGCCAGTTTCCTCTATAATCAGTCAGTAAACAGCCTGTTTCCTCTAAGATCAGTCAGTAAACAGCCTGCTTCCTCTATAATCAGTCAGTAAACAGCCTGTTTCCTCTATAATCAGTCAGTAAACAGCCTGTTTCCTCTATAATCAGTCAGTAAACAGCCTGTTTCCTCTAAGATCAGTCAGTAAACAGCCTGTTTCCTCTATAATCAGTCAGTAAACAGCCTGTTTCCTCTAAGATCAGTCAGTAAACAGACTGTTTCCTCTATAATCAGTCAGTAAACAGCCTGTTTCCTCTAAGATCAGTCAGTAAACAGCCTGTTTCCTCTATAATCAGTCAGTAAAAAGCCTGTTTCCTCTAAGAACAGTCAGTAAACAGCCTGTTTCCTCTATAATCAGTCAGTAAACAGCCTGTTTCCTCCATAATCAGTCAGTAAACAGCCTGTTTCTGTAACGGACCACAGAGAACCCAAGCGCAAAACAGGAGGCGTGCGTAAAAGTCCAAACAGTAATTTATTCTTACACAGAATAAAATCACCAAACAAAATCCTAAGGCAGA
This sequence comes from Siphamia tubifer, assembly GCA_020466265.1. Classification (NCBI taxonomy): domain Eukaryota; kingdom Metazoa; phylum Chordata; class Actinopteri; order Kurtiformes; family Apogonidae; genus Siphamia; species Siphamia tubifer. The sequence continues at coordinate 5,819,727 of CM035802.1, read as the reverse complement.
GTCCCCTTTAGAGTCTCTCAGGGCCGGTAGGTACTTATCCGGCCGTGGCTCGGGTGATCTCCTCTGGTCTGAGGGTGAGACCGGATTCGGGCTGGTTCTGGTCCTAAGTCGGGGCTGGCGGCAGTACTCGTAGTCGGGGTTCGTTCCGGGGTCAGGGCTGGCGGCTGGTATCAGAGTCGAGGTACGTTCCAGGGTCAGGGCAGGCGGCGAGAGGAGTATCAGGTTCCGGTCCAGGTTCAGAGACAACAATGACAGGCAGAGACAACAGGCAGAAAACAGAGGTCGGACAGAAACGGGACTGGTACACGGAACACGGGGAACAAAGGTTGCGGGAAAATCAGAGGACGTGGTCATGACAATCTGGCACAGAGTCAGGTCTGAGAGCTGGTTTTATACACCTCACCTGATGAGCTTCAGCTGCTCTCACCAGGTGAGGTGCATCAATAATCAGAACAGGGTGAAAGGTGAGGACAGAGACACAGAACAGAGACAGAGCAGAAACACACAGAAAACACAAGGAATAGAACATGACAGAACCCCCCCCCCAAGGAACGTCTCCCGACGTTCCACAAACAACACACACAAAAACACAACACGGGAGGGCGGTGGGGGATCTGGAGGAGGGCTAGAATTCTTCAGAGACATCCGAATTCATTTCAAGATCCTCCTCCTCGCAAGTCTCCCAGGTCATCTCCTCCTCATTCGACACCTCCCCTGGCGGGCAAACCCCAAGATGTTCAGACATCCCCTCCTCGTCCTCGTCCATGGGAACTTCTGATTCTTCTTCTTCGCTAGATGGGGGTTCTGGGATGTCAACAGGGGGTAGCCTCCGGCGTCTGGAGTTAGTGGGTTGACCTGGGTGAGAGGCGTGAAACTGATGAATGAGCCTCTTGTCAAGGATCTGTCGGGCCGGTACCCAGGTCCTCTCTTCGGGTCCATAACCCTCCCAGTCCACCAGATACTGAAGTCCTCTCCCCCATCGTCTAGACCGAAGTAGTCTCCGGACCGTGTAGGCTGGTGCGCCGTCGATCATTCTGGGGAGAGGCGGAGACTGGGAGGGAACCATTAGCGGACTCTGGGAGACAGGCTTGATTCTGGAAATATGAAATGCTGGATGAATTTTCAAGGACTGGGGAAGGGTTAATCTAACAGCTACCGGGTTGATTATCCTTTCGATAGCAAAGGGGCCGATGAATTTGGGAGAAAGCTTCCTGGATTCTACCCGTAGCGGAAGGTCCTTGGTGGACAACCAAACCTTCTGTCCCACCTTATAAGAGGGCCCTATAGACCTTTTCTTGTTGGCCTGTACTGCTTGCCTCTTAACTGATTGCAGTAGGGAGGCCCGAGCGTCTCTCCAAACTCTCCTACACTTCTTAAGGAAGGACTCTACTGAGGGAGAACAAGAGTTAATTTCCGAGTCAGGGAACAGGGGAGGAAGGTACCCATTACCCACCTCAAACGGGGTCAGGCCGGTAGAAGAGTTGACCAGAGTGTTATGTGCATATTCCACCCATAGGAGTTGCTTGGACCATTGTCCCGGGTCCTTGGACGTCGTACACCGCAGCAGGGACTCCAATTCCTGATTGGCCCTCTCGGATTGGCCGTTGGTCTGAGGATGGAACCCTGAAGAGAGATTGACTGAAGCCCCAATGAGATGACAAAACTCCCTCCAGAAGGAGGAAGTGAATTGTGGGCCCCGATCGGACGTGACCTCGGTGGGAATACCATGTATCCTGAAAACATGTTGGAGAACGGTCTGAGCCGTTTCCTTAGCAGAGGGGAGTTTGGGCATGGGAATAAAATGGGCCATTTTACTAAATCTATCCACAATGGTGAGGATTACCGTATTACCCTCAGACGGGGGTAACCCAGTGACGAAATCCAGGGCGATGTGGGACCATGGACGATGGGGTATGGGTAGAGGCCGGAGCTGTCCCGCAGGCCTGTTCCTGGAAAACTTATTCTGAGAACAGACGGAACAGGCATTAACATATGTGGTGACATCCTCCTTTAATGAGGGCCACCAAAATCTCCTTTTTACCACTTCCAGAGTTCGAATAATGCCAGGGTGACAGGTCAGGTTGGAACCGTGGAGCCACTGCAGCAGTTCGCTTCTGAAACGAAGAGGAACAAACAGGTGAGTATCAGGACAGTTGCTGGGTCCAGGTTCATCCTCCAACGCAGCCTTTATTCTTTCCTCCACATCCCATCTTATGACCGTGACCCTGGCTGACTTGGGAAGAATGGATTCTTCCGCTCCCTCCTCCTCCTCTGAGGAGAGAAACTGACGGGATAGGGCGTCTGGTTTAATATTACGGGACCCTGGGCGATAAGAGAGACAAAAACTGAAACGGTTAAAAAACAACGACCATCGGGCTTGTCTGGAGTTGAGCCTCTTGGCGGTTCTTAAGTACTCTAGATTCTTATGGTCAGTCCAAACCATGAACGGCTCCTTAGCTCCCTCCAGCCAGTGTCTCCACTCCTCGAGAGCCAGTTTGACCGCCAGTAACTCCCGATTCCCTATATCATAGTTCCTTTCAGCGGAGGACAACCGTCTAGAAAAGAAAGCACAAGGATGCATCTTGTTATCCAGGATATTTCTCTGAGAAAGTACGGCCCCAACTCCTATACTGGATGCATCAACCTCCACCACAAACTGTCTGTCAGGGTCAGGAAATTGGAGGATCGGGGCCGAACTGAAGAGAGCCTTCAACTTACGGAAGGCCAGGTCTGCATCTTGGTTCCATCGGAAGGTGACCTTGGAAGAGGTTAGAGCGCTAAGGGGAGCAGCGATCGTGCTATAACCACGAATAAACCTGCGGTAAAAATTAGCGAACCCCAGAAATCGCTGGAGCTGCTTACGGGTCTCAGGGATTGGCCAATCGGTTACTGCGGCTACCTTGGAAGGGTCCATCTTTAGCTGGTTCTGACCCACAATGTAACCCAGGAACGAGACCGTTGGAACGTGGAACTCACATTTCTCTGCCTTGACATATAGAGAGTTCTGGAGGAGCCTCTGGAGAACCTGCTGAACGTGATGAACGTGCTCCTGTTCAGAACGAGAGAATATTAAAATATCATCGAGGTAGACAAACACAAACTGGTTTAACATGTCTCTCAGCACTTCATTGATGAGGTTCTGGAACACGGCAGGAGCGTTAGTTAGCCCAAACGGCATTACCAAATACTCGTAGTGTCCTGATGGAGTATTAAATGCCGTCTTCCACTCATCTCCTTCCCGGATGCGTACCAGATGGTATGCATTTGTCATGACCTCCGTTCCAGTGACCTTTCCCCCAATTTTCCACACTCACCTGGTCCTGCACTGCGCAGCTGCAAGCCGTTCCTAATCGGTGACTATTTAAGCGGTGAGGCTTGTAGCTGCCAGTGCAGGACCATTCTTCTATGTCACCTCCATAACCCGGTCAATGTCTTCCATCTCCCCAATCACCATAACCCGGACACTCATCATCACCACGGACTCTGGCCGTTTACTCCCAGGTTGTGTCTGTCTTGTCTTTATGTTGTACTTTTGTTATTAAATTATTTTGCCCTTCAGTACTGTGCAATGGAGTCCTCCTTCACCTCACCCCGATCCGTGACAGAATGGTCCTGCCTGTTGCCCGTGGTTGGCTTCTGTTCCCTGTCCCTGCCTGTTGCCCGTGGTTGGCTTCTGTTCCCTGTCCCTGCCTGTTGCCCGTGGTTGGCTTCTGTCCCCTGTCCCTGCCTGTTGCCCGTGGTTGGCTTCTGTTCCCTGTCCCTGCCTGTTGCCCGTGGTTGGCTTCTGTCCCTGCCTGTTGCCCGTTGCCAGCTTCTGTCCCCTGTCCCTGCCTGTTGCCCGTTGCCGGCTTCTGTCCCCTGTCCCTGCCTGTTGCCCGTTGCCGGCTTCTGTCCCCTGTCCCTGCCTGTTGCCCGTTGCTGGCTTCTGTCCCCTGTCCCTGCCTGTTGCCCGTTGCCGGCTTCTGTCCCCTGTCCCTGCTTGTTGCCCGTTGCTGGCTTCTGTCCCCTGTCCTTGCTTGTTGTTCGTTTCTGCCTGCCTGTTTCCTGTCCCTGCCTGTTGCCAGTTTCTTCTTTTTGTCTTGTTCCTGTCTAGCCAGAGTCCGTGGTGACCCCACCCAATCAGTCTCCTTGGTCCTCAGTCAGACCAGTCATGTTGCTCCTGCTACCGCTCTGCCCAGAGGGTACTCCGCCCAGGGGGTTTCCACACCGCCCTGCCCAGAAGGATGCCACACCGCTCTGCCCAGAGGGTACTCCGCCAGGGGGTTTCCACACCGCCCTGCCCAGAAGGGATTCCACACCGCTCTGCCCAGAGGGTACTCCGCCCAGGGGGTTTCCACACCGCCCTGCCCAGAAGGATGCCACACCGCTCTGCCCAGAGGGTACTCCGCCAGGGGGTTTCCACACCGCCCTGCCCAGAAGGGATTCCACACCGCTCTGCCCAGAGGGTACTCCGCCCAGGGGGTTTCCACACCGCCCTGCCCAGAAGGATGCCACACCGCTCTGCCCAGAGGGTACTCCGCCAGGGGGTTTCCACACCGCCCTGCCCAGAAGGGATTCCACACCGCTCTGCCCAGAGGGTACTCCGCCCAGGGGGTTTCTACACCGCCCTGCCCAGAAGGATGCCACACCGCTCTGCCCAGAGGGTACTCCACCAGGGGGTTTCCACACCGCCCTGCCCAGAAGGGATTCCACACCGCTCCGCCCAGAGGGTACTCCGCCCAGGGGGTTTCCACACCGCCCTGCCCAGAAGGATGCCACACCGCTCTGCCCAGAGGGTACTCCGACCAGGAGGTTACCATGCCGCCCTGCTCGGAGAAGCTCTGGACAACGGGGGGGGGGGGTTGTGTTTTGTTTTTTTTTTGTTTTTTAGGGGCTTCAGGAGCCGCCCCTTAGGGGGGGGGTACTGTCATGACCTCCGTTCCAGTGACCTTTCCCCCAATTTTCCACACTCACCTGGTCCTGCACTGCGCAGCTGCAAGCCGTTCCTAATCGGTGACTATTTAAGCGGTGAGGCTTGTAGCTGCCAGTGCAGGACCATTCTTCTATGTCACCTCCATAACCCGGTCAATGTCTTCCATCTCCCCAATCACCATAACCCGGACACTCATCATCACCACGGACTCTGGCCGTTTACTCCCAGGTTGTGTCTGTCTTGTCTTTATGTTGTACTTTTGTTATTAAATTATTTTGCCCTTCAGTACTGTGCAATGGAGTCCTCCTTCACCTCACCCCGATCCGTGACAGCATTTCTTAAATCTAACTTAGAAAAGATGGTAGCCCCTTGAAGGAGTTCGAAAGCGGAGGAGATGAGTGGCAGTGGGTAACGATTCTTTACCGTGATATCATTTAAACCTCTGTAGTCAATACAGGGTCGCAGTGTCTTATCCTTTTTATCCACGAAGAAGAACCCTGCTCCCGCCGGAGAGGAGGAGGGTCGGATGATACCTGCAGCAAGGGCATCATTAATATATATATCCATCGCTTCCCGCTCAGGGGCGGAAAGCGAGTATAGTCTCCCTTTAGGGGGGAAGGTACCTGGTAAGAGGTCTATGCAGCAGTCATACTCTCGGTGGGGAGGTAGAGATGTAGCCTTGGTCTTGCTGAACACCTCCTTGAAGTCCAAGTACACGGGAGGAACATTGTTCAGGTCTATCGGAGTGGACGAAGGTACAGGTCTTGCAGCCGGATCACTCTGCTGGAGACAGAGGGATTGACAGTTCTTACCCCAGCTTATGACTGTTCCATTCTGCCAATCCAGGTGCGGGTTATGTCGGCGGAGCCATGGGTATCCTAGAATGACTGGAATCTCTGGAGAGTCTAGGACGAAAAATTGAACAGTTTCAACATGGTTGCCAGAAGTAATCATAGACACCGGCTCAGTCTGGTGTGTGATCTTGGCCAACAGATGCCCATCCAAGGCATGTGCCACTATGGGTTCCCTAAGGGAACTGACAGTAATACCCAACTGCTTAATTAGCCCAGCGTCCATAAGGTTACTGTCAGCTCCTGAATCAATAAATACAGATTGCGTGATAGGTTCACCCTTGGGACGGAGCTGAACCTGGAACAGGGGTCGGGAAATGGGGGCAACGGAGGTGGACCGACTCAGCAGAATGCCCCCCTTTACTGCTGAGCCTGATCTTTTAACGGACACTCCCGAATGAAGTGTCCAGTGCCGCCGCAGTAGAGACAAAGGTCCTCTTTACGACGACGATCCCGTTCCTGCTGGGTTAGCTTGGGTCGAACCCTCGGTCTGGACTCCCCCTCAGTGTTCTGCAAACTGCGGGGTGGAACAGATGACATCCTGGAAGGGTAGCTAGATTCACCTCTCTCCCTCCTTCGCTCCCTCAGCCGATTGTCCAGCAGAATGGTCAGGCGTATTAACTCCTCCAAGGACGTGGAGTCGTCACGCAACGCTAACTCGTCCTTAAGTTCAGCGTTCAGACTCCTGCGGAACAGTGCTCGTAATGCTTTGTCCTCCCATCCACAGTCTGCTGCCGCAATACGGAAAGTGATAGCATATTGAGCGACCGGTGTGTACTCCTGTCTTAAAGACAGCAACCTGGACTCTGCCTGTCTGCCTCTAACGGGATGATCAAAAACCAACATCATTTCATTAATTAATAGGTTATAGTCTGTCCGAAGCTCTGGGCGATGGGTAGACACAGCCAAGGCCCATGCTGCTGCCTGTCCAGAGAGTAAACTCATTACAAATGCTGATTTAGACTCACTTGTGGGGTAGCTGAGTGGCTGTTGGCTAAAGACCAGAGAGCATTGGTGGAGGAACTGACCGCATAAACCCAGGTCACCCTGATACCTGACTGGGGTGGGCATGTGGGGTTCCCGGGGTGAACTGCTTGCCGCCGGAGTTGTCACCAGGGAGGAAACGGAGGGGGTGGTGATGACAGGGGTCGGTGCGGAGGTGATCCCCGCTGGCGGAGTCTGCGGAGAGAGCCGCGAATCCATGGAACGGAGCTGAGCGCGGACCTCCGAGATGGCTGATCCAAGCTCCTTCATCCCTGTAGCCAGAACATTAAGAGCTTCACTGTGCTGTGAAGTCACTTCGCCCTGGCCGCGAACTGCTTCTAATAAAGCCTCTAGTTCTGCTGGATTCATGTTGGCCAGATTGTACTGTAACGGACCACAGAGAACCCAAGCGCAAAACAGGAGGCGTGCGTAAAAGTCCAAACAGTAATTTATTCTTACACAGAATAAAATCACCAAACAAAATCCTAAGGCAGAGTCCCCTTTAGAGTCTCTCAGGGCCGGTAGGTACTTATCCGGCCGTGGCTCGGGTGATCTCCTCTGGTCTGAGGGTGAGACCGGATTCGGGCTGGTTCTGGTCCTAAGTCGGGGCTGGCGGCAGTACTCGTAGTCGGGGTTCGTTCCGGGGTCAGGGCTGGCGGCTGGTATCAGAGTCGAGGTACGTTCCAGGGTCAGGGCAGGCGGCGAGAGGAGTATCAGGTTCCGGTCCAGGTTCAGAGACAACAATGACAGGCAGAGACAACAGGCAGAAAACAGAGGTCGGACAGAAACGGGACTGGTACACGGAACACGGGGAACAAAGGTTGCGGGAAAATCAGAGGACGTGGTCATGACAATCTGGCACAGAGTCAGGTCTGAGAGCTGGTTTTATACACCTCACCTGATGAGCTTCAGCTGCTCTCACCAGGTGAGGTGCATCAATAATCAGAACAGGGTGAAAGGTGAGGACAGAGACACAGAACAGAGACAGAGCAGAAACACACAGAAAACACAAGGAATAGAACATGACAGTTGCCTCCATAATCAGTCAGTAAACAGCCTGTTTCCTCTAAGATCAGTCAGTAAACAGCCTGTTTCCTCTAAGATCAGTCAGTAAACAGACTGTTTCCTCTATAATCAGTCAGTAAACAGCCTGTTTCCTCTATGATCAGTCTGTAAACAGCCTGTTTCCTCTAAGATCAGTCAGTAAACAGCCTGTTTCCTCTATAATCAGTCAGTAAACAGCCTGTTTCCTCTATAATCAGTCAGTAAACAGCCTGTTTCCTCTAAGATCAGTCAGTAAACAGCCTGTTTCCTCTATAATCAGTCAGTAAACAGACTGTTTCCTCTAAGATCAGTCAGTAAACAGACTGTTTCCTCTATAATCAGTCAGTAAACAGGCTGTTTCCTCTAAGATCAGTCAGTAAACAGCCTGTTTCCTCTAAGATCAGTCAGTAAACAGCCTGTTTCCTCTATAATCAGTCAGTAAAAAGCCTGTTTCCTCTAAGATCAGTCAGTAAACAGCCTGTTTCCTCTAAGATCAGTCAGTAAACAGCCTGTTTCTTCTGTAAGCAGTCAGTAAACAGCCTGTTTCCTTTAAGATCAGTCAGTAAACAGCCTGTTTCTTCTGTAAGCAGTCAGCAAACAGCCTGTTTCTTGTAAGATCAGTCAGTAAACAGCCTGTTTCCTTTAAGATCAGTCAGTAAACAGCCTGTTTCTTCTGTAAGCAGTCAGTAAACAGCCTGTTTCCTTTAAGATCAGTCAGTAAACAGCCTGTTTCTTCTGTAAGCAGTCAGCAAACAGCCTGTTTCTTGTAAGATCAGTCAGTAAACAGCCTGTTTCCTTTAAGATCAGTCAGTAAACAGCCTGTTTCTTCTGTAAGCAGTCAGTAAACAGCCTGTTTCCTTTAAGATCAGTCAGTAAACAGCCTGTTTCTTCTGTAAGCAGTCAGTAAACAGCCTGTTTCCTTTAAGATCAGTCAGTAAACAGCCTGTTTCTTCTGTAAGCAGTCAGTAAACAGCCTGTTTCCTTTAAGATCAGTCAGTAAACAGCCTGTTTCTTCTGTAAGCAGTCAGTAAACAGCCTGTTTCCTTTAAGATCAGTCAGTAAACAGCCTGTTTCTTCTGTAAGCAGTCAGTGAACAGGTTTGTTTGCTGGCTGTTTCAGAAGCAGCCCTCTTCACAGGTGTGGACCGAATCCAGTCTTCATCAGACAAACAGTCAGAGCAGTGGATCCTAAAGGTTCTAGGAGGTTCTTTTGGCTTTGAGTTTCTGTTCTGGATTTTACTGGATGTCTGTTCCAGGTGCAACAACACAGCAGGTAAACAGTCAGTAAATAGTCATTAAACAGTCAGTAAATAGTCATCAAACAGTCAGTAAATAGTCATTAAACAGTCAGTAAATAGTCATTAAACAGTCAGTAAATAGTCATTAAACAGTCAGTAAAAAGTCTGTCTCACTTCTTTGTTTTTTATTTAAATTCTAGATTCATGTGGAAAAAAAGTAAAGGTAAGAAAGAAGTGAAATAAAAAGCACTGACCTGCTGCTGATCCTCTGCAGTGGAACCATTAGTCTGATGTGCTCTTTGTTTGATGCTAACAAATACAGACTGAACTTCTGCTGCTGATCCTCTTCTGTCTGGGAAACTCAGCGTTCCTTGTGGCACTGCTGGTGGGAATCGGGATTTCCTAAAAAAAAACCCAACAAAGCCAAAGGAATAAATAAATAAATATAAAAAAGTGAACTTTTACATGAACCCTAACTCTTCATTAACTTAATAAACTATTCATTAGCCTAATTAACTCGTCATTAACTTAATTAACTATTCATTAGCTTAATTAACTATTCATTAGCTTAATTAACTATTCATTAATCTAATTAACTATCCATTAACTTAATTAACTATTCATTAACTTAATTAACTATTCATTAGCTTAATTAACTATTCATTAACTCAGTTAACTATCCATTAACTTAATTAACTATTCATTAACTTAATTAACTACTCATTAATTTAATTAACTATTCATTAATGTCACACATCAGTGTGATCATTGTTTGATGTTTGGAAGATAAACAAAGAGTTTCTGTACAATGTAAGCAGTTTAGAGAGGGGAGGGGCCACTGGTGAGTGAGGAGGGGCAGTGGTGAGATGGGAGGGACAGTGGTGAGTGAGGGGGGCAGTGGTGGGTGAGGGGAGGGACAGTGGTGGGTGAGGAGGGGCAGTGGTGGGTGAGGGGAGGGACTGTGGTGGGTGAGGAGGGGCAGTGGTGAGTGAGGGGAGGGACAGTGGTGGATGAGGGGAGAGGCAAAGGTGAAAGAGGGGTGGGGCAGTGGTGAGAGAGCCGAGGGGCAGTGGTGAGTGAGGAGGGGGAAAGGTGAGAGAGGGGAGGGGCAGTGGTGAGTTAGGAGAGGCAAAGGTGAGTGAAGCAGGGCAGTGGTGAGTGAGGGGAGAGGCAAATGTGAAAGAGGGATGGGGCAGTTGTGAGTGAGGGGAGGGACAGTGGGGAGTGAGGAGGGGCAGTGGTGAGTGAGGGGAGAGGCAGTGGTGAGAGAGGAGGGGCAGTGGTGAGTGAGGGAAGGGACAGTGGTGGGTGAGGGGAAAGGCAAAGGTGAAAGAGGGGTGGGGCAGTGGTGAGAGAGGGGAGGGGCAGTGGTGAGTTAGGGGAGGGACAGTGGTGAGTGAGGGCAGGGACAATGGTGAGTGAGGAGGGGCAAAGGTGAGTGGTGAGTTTTAAAACATTTCATGTTGGAAGGAATTTGTTGATGGATGAAATAAATCTATGTATTTTAATGTCTTTAGATCAATCACGTTTATAAACACATATTGTTCTACTTCAGACTCTGTTTATAAAAAAGAATGATTTCAGTCTGTTTTATCTTTTTCTGTATTTTTCAAAGTTTTAGAGATTATTCAGTTTGAATGAAAATAAAAAAAACTAAAGAGATGAATCTGATCCATGACTGATACCCCACAACATCTGATAATACTCCACAACATATGATAATACCCAACAACATATGATAATACCCCACAACATCTGATAATACCCCACAAGATATGATAATACTCCACGACATCTGATATAACCCCACAACATCTGAGAATACCCCACAACATCTGATAATACCCCACAATATCTGAGAATACCCTACGACATCTGATAATACCCCACAAGATATGATAATACCCCACAACATCTGATAATACCCCACAACATATGATAATACCCCATGACATCTGATAATACCCCACAACATATGATAATACCCCACAAGATATGATAATACCCCACAACATCTGAGAATACCCCACGACATCTGATAATACCCCACAACATCTGAAAATACCCCACAACATCTGAGAATACCCCACAACATCTGATAATACCCCACAATATCTGAGAATACCCTACGACATCTGATAATACCCCACAAGATATGATAATACCCCACAACATATGATAATACCCCATGACATCTGATAATACCCCACAACATATGATAATACCCCACAACATCTGATAATACCCCACAAGATATGGTAATACCCCACAACATCTGAGAATACCCCACGACATCTGATAATACCCCACAACATCTGAAAATACCCCACAACATCTGATAATACCCCACAACATCTGATAATACCCCACAACATCTGATAATACCCCACGACATCTGATAATACCCCACGACATCTGATAATACCCCACAACATCTGATAATACCCCACAAGATATGATAATACCCCACAAGATATGATAATACCCCATGACATCTGATAATAACCAAAACATCTGAGAATACCCCACGACATCTGATAATACCCCACGACATCTAATAATACCCCACGACATCTGATAATACCCCAAGACATCTGATAATACCCCACAACTTCTGATAATACCCCACAATATATGATAATACACCACAACATCTGATAATACCCCACAAGATATGATAATACCCCACGACATCTGATAATACCCCACAAGATATGATAATATCCCACAACATCTGAGAATACCCCACGACATCTGATAATACCCCACAAGATATGATAATACCCCACAACATCTGGTAATACCCAACGACATCTGATAATACCCCACAACATCTGATAATACCCCACAACACCTGATAATACCCCACAAGATATGATAATACCCCACAACATCTGAGAATACCCCATGACATCTGATAATACCCCACGACATCTGATAATAGCCCACAAGATAGGATAATACCCCACAAGATATGATAATACCCCACAACATCTGAGAATACCCCACAACATCTGATAATACCCCACATCTGAAAATACCCCACAACATCTGATAATACCCCACAACATCTGATAATACCCCATGACATCTGATAATACCCAACGACATGTGATAATACCCCACAAAATATGATAATACCCCACAACATCTGATAATACCCCACAACATCTGATAATACCCCACAACATCTGATAATACCCCATGACATCTGATAATACCCCACAATATATGATAATACCCCACAACATATGATAATACCCCACAACATCTGATAATACCCCACAACACCTGATAATACCCCACAAGATATGATAATACCCTACAACATCTGAGAATACCCCATGACATCTGATAATACCCCACAACATCTGATAATACCCCACAAGATAGGATAATACGCCACAAGATATGATAATACCCCACAACATCTGAGAATACCCGACGACATCTGATAATACCCCACAACATCTGAAAATACCCCACAACATCTGATAATACCCCACAACATCTGATAATACCCCACAACATCTGACAATACCCCACAACATCTGATAATACCCCATGACATCTGATAATACCCAATGACATCTGATAATACCCCACAAGATATGATAATACCCCACAACATCTGATAATACCCCAAAACATCTGATAATACCCCACAACATCTGATAATACCCCACGACATCTGATAATACCCCACGACATCTGATAATACCCCAGAATATATGATAATACCCCATGACATCTGAGAATACCCCACGACATCTGATAATACCCCACAACATCTGAGAATTCCCCACGACATCAGTTAATACCCCACAAGATAGGATAATACCCCACAACATCTGATAATACCCCACAAGATATGATAATACCCCACAAGATATGGTAATACCCCACGACATCTGATAATACCCCACGACATCTGATAATACCCCACAACATCTGATAATACCCCACAAGATATGATAATACCCAACGACATCTGATAATACCCCACAACATATGATAATTCCCCACAACATCTGAGAATACCCCACGACATCTGATAATACCCCACAATATCTGATAATACCCCACAAGATATGATAATACCCCACAAGATATGATAATACCCCAAAACATCTGATAATACCCCACAACATCTGATAATACCCCACGACATCTGATAATACCCCAGGACATCTGATAATACCCCACAATATATGATAATACCCCACGACATCTGATAATAACCCACGACATCTGATAATACCCCACAATATATGATAATACCCCACGACATCTGAGAATACCCCACGACATCTGATAATACCCCACAACATCTGATAATACCTCACAGCATCTGAGAATTCCCCACAACATCTGTTAATACCCCACAAGATATGATAATTCCCCACAACATCTGATAATACCCCACAAGATATGATCATACCCCACAACATCTTATAATACCCCACAAGATATGATAATACCCAACAAAATCTGATAATACCCCACAACATCTGATAATACCCCACAAGATATGATCATACCCCACAACATCTGATAATACCCCACAAGATATGATAATACCCCACAACATCTGAGAATACCCCACGACATCTAATAATACCCCACGACATCTGATAATACCCCCACAACATCTGAGAATACCCCACGACATCTGATAATACCCCAAGATACCTGATAATACCCCACAACTTCTGATAATACCCCACAAGATATGATAATACCCCACGACATCTGATAATACCCCATAACATCTGATAATACCCCACAACATCTGATAATACCCCACGACATCTAATACCCCACAAGATATGATAATACCCCACAACATCTGATAATACCCCACTACATCTGATAATACCCCACAACATCTGAGAATACCCCGCATCATCTGATAATACCCCACGACATCTGATAATACCCCACAAGATATGATAATACCCCACAACATATGATAATACCCCATGACATCTGATAATACCCCACAACATATGATAATACCCCAAAACATCTGATAATACCCCACAAGATATGATAATACCCCACAACATCTGAAAATACCCCACAACATCTGATAATACCCCACAAAATCTGACAATACCCCGCAACATCTGATAAAACCCCATGACATCTGATAATACCCCACAACATCTGATAATACCCCAGAAGATATGATAATACCCCACAACATCTGATAATACCCCACAAAATCTGATAATAACCCACAACATCTGATAATACCCCACAACATATGATAATACCCCAGAACATCTGATAATACCCCACAACATCTGACAATACCCCACAACATCTGATAATACCCCACAAGATATGATAATACCCCACAACATCTGAGAATACCCCACGACATCTGATAATACCCCACAACATCTGAAAATACCCCACAACATCTGATAATACCCCACAACATCTGACAATACCCCGCAACATCTGATAAAACCCCACGACATCTGATAATACCCCACAACATATGATAATACCCCAGAACATCTGATAATACCCCACAACATCTGATAATACCCCACAATATCTGATAATAGCCCACAACATCTGATAATACCCCATAAGATATGATCATACCCCACAACATCTGATAATACCCCACAACATCTGAGAATACCCCAGGACATCTGATAATACCCCACAAGATATGATAATACCCCACAACATCTGATAATACCCCACAAGATATGATAAAACCCCCAACATCTGATAATACCCCACGACATCTGATAATACCCCACAACATCTGATAATACCCCACAACATCTGAGAATACCCCACGACATCTGATAATACCCCACAACATCTAATAATACCCCACAATATATGATAATACCCCAAAAGATATGATAATACCCCACAAGATATAATACCCCACGACATCTGATGATACCTCACAACATCTGATAATACCCACAACATCTGATAATACCCCACGACATCTGATAAAAAAACCCCGACATCTGATAATACCCCACAAGATATGATAATTCCCCACAACATCTGAAAATACCCCACGACATCTGATAATACCGCACAACATCTGATAATACCCCACAATATATGATAATACCCCACGACATCTGATAATAACCCACTACATTTGTTAATACCCCACAACATCTGATAATACCCCACGACATCTGATAATACCCCACAACATCTGATAATACCCCACAACATCTGAGAATAACCCACGACATCTGATAATACCCCACGACATCTGATAATACCCAACAACATCTGAGAATACCCCACGACATCTGATAATACCCCACAACATCTGATAATACCCCACAAGATATGATAATACCCCACAACATCTGAAAATACCCCACAACATCTGATAATACCCCACAAAATCTGACAATACCCCGCAACATCTGATAAAACCCCATGACATCTGATAATACCCCACAACATCTGATAATACCCCAGAAGATATGATAATACCCCACAACATCTGATAATACCCCACAAAATCTGATAATAACCCACAACATCTGATAATACCCCACAACATATGATAATACCCCAGAACATCTGATAATACCCCACAACATCTGACAATACCCCACAACATCTGATAATACCCCACAAGATATGATAATACCCCACAACATCTGAGAATACCCCACGACATCTGATAATACCCCACAACATCTGAAAATACCCCACAACATCTGATAATACCCCACAACATCTGACAATACCCCGCAACATCTGATAAAACCCCACGACATCTGATAATACCCCACAACATCTGATAATACCCCACAAAATCTGAAAATACCCCACGGCATCTGATAATACCCCACAACATCTGATAATACCCCGCGACATCTGATAATACCCCACGACATCTAATAATACCCCACAAGATATGATAATACCCCAAAAGATATGATAGTACCCCACAAGATATAATACCCCACGACATCTGATGATACCCCACAACATCTGATAATACCCCACAAGATATGATAATACCCCAAAAGATATGATAATACCCCACAAGATATAATACCCCACGACATCTGATGATACCCCACAACATCTGATAATACCCCGCAACATCTGATAATACCCCACGACATCTGATAATACCCCACAAGATATGATAATACCCCATAAACATCTGATAATAACCCACAAGATATGATAATAACCCAAAACATATGATAATACCCCACAAGATATGATCATACCCCACAACATCTGATAATACCCCACAACATCTGATAATACCCCACGACATCTGATAATACCCCAGGACATCTGATAATACCCCACAATATATGATAATACCCCACGACATCTGATAATACCCCACGACATCTGATAATACCCCACGACATCTGATAATACCCCACAATATATGGATAATACCCCACGACATCTGATAATACCCCACAACATCTGAAAATACCCCACAGCATCTGAGAATTCCCCACAACATCTGTTAATACCCCACAAGATATGATAATACCCCACAACATCTGATAATACCCCACGACATCTGATAATACCCCACAACATCTGATAATACCCCACAAGATATGATAATACCCCACGACATCTGATAATACCCCACAAGATATGATAATACCCCACGACATCTGATAATACCCCACAAGATATGATAATTCCCCACAACATCTGAGAATACCCCACGACATCTGATAATACCCCACAACATCTGATAATACCCCACAACATCTGATAATACCCCAAGACATCTGATAATACCCCACAACATATGATAATACCCCATGACATCTGATAATACCCCACAACATCTGATAATACCCCACAAGATATGATAATAACCCACAACATATGATAATACCCCACAAGATATGATCATACCCCACAACATCTGATAATACCCCACAACATCTGATAATACCCCACGACATCTGATAATACCCCAGGACATCTGATAATACCCCACAAGATATGATAATACCCCACGACATCTGATAATAACCCACTACATTTGTTAATACCCCACAAGATATGATAATTCCCCACAACATCTGAAAATACCCCACGACATCTGATAATACCGCACAACATCTGATAATACCCCACAATATATGATAATACCCCACGACATCTGATAATAACCCACTACATTTGTTAATACCCCACAACATCTGATAATACCCCACGACATCTGATAATACCCCACAACATCTGATAATACCCCACAACATCTGAGAATAACCCACGACATCTGATAATACCCCACGACATCTGATAATACCCAACAACATCTGAGAATACCCCACGACATCTGATAATACCCCACAACATCTGATAATACCCCACAAGATATGATAATACCCCACAACATCTGAAAATACCCCACAACATCTGATAATACCCCACAAAATCTGACAATACCCCGCAACATCTGATAAAACCCCATGACATCTGATAATACCCCACAACATCTGATAATACCCCAGAAGATATGATAATACCCCACAACATCTGATAATACCCCACAAAATCTGATAATAACCCACAACATCTGATAATACCCCACAACATATGATAATACCCCAGAACATCTGATAATACCCCACAACATCTGACAATACCCCACAACATCTGATAATACCCCACAAGATATGATAATACCCCACAACATCTGAGAATACCCCACGACATCTGATAATACCCCACAACATCTGAAAATACCCCACAACATCTGATAATACCCCACAACATCTGACAATACCCCGCAACATCTGATAAAACCCCACGACATCTGATAATACCCCACAACATCTGATAATACCCCACAAAATCTGAAAATACCCCACGGCATCTGATAATACCCCACAACATCTGATAATACCCCGCGACATCTGATAATACCCCACGACATCTAATAATACCCCACAAGATATGATAATACCCCAAAAGATATGATAGTACCCCACAAGATATAATACCCCACGACATCTGATGATACCCCACAACATCTGATAATACCCCACAAGATATGATAATACCCCAAAAGATATGATAATACCCCACAAGATATAATACCCCACGACATCTGATGATACCCCACAACATCTGATAATACCCCGCAACATCTGATAATACCCCACGACATCTGATAATACCCCACAAGATATGATAATACCCCATAAACATCTGATAATAACCCACAAGATATGATAATAACCCACAACATATGATAATACCCCACAAGATATGATCATACCCCACAACATCTGATAATACCCCACAACATCTGATAATACCCCACGACATCTGATAATACCCCAGGACATCTGATAATACCCCACAATATATGATAATACCCCACGACATCTGATAATACCCCACGACATCTGATAATACCCCACGACATCTGATAATACCCCACAATATATGGATAATACCCCACGACATCTGATAATACCCCACAACATCTGAAAATACCCCACAGCATCTGAGAATTCCCCACAACATCTGTTAATACCCCACAAGATATGATAATACCCCACAACATCTGATATTACCCCACGACATCTGATAATACCCCACAACATCTGATAATACCCCACAAGATATGATAATACCCCACGACATCTGATAATACCCCACAAGATATGATAATACCCCACGACATCTGATAATACCCCACAAGATATGATAATTCCCCACAACATCTGAGAATACCCCACGACATCTGATAATACCCCACAACATCTGATAATACCCCACAACATCTGATAATACCCCAAGACATCTGATAATACCCCACAACATATGATAATACCCCATGACATCTGATAATACCCCACAACATCTGATAATACCCCACAAGATATGATAATAACCCACAACATATGATAATACCCCACAAGATATGATCATACCCCACAACATCTGATAATACCCCACAACATCTGATAATACCCCACGACATCTGATAATACCCCAGGACATCTGATAATACCCCACAAGATATGATAATACCCCACGACATCTGATAATAACCCACTACATTTGTTAATACCCCACAAGATATGATAATACCCCACGACATCTGATAATACCCCACAACATATGATAATACCCCATGACATCTGATAATACCCCACAACATATGATAATACCCCACAGCATCTGAGAATTCCCCACAACATCTGTTAATACCCCACAAGATATGATAATACCCCACAACATCTGATAATACGCCACGACATCTGATAATACCCCACAACATCTGATAATACCCCACAAGATATGATAATACCCCACGACATCTGATAATACCCCACAAGATATGATAATACCCCACGACATCTGATAATACCCCACAAGATATGATAATTCCCCACAACATCTGAGAATACCCCACGACATCTGATAATACCCCACAACATCTGATAATACCCCACAACATCTGATAATACCCCAAGACATCTGATAATACCCCACAACATATGATAATACCCCATGACATCTGATAATACCCCACAACATCTGATAATACCCCGCGACATCTGATAATACCCCACGACATCTGATAATACCCCACAAGATATGATAATACCCCACAACATCTGATAATACCCCACAAGATATGATCATACCCCACAACATCTGATAATACCCCACAAGATATGATAATAACCCACAACATATGATAATACCCCACAAGATATGATCATACCCCACAACATCTGATAATACCCCACAAGATATGATAATAACCCACAACATATGATAATACCCCACAAGATATGATCATACCCCACAACATCTGATAATACCCCAAAAGATATGATAATACCCCACAAGATATAATACCCCACGACATCTGATGATACCCCACAACATCTGATAATACCCCACAACATCTGATAATACTCCACGACATCTGATAATACCCCGCAACATCTGAGAATGACCCACGACATCTGATAATACCCCGCGACATCTGATAATACCCCACGACATCTAATAATACCCCACAAGATATGATAATACCCCAAAAGATATGATAATACCCCAGAAGATATAATACCCCACGACATCTGATGATACCCCACAACATCTGATAATACCCCACAACATCTGATAATACCCCACGACATTGATAATACCCCGCAACATTTGATAATACCCCACGACATCTGATAATACCCCACAAGATATGATAATACCCCATAAACATCTGATAATAACCCACAACATCTGATAATACCCCACAAGATATGATCATACCCCACAACATCTGATAATACCCCACAAGATATGATAATAACCCACAACATATGATAATACCCCACAAGATATGATCATACCCCACAACATCTGAAAATACCCCACGACATCTGAAAATACCCCACGACATCTGATAATACCCCACAACATCTGATAATACCCCGCAACATCTGATAATACCCCACGACATCTGGTATTACCCCACAAGATATGATAATACCCCATAAACATCTGATAATAACCCACAACATCTGATAATACCCCACAAGATATGATCATACCCCACAACATCTGATAATACCCCACAAGATATGATAATAACCCACAACATATGATAGAATAGAATAGAATAGAATAGAAGTACTTTATTAATCCCGAAGGAAATTCAGCACCACAGATCGCTCACATTGACATTCACAAGTACACAGTCAAGAATTATAAATAAATCACAATTTACATTAGGTGTGCAAATTCTACAATTGAAAGTCCGGCAGAAGGTAGTGCAAAAACCGCATTGTAAAAAATATAAAAATATAAAAAAATATAATATTAAAAAGTGAAAAGTAAAAACAAAGTAAAAACAAAAGTGATAGCCAGGGGTAATCCTTAGTTAATCCGTTTCTGTCTTATTAGTTACAGATGACTTCCACTGCTCTCAGTGAGGCCTTGAAGCACAGTGAGTCATTATACAGTTTGATTGCGGTCGGTATGAAGGACTTCCTGTGTCGTTCAGTGTTGCATCTTGGGAGTCTAAGTCTACCACTGAACGTGCTCGTACTTCCCATCAGCTCTGCATGTAATGGGTGGGAGGTGTTGCTCATAATGGCGTGTACCTTTGTTCGGATCCTCCTCACTGACACCACCGCCAGAGAGTCCAGCTCCACCCCCACCACACTGCTGGCTTTCCTCACCAGCTTGTCCAGCCTGCTGGAGTCCCTTTCCCTCATTCCGCTGCCCCAGCAGGTCACTCCGTACAAGAATGCGCCCACCACCACTGACTCATAGAAGATCCTCAGCATCTTTGTGCAGATGCTGAAGGACCTCAGCCTTCTGAGGAAGTAGAGGCGGCTCTGGCCTTTCTTGTAGAGAGCATCCACGTGTTTGGACCCGTTCAGTTTATTGTCTATGTGCACTCCAAGGTATTTGTAATCCTCTACCAGTTCCACGTCAGACCCCCTGATGGAAATAGGGGTCACTGGTGCACTCCTCCTCCTCCCAAGGTCCACTGCCAGCTCCTTGGTTTTTGTCACATTAAGTCTGAGGTGGTTGTTTTCGCACCATGAGACAAAGTCCTCCACCAGCGCCCGGTATTCTCTCTCGTCTCCATCCTTGATACATCCAACAATCGCAGAGTCATCAGAAAACTTCTGAAGGTGGCAGGACTCTGACCGATGCTGGAAGTCATTGGTGTAGATGGTGAAGAGGAAGGGGGATAGGACGGTCCCCTGCGGAGCCCCAGTGTTGCTGGTTATCCTGTCTGACACACAGCCTTTCAATCGCACAAACTGTGGTCTGCCAGTCAGGTAATCAACGATCCAGGACACCAGGGGGGCCTCCACCTGCATCACCGCCAACTTTTCACCCAGCAGCCCTGGCTGGATGGTGTCGAAAGCACTGGAGAAGTCAAAGAACATGACCCTCACATTGCTCGCCGGCTTATCCAGGTGAGTGATTGCTCGGTTTAGCAGGTAGATGACCGCGTCCTCCACCCCCAGTCGTGGCTGATAGGCAAACTGGAGTGGGTCCAGGTGTGGCTTCACCGTTGGACGGAGTTGTTCCAGGACTAACCTCTCCATGGTCTTCATGATGTGGGAGGTTAGCGCGACCGGCCTGTAGTCTTTTGTCGTACTGGGTCTCGGACACTTGGGGAGTGGCACGATGCACGAGGTTTTCCACAGTGCGGGAACTCTCTTTAGTCTGAGGCTCATATTAAAGATCCGCTGAAGTACGCCGCACAGCTGTTCGGCACAGACTCTGAGCGCCCTTGGGCTAACGCCGTCAGGGCCAGCTGCTTTGTTTGGCTGCAGTCTGCTCAGCTGAACTTTGACCTCGTTCACAGAGAGGGACACTGTGGGCCGAGTTGGTGGGGGGGGGGGGGTTTCGTCTACTGG
>CM035802.1:5697463-5797187 GCA_020466265.1 Siphamia tubifer | reverse complement strand
TGATAATACCCCACAAAATCTGATAATACCCCACAACATCTGATAATACCCCACAAGACATTATAATACCCCACAACATATGATAATACCCCACGACATCTGATAATACCCCACAAGATATCATACCCCACAACATCTGATAATACCCCAAAAGATATGATAATACCCCACAAGATATAATACCCCACAACATCTGATAATACCCCACGACATCTGATAATACCCCACGACATCTGATAATACCCCACAACATCTGATAATACCCCACAAGATGTGATAATACCCCAAAACATATAATACCCCACAACATCTTATGATACCCCACAACATCTGATAATACCCCACAACATCTTATAATACCCCAAGACATCTGATAATACCCCACAACATCTGATAATACCCCACAAGATATGATAATACCCCACAACATCTGATAATACCCCACAAGATATGATAATACCCCACCACATCTGATAATACCCCACAAGACATTATAATACCCCACCACATCTGATAATACCCCAGGACATCTGATAATACCCCACAACATCTAAGAATAACCCACGACATCTGATAATACCCCACAACATCTGATAATACCACACGACATCTGATAATACCCCACGTCATCTTAGAATACCCCACGACATCTGATAATACCCCACAACATCTGAGAATAACCCACTACATCTGATAATACCCCACGACATCTGATAATACCCCATGACATCTGATAATACCCCACTACATCTGATAATACCCCACAACATCTGATAATACCCCACGATATCTGAGAATACCCCACAACATCTGATAATACCTCACAACATCTGAGAATACCCCACGACATCTGATAATACCACACGACACCTGATAATACCCCACGACATCTGATAATACCCCACAACATCTAATAATACCCCACAACATCTGAGAATACCCCACGACATCTGATAATACCCCACGACATCTGATAATACCCCACAACATCTAATAATACCCCACAACATCTAATAATACCCCACAACATCTAATAATACCCAACAACATCTGATAATACCCCACGACATCTGATAATACCCCACGACATCTGATAATACCCCACGACATTTAATAATACCCCACAACATCTGAGAATACCCCACGACATCTGATAATACCCCACAACATCTGATAATACTCCACAAGATATGATAATACCCCACAAGATATGATTATACCCCACCACATCTGATAATACCCCACAACATCTGAGAATACCCCACGACATCTAATAATACCCCACAACATCTGATAATACCCCACAAAATCTGATAATACCCCACAACATCTGATAATACCCCACAAGACATTATAATACCCCACAACATATGATAATACCCCACAACATCTGATAATACCCCACAACATATGATAATACCCCACAACATCTGATAATACCCCACGACATCTGATAATACCCCACGATATCTGATAATACCCTACGATATCTGATAATACCCCACAACATCTGAGAATAACCCACGACATCTGAGAATACCCCACGACATCTGAGAATACCCCACGACATCTGATAATACCCCACAACATCTGATAACCCACAACATCTGATAATACCCCATGACATCTGATAATACCCCACAACATCTGATAATAACCCACAGCATCTGATAATACCCCACGTCATCTGAGAATACCCCACAACATCTAATGATACCCCACAACATCTAATAATACCCCACAACATCTGAGAATACCCCACGACATCTGATAATACCCCACAACATCTGAGAATAACCCACGACATCTGATAATACCCCACAACATCTGATAATACCCCACAACATCTGATAATACCCCACGACATCTGATAATACCCCACGACATCTGAGAATACCCCAGGACATCTGATAATACCCCACAACATCTGATAACCCACTACATCTGATAATACCCCACAACATCTGATAATACCCCACGACATCTGATAATACCACACAACATCTGATAATACCCCACAGCATCTGATAATACCCCACAGCATCTGATAATACCCCACGACATCTGAGAATACCCCACAACATCTGAGAATACCCCACAACATCTGATAATACCACACGACACCTGATAATACCTAACAACATCTGATAATACCCCACAAGATATGATAATATCCCACGACATCTGAGAATACCCCACTACATTTGATAATACCCCACGACATCTGATAATACCCCACGACATCTGATAATACCCCACAAGATGTGATAATACCCCACAACATATCATAATACCCCACAACATCTTATAATACCCCACGACATCTGATAATACCCCACAACATCTGATATTAACCCACGACATCTGATAATACCCCACAACATCTGATAATACCCCACAAAATCTAATAATACCCCACAACATCTAATTATACCCCACAACATCTGAGAATACCCCACGACATCTGATAATACCCCACGACATCTGATAATACCCCACAACATCTGAGAATACCCCACGACATCTGATAATACCCCACAACATCTGATAACCCACTACATCTGATAATACCCCATGACATCTGATAATACCCCACAACATCTAATAATACCCCACAACATCTGATAATACCCCACGACATCTGAGAATACCCCACAACATCTGATAATACCCCACAACATCTATGTTCACATAAAAGAAACTAAAGAAATGTTTGAGGCTCAGCAATATGGCACTTTTGATGATCTTGACCTGGATGACAGTGCATCTAAGGTGGAATCAGTCACTGGGCGCTCCTCTGTAACATCAAAACGGTCATCAATTTGTGCTACAGAAACTGCAAAACTGGCTGCATTAGAACAAAGAGCTGCACTTCTAGCAGAAAAACAAGAACTTGAATTGAAAAAGGCACATATTGCAGCCCAACTGGAGATTGAGACAGCATAAATAACTGTTCGTTTAGAAAAACTGTCTTTGGAAACCACAATAGCTGAAAAAAGGGCACAAGTCCAGGTTCTCAGTCAATTTGAAGAAGCTGGAATGGATGGCATGAATGAATATGCAAGTAAAATGGCGACATCTAGTGGACAAACTGGGAACCACACTACACCACCTGTGTACCTGTGCCACAGCAGCCACGCCCACAGCCTCAAAGACCAACAGGCGCCAGACCAAAACAAACAGCTGTAACAGCCTCAACAAGGTTCTCAAATGAATTCAATGAAATGAATGTTTTGCAAGTAATGAATAAACAAAATGAAATAACTGAAATGCTTGTGAAACAAAATCAAATGTCACAATTGCCTATAAAGGAGGTAACTGTTTTCAAAGGTGATCCACTGACTTATAAAAGTTTCATTAGGGCCTTTGAACAAACCATTGAAATAAAGACTGATGATGACTCTGATAAGCTGTATTATTTGCTACAGTATACAGCAGGTGAACCACACGAGCTTGTGCGCAGCTGTGAACACATGCCTCAAAAAAGGGCTTATAAAGAGGCAAAAAGGCTTCTGGAAAAGCATTTTGGAGATGAGCTGATTGTTGCAAGCGCTTACATGGAGAAAGCCTTGCGATGGCCATCCATAAGGGCAGAAGATGGAAAAGCTATGAGTGCTTATGCATTGTTCCTCACTGGGTGTATGAATACTATGGAAGATGTTGATTATATGGAGGAAATGGACAATCCCACAAATATGAGGGTTGTTGTGTCAAAATTGCCCTACAAAACAAGAGAAAGATGGCGCAATATTGCATTTGACATCAAAGAGCCAGATTTACTGATTTGGTAAACTTCATTGAACGTCAGGCAAAAATAGCCACTGACCCCCTCTTTGGTAACCTACAAGACAAAAGTGTAACACTTAAGATGGAGAAACCCAAAGACACTGTTAAATATGTAAAAAGTGGAGTAAAAGGAAGCAGTTTTGCCACACAAGTCACTGTTGACAAGAATCAGTCTGCAGCCCCAAAACAATTTGCAGTGCCCAAGCCCCTACCAGTTATTGCTGTTAGTGCTTTTGAACCACCTTGCTTCTACTGTCAGTATAATCATGCACTGGACTCTTGCCGGAAAATTCAGCAGCTGGAACACAAAGACAGAGTTGATTTTTTGCGAAATAAAGGATTATGTTTTGGTTGTTTGACTCCTGGATACATGATTAAAACATGCAAAAAACTAATGCAGTGTAAAACATGCTCTCTGAAACATCCACAAATCCTTCACATTGTGAAGGACAGCACAATTGAAAAAAGAGATGATGTATGTCCTCTAAACTCTGTCCCACCACAAATCTCTGTCTCACAACAGACTGTTGGTTTTACTGCAGCAGGATCCACAGAGTGTCTATTGTCAATAATTCCTGTTAAAGTAAGAGCCCCAAAAAGTGGAACATGTGTTGAAACGTATGCATTCATTGACCCAGGAAGTACAGGAACGTTTTGCACAGAGCAACTCAAAAAACAATTGGATGTTAAAGGGAAGCCAACTCAGATTGTATTAAACACAATGGGCCAAGACAAAGAAAATGGACAGAAGCTGTTTAAAAGTGTCATGCTTACTGATCTTGAAGTGTCAGCCCTTGATGAGTCAGCTTACATCCAGTTACAGAAGGTCTTCACTCACAGTAAAATCCCTGTACAACAAGAAAACATTCCAAGACCACAACATTTAAAAAACTGGCCTTACCTGTCAGAAGTATACTTACCTGAAATCAATGCAGATGTTGGACTCCTGATCGGCGCCAATAATCCCAAAGCTATGGAGCCATGGCGTGTGATAAATAGTCAGCAAGATGGTCCATTTGCAGTAAAAACTATGTTGGGCTGGATGGTTTGTGGGGCAGCAGACAATAACTCATTTCATTACAATATAAATCGCATCTCTCTCATTGAAATTGAGGAACTCCTTGTTCAACAATACAACACAGACTTCCCAGAGCGGCACTATGATGACAAATCAGAAATGTCACAGGAAGACAAAATGTTTATGCAGTCAGTTCAAAAGACAACACAGTGTGTGGATGGACATTACTGCATTGGGCTGCCATTGAGACATGAAGATGTTAAGATGCCCAATAACCGATGTGTCGCTGAACAGAGAGCTGCAAGCCTGAAAAATAAGCTCAAAAAGAATTCCGACTTCTTGAAAGACTACAAAGATTTCATGGACCTGCTGCTTCAAAAAGGCTATGTTGAAGAGGTACCCCAAAAGCAGCTCCATCGGGAAGATCACAGGGTTTGGTACATTCCTCATCATGGAGTGTACCACCCAAAGAAAATGAAAATGCGTGTTGTTTTTGACTGTACTGCCTCATTTCAAGATGTGTCCTTGAATAATGAACTGTTACAGGGCCTCGATCTCACAAACACTCTGATTGGTGTTTTACAAAGATTCAGAGAAGAGCCAGTGGCTATGATGGCTGATATTGAATCAATGATTTATCAGGTAAAAGTGACAGTGACATTGATCTTTTACGTTTTTTGTGGTGGCCAGATGCAAATCTGAAAGCACCCCTCAAAGAGTATAGGATGACAGTACATATTTTTGGGGCAACATCATCCCCTAGTGTTGCTTCATATGCACTGCGGAGAACGGCTGAGGACAGAAGAGAGACTGCAGATCCAGA
Source organism: Siphamia tubifer (assembly GCA_020466265.1). Taxonomy (NCBI): domain Eukaryota; kingdom Metazoa; phylum Chordata; class Actinopteri; order Kurtiformes; family Apogonidae; genus Siphamia; species Siphamia tubifer. The sequence goes on along the minus strand of CM035802.1, from coordinate 5,791,560 downwards.
AGCAGTAAAAACTGTTTTGAACCACTTCTATGTGGATGACTGCTTGAAATCAGTGCCCACAGAAACAGAAGCAGTCACTTTAATAAGGAATCTGCAAAGTCTATGCATGCAGGGAGGTTTCAATCTGACCAAATGGGTGAGCAACAGTAGAAATGTTCTGACAGCTATACCAGTGGAGCAACGGGCCTGTGAGTACAAAGATCTAGATCTCACACATGACATTTTGCCCTCAGAACGTGCTCTTGGTGTCCAGTGGTGCACAGATGATGACACTTTTACATATTGCATAAAGCCCCTGGACAAACCAGCCACCAGAAGAGGTATTCTGTCTGTTGTGAACTCCCTGTACGATCCAATAGGTTTCCTCTCTCCTGTCATCCTCCCAGCAAAACTACTCCTCCGGGACCTATGCAAACAGAAACAAGGATGGGATGATGAAATCAGCAACTCACATTGTAAGCTGTGGTATCAATGGCTTGAAGACTTTTCTGAGCTTGCAGATTTCAAGGTGAAACGGTGTATAAAACCTGATGAATTTGGAGACACAGTGAAAGCCCAGTTACACCATTTCTCCGACGCAAGTGAACGAGCCTATGGCACAACATCCTACCTTGTACTACAGAACAAACATGGTGAAACACATTGTTCTTTTGTGATGAGCAAGTCCAGGGTGGCCCCACTCAAACAAGTGTCCATTCCCAGGTTGGAGTTAACAGCGGCAGTCTTGGCTGTGAAAATGGACAGAATGTTAAAAAGAGAAATGACTCTTCCATTGCAGCAGTCAACATTCTGGACAGACAGTACCACTGTGCTCAGTTACATCAACAATGACTCCACTCGCTTCAAAACATTTGTGGCAAACCGAGTGAACCTCATCAGAGAGGCTACAACTACACAGCAATGGTTCTATGTGAAAACAAATGAAAACCCTGCAGATCTAGTTTCAAGGGGGACCAAAGCAAAGAGCTTCAGACAAGACCCAAAATGGCTCAATGGACCGCAATTCCTGCTTAAAGATCAAAATAAATGGCCAAAAGCATCAAAGTTTCAAAGTGAGCTCCATCCAAATGATCCAGAGGTCAAGCCCAAAATCATAATGGTGAACAGTCTGGTTATGGAGGAGAAACTCCATCCTCTCAACAAGCTGATTGATTATTATTCCAGCTGGGATGGATTGAAAAGAGCAGTTGCTTGGCTTTTAAAGCTAAAAGAGACTGATCCAGATGAAAGAAAAAAGAAATTAGCTCCAGAGCACTTTCAGAAAATCAGAAAAGGATCAAACAAATGCAAAAGCACAGATGGTGCAACAAATGAAACAGTATAAGGAAAAACTGCAAAAAGTGCTCACCTTAAAAGTTTTACAAGTTGCTGAAAATGAACTCATTTCCCACACTCAACGGCAGTGGTTTGATAAAGAACTGCAGATACTGCAAAGACATCAGCAAGTCAAAAGAAACAGTTCCCTGTACAAACTTGATCCAATCCTACAGGAAGGCATTCTCAGGGTAGGAGGGTGTCTGAATAAAGGTGTAATGCCAGAGTACACTAAGCACCCAGCAATCCTCTCCAAACACTCCAGAGTTGCCTCTCTCATCCTTCAAGATATACATGAAAGGATTGGACACTGTGGACACAACTATGTTCTGTCGAAATTACGTCAAAAATATTGGATCTCTCAAGTCACTTCGAAAATCCGAAAACTTTTGTCAAAATGCACTATATGCAAAAAGTTACAGGGACAGCCCGGTCAGCAGAAAATGGCCAGTCTGCCTGAAGATCGCCTACTACCAGATCACCCACCATTCACAAATGTGGGGATGGACTACTTCGGGCCCTTTGAAGTTAAACGGGGCCGGGTCACAGTCAAAAGGTATGGCGTCTTATTTACTTGTCTGACTACTAGAGCTGTCCACATAGAGGTTGCTGACACTCTAGATACCAGCTCCTGCATAAATGCTCTCCGCAGATTCATCAGCAGAAGAGGACAAGTTGAAATCATACGCTCAGACAATGGCACAAATCTTGTTGGTGCGGACAGAGAGTTAAAAACTGCATTGAAGGACTTGGATCAATCACAGATTGAAAGAAAGATGCAACAGAATGGTATAACATGGATTTTTAATAGTCCATCAGCCTCTCATCAAGGAGGAATATGGGAGAGGCAGATACGCTCTGTACGCAAAATACTCTCTGCACTACTGAAGGAGCAATCTCTCACAGATGACAGCTTGTATACCCTTCTATGTGAGGTAGAGAGCATCATAAATGGCCGCCCAATAACAATGTTGTCAGACAATCCACATGATCTTGAGCCACTCACGCCAAATCACTTACTCCTGATGAAAACACAACCCAACATACCACCTGGAGTTTTCAACAAAAACGATGTGTATTCAAGACGAAGGTGGAGGCAAGTACAGTATCTTGCAAATCTATTCTGGACCAGATGGACTCGTGAGTACTTACCCCTCCTCCAGGCACGTCAGAAATGGGAAACACCAAAAAGAAACTTCCAAACAGGAGATGTTGTGTTCGTGATGGACAATGCAACCCCAAGAAACACATGGCCAATGGGAAGAATCCTTCAAACGTTGCCTGATTCCACTGGACTGGTGCGAAGAGTGGTGGTCAAGACAAAGTCCAGCACTCTGGAGAGACCTGTGAACAAACTCTGCCTGCTCCGGGAGGCAGAGGCAGAAAACAAAGACTGAAAGAAGTGTGAATAGAAACAGAATGGCTTTCGATTTTGAGTTATTGACAATGCTTAATTTTTCCTAATTAAACATTAGGGGCCGGGAATGTGAGAGCCAATTCAATGCCCTAAAGCTAAAGTTAAAATTTATAAATATTTTGGTTAAAAGGATTGCACTTCATAGTTGTTAAAAAAAAAGGGGTTAAAATTTTGTGTTAAAAAGATAAACATTGTAATTTAAAATGTTAAAGTTTTCAAAGTTAAAAGGTCATTAATTTATATTAATTCATAATGTTAAGTTTTGAAAAGAAACCAAGCTAAAATGAAATCATGAACACTCCCTTTATTTGGACATCTGTGATGTCACAAGTGAATTGAGTTGAGACAGGTGTGGGAGCACACAGATTTGATAATAACAAGATATGATAATACCCCACAACATCTGATAATACCCCACAAGATATAATACCCCACAACATCTGAGAATACCCCACGACATCTGATAATACCCCACAACATCTGAAAATACCCCACAACATCTGATAATACCCCACAACATTTGATAATAAACCGCAACGTCTAATAATACCCCATGACATCTGATAATACCCCACAAGATATGATAATACCCCACAACATCTGATAATACCCCATGACATCTTATGATACCCCACGACATCTGATAATACCCCACAACATCTGAGAATACCCCACGACATCTGATAATACCCCACAAGATATGATAATACCCCACAACATCTGATAATACCCCACAAGATATGATAATTACCCACAACATCTGAGAATACCCCACGACATCTGATAATACCCCACAAGATATGATAATACCCCACAACATCTGATAATACCCCACTACATCTGATAATACCCCACAAAATCTGAGAATACCCCACAACATCTGATAATACCCCACAACATCTGATAATACCCCACTACATCTGATAATACCCCACAAAATCTGAGAATACCCCACGACATCTGATAATACCCCACAAGATATGATAATACCCCACAACATCTTATGATACCCCACAACATCTGAGAATACCCCACAACATCTGAGAATACCCCACAACATCTGATAATACCCCACAAGATATGATAATACCCCACAACATCTGATAATACCCCACAAGATATGATAATACCCCACAACATCTGAGAATACCCCACGACATCTGATAATACCCCACAACATCTGAAAATACCCCACAACATCTGATAATACCCCACAACATCTGATAATAAACCGCAACGTCTTATAATACCCCATGACATCTGATAATACCCCACAAGATATGATAATAACCCACAGCATCTGATAATGAACCGCAACGTCTGATAATACCCCACAACATCTGATAATACCCCACGACATCTGATAATAACCCACAACATCTGATAATACCCCACAAGATATGATAATACCCCACGACATCTGATAATACCCCACTACATTTGATAATACCCCACAACATCTGATAATACCCCACGACATCTGATGATACCCCACAAGATATGATAATACCCCACAACATCTGGTGACGAGGCTGGTCTACTCGTCGTGGACTTGTGTTATGTTATGCTAATCAATACTCTTAATTAAACAAATACACAGTGAATCTAGGTTGAACTAGTGCGCTGGTGGCACAAAACAGCTGCTGAGACAGTCTTTGGAACAGACAAGTGTTTATTTGTAAATTACATTAAACACTCGGAGACAACATCTCGAGAGGGTCTGAAACATGTTTGATATCACCCCAGTATATATACCTACTCTCGGGTCTGGGTGGCTACGCCCATGGCCCTTCCCATTTTTGCTGTTTCATAATATCTTATCTTCCGGTAAATTATATAAGTCAGTTATATTGGTGGCCAAGAGTTCGATGACCCCTTTTTTTTACGTAAGGCGGAACAGGGCCTCCCACAACTGTGATCTACGCCCATACAATCTTTGTTACCTTTGGTCACAGCTGTGAGTTACACCCCTGTTCTCGCCGCACACTCTAATACTTTTATCTTTATTTACCTATCCAGGACACAGGTATGGACTTCGTCCCCTCAGACTTTACAACTCCAATACAGCTGTCATGGACTTCTGACCTCTCATCACTTACACAACTCCAACACACTTGTTATATTGCTTATTGATCAGTCTTTTCCTGTGCCTTACAATTGTTACATTTTTTAATTAATCCACAACATTTAATCCACAACATTTCCCTCCTTTGGTCCTTGAAAAGGACCACATAACCTGACTAATTACATACCACACAGATTATGTACTACTAAAAACATGTCTGTTCACACACAATCGAATATAGAATGGATTAACATGAGATTGAATAATACTTAGTTCACTCGAGTAATCAACTGGGTACATGAGATTAAATACCAATTCGTTCACATACAATTGAATAAACAATGTTGATTATAGTTATAACACGCATAAACAGGAATGATTGTTATCCCATAATAATATCAGTGAGTATATACTCATGTCAGCATAACACTTGATAACTACACATGAGAACATGCATACCTAGGTCTCATGAGGCAACGCTTAGTTTACTACAAGCAACAAACCACACTTCCCCTTTTACTCCTTCTTCTATGTATGGTCTGTTCAGAGAGATCAAGCCTCTCGGTACTACGTGTGAGGAAGTCTCCTCTTAAGTGTTTTTTTATTAGATTTTCTCTTTGTTTTCATGCTTATCATGCTCATCACCATGATAAGTCTTGTTAAGTTTAATTAAATTGGGTTCCTCCCTGCCTCTAAGTGTACTTAGTCCACATACAGGCCATTCCACTACATCGTTCTTAGCGGGTGAATACATTCCCCAGCTTCTTACATCAAAGGACCTCGTCCTTATTTTAATGCAGTTATCAGTATCAGTACGCAGTATGACTATATCATTTGTTTTAGTTATTAGTATTTATTCTATTTTTAGTTTTATTGTTCACTATTCATTATGTCATTATACAAGTTCAAGGCTCTACAACGAAACTCGTCATTTCGTGGGGCTGGGATGCCTCCTTTTGGGCGAAGATAGTGATCATCATTTGTATCAAACGATACATCTTCCACTCTGGATGGTTCTGCTATCACCTTGAGCCATTGGCGCAGGATACCTGGTGTGTCTGACCAAATAATGTTTTGCCCTCCATCCAGAACATTAGTTACAGTCTTAATGCTATGGGCTACAGTCATGAATTTTCTCTGTATCAACCCTGGGTACACCGAGAATGGGCTTCGACTTTGATCTGGATGTATGTAACCCCACAGGTACATGTGATACAAAATACACACCCAATATTGTTGTCTTTGTACATGCAACCATGAACTGAGTGGTGTTGTGGTGTTTTCCCATTCCACCCCCATTATTTCACCAAACCCCTCATCCCAATACTGAAAGTGCCCTTTTTCCAATATTTGATCACACAACGTTTGGGCATGAGCCCTTTTTATACAATGTCTTTGTTGTTCTATGCTCAAAGGCATTGTCCATTGTAGGTGAGGCGTAATGGGATCTGAGGCGTTTCTCCATGGGGCATGCCATTCTGTTTGATTGTTCTGAAGCATTGACATTGCCCCTACCATAGTGTTAATCAGTTTGTGTCCCGGCAACTGAGTTTTAATGTCCGTGTACTCAGTTATAAATTGGAGGCGGGGTGAGACGAAATCAGCATAGTCCCAACCTCCCACAGTTTTACCAACACAAATATGTTGGTCACGCAATGTGGTCCATTGTGTCCATCTGTCATGATACGGTATCACCTCTGCGTCTTCTATGTCGTCTGGATTAACAAAGTTCATAATGAGTTCGTTTTACATCTGTTCGTTCTGGGGCCAACTGTTTCGTCCAGGAGTCGGGGGCGGAGGCGGAGGCTGAGGTGGAACATTTCTCATCATGTTTCCTCTCATTAAGGCCTCCAGCCCGTTCATAGCAGTGGTCTGGTTCTTTAGTCGATTCTGACAGAAGTGAACCAGAGTTTCATTGGTGCGATAGAGGTGGTGCAAGGCGTTTTTCATTCGAAGTAGCTCAGCCTGCAGTTGGGCGGTCTGTCTTTGCAGTGACTCGGCTCTGTTACGCTGCCTTTCCTCGGCCTGCGTTAATTGGTTGTTTTCAGCTTGCAGCCGTATGATCAACTGCTCATTCTCTCTGCGTTGTCGTTTGACTTTTCCCGAGTATCTGCGGCAGTGTTCATTCTGTCTTAACCGTCTCAGCATGGTTTGAGTCACTGGAGACAGTCCTTGTATCAAAGCAGTGAATACTGCTGTGGACATGCTGGCAATTTCAGTGCGCAGAGCGTTGGGGTCGTTGTACTGACCGTATGGCAGGGTCAGGAATCTACTCATGTGTAGAGCATCTTCGTGGCTGACATCTGGATGTGCTGGGCGATGATGTTCCTCTCTGACGGTGGGCATTATCGGCACGGCATGTTGTCCTCTGGCACCCGTTGGCGGGATCCCTCGGTCGGCTGGGTCCTCCGGACTCTCAGGGCTGAAGCGCTGTTCTGGTGGGCTGATGATTGGTGTCCATGGGATGAGGATTGGATGTTCTCTCACTGGCTCCCGATTCTCCTGTTGCATCGGCTGGATTCGATACCACCGGGATCTGCTCTCTGCCTGGGTCGATGGGCCAGGTCCGTCCTCCCGGTCTGGTCCCTCCTTAGCGGGTTCAGCTGACCTGTAGAGGGTGTGTATGTCTGCACCTACAAGTCGTGTGTCTGGGATTATGTGTGCACTTCCGGGTCCATTTGGGTCAAGGTCCCTCCAAGAGTCCATGTCTAAGACAGCCTCCGTCATTGTGTGCACAGTCTGTGATGGAGACATTTGTTATTATTATACCTTCAGTATATATCTTATGATGTACCTCTTTCATAATTAAACATTTTACAGATTTGATTACATGATATTTTTAAGTTTACACATTCATTATTATTTACAAATTCGATGCCTGGTACCAGTTAGAGAGTGGATGGTGATGTTTCTTAGAGATATCTGTCCGCTATATATCTATTCTCTCCTAGATACGTGGGGTCTAGTTGTTCTGTTTCAAACTGTATCTGTATTATTGGGAATTGTCCAGTTATAGTGTGGCATACATTGTTGATCAGGTTACGCAGTAAAGGTGCGATGCAACAGACTACTATTAATATTAATAATAGTATTCCTCCTATTACCATCCCTATGGCCTGCAAGTATCTTCCCCACCCTAATTTGTTCCACCAATCCCAGAAACTCGTTAGTTGTGTGTTCCAATTAGAGTTACGAACATGTTCATCTCTCATTTGTTTCATTCCTTCTAAGATGCGAGTTAAGCTACCATTTGTTCCTGAGTGTAATGGAATTTCAGTACAGCATTCATCTCCAATCATATCGCATATACCCTGGTCCCCTGCTATTTGTGACTCTAAGATAAACCTATTTTGTAAGGTCATCATAGACGTGGCCTGCAGTTGTTCTCGTATTAGGCCCACCCCAGTAACTGTGAAATTCATAAATCTTTGTTGATTATACCAGAGAAGGTTAACCCACCGACTGTTTCTAGCAATGTACTGAGCATTGGTTATAGGTCCTATAAATGGAGTACTCCCAAGTCCTCTTCCTGTTTTTATCCAGTCTTTTCCTATAGCTGCATGTTCTTCTGGGACCCCATATGGAACTTGATCCCAGCTTACATATACTTCGTCTGACATTTTCCAATTCCAATCCCATGAATTCCCCGTATTTGTATTGTCTGTATCCCTCTTATTCCGAGGTTGGGTGTCTTCTTGAGTGATTAGCGATAGTTGTCCAGTTAACATTACAGGTGCACATATGCCAGTCCAATTGGCCGCTAGCCGGGGCAGTAGAGTGGTACTATTTTCACATAACCAAAAGATGTCACCTAATTGGGCTGTTCCCTCTGTAAAGTCTGGTAGTTGAAATAGTCTTAATAAGTATACTGGTTTGTCGTGCATTACACTACCTTTGTTCGGCACTACCTGATTACATTTGATTCGGGCCTTTGCGCTTGTTTTGCATATTTTAATTGCAGTAGTTGTATTTCCTGTGGGTGTCATGATAGGCCATTTTTCTATGGCGCATTGCACCAATCCCGTTTTATCCTCTAACACTCTAGTTGATGTTTTGGTGAGAATCTCTAGCTCTTTTCCACGCGCTATACAGAACGGGAAGACCAGTCTGTCAGTCTTTTGTATCACTGGTGGTAATAGATTATAGTCATCACTGTCTTGGTGGAGGTGTGGGCATATCTTGCTATTTTGACTCCAACCCTTGTGTTTTCCTGCCATGTTCATTGCGCAATAGGAAAAGCATTTTGCGAGATCTGGGCAACTTCCCATTGTACTTCCTGGTAATATTTCAATCCTAGGTAATCGTTTAGCGTTATAACATGCAACGCACCCATCTCCTTTCTTCTTTTTAGCTTTAAACAGTGCATTAACTGAGTATTTTAACCAATTTTGGAACATGTTTGTATCCCAATGTGTGGTTTTGATCTTACTTATATCTCTTCTGAATCTTTTGTCCCTTAACTGTATCTTTTCCCTTGCTTCTTTGGCTGACATTACCTGTCCTGTTCCTTGGTGTTGGCATATGGTGTTCGTGTTCGTGCATTTTACCTGAAAGATCACCATCCCTTCTCCCTGGCATTCAGCATCTTTTGGATCCCCCAACCAGTATTTACTTATTGGCTGCGGTCCTTCTGTGTCAAAGGCAGATGTTAGTACAAAATCATATATATCGGCTTTTACATACATTATTTGTTTACTCACCCCTGCATTTATTATCCCTTTGTTAGTTGCTAATGTGATCATAGCCATTGCACAGTCATCTAGTGGGTGTGATCCGTTATGTGATCCGTTATGTGTAGGTAAGTTTGTGAATATCAATTCCCCCCTTGCTAACTCTAAAAGAGTTAGCATAATTACGCTAATGTGTATCATGTTCATCCCACGTCGGCGTGCGCGGGTGTGACATTTGCGGGCCGCTTGCCCTTGACAGTGAAAGGGATGGATGCGGGGGAGGCGGGGGTGTACGCGACCGTGAGCTTGGGTGATGTACTTGTGGTCCTGCAACAGTATCAGTAGTGTCATGAGTGCTACCATTAGCAGCCTCTTCGTCTGTTGGGCCACGGTTCTCAGTACCTGTAGAACCTTCATCGTCTGTCCCTGTGTCACCGCCACTAGCTGGCGTAGTCGGAATGTCACCTGAGTCGTCAGAGTCAGTGTGTGTTAGGCGTGATGAGTTGCGGCGGCGGTCGCCCCGGGCTTGTAGTCTAGCCGACCTTCGAGCCCCTTGGGGTGATAGTGAGGCACTGTGACCAGAGGAGGTGGAGGGAATGCTTGGTGGAGTGTGAGCAGAGCTCGGAGGGTTGCTGTGAGCAGCCCCTTCAGCATGCACTGGTTCCGCAGAGGATGGACCAGGATAGTTGCCAGGCAGTTCAGGTGGGCGGATGCGGGTGCAGTGGTTACGGTGGAACCAATGGGGCTTACCTTCGACCTTCAGGGCAGTGGGAGTAGTAAGTACCACTTTAAAGGGCCCGTCTCTACGGGGCTCGTTCCACTGATGCCTGAAGACCCTTATATACACCTGATCTCCGACCTGGATATCACGGACGTCTAGTGGGACGTTAGCCTCGGTTTTTTTGTTGGCTTCTTTAACCTGTTGAAACACAAGCCTGTGAATTTGGGTTAAAGCTCTCAGGTAGTCTCCCAGTTCACGCTCCAGTTGTCCCAGGGATGGACCCTCAGTTGGGCCCCTGTTCTGCGGCATTGGCATCGGCCTTCCTGTAAGCATTTCATGCGGGGTCAAATGGGTTAGTCGGTTAGTTTGTGAGCGCATAGCCATCAAGGCTATGGGTAGAGCATCCACCCATGTCAGTTTATGATTGCTATCTGCAATAATTTTAGCAATCTTTATCTTGAGTGCACCATTTGCACGTTCAACTGCCCCTTGCGACTGTGGGTGGTATACACATCCAAACTTTTGTCTGATACCTAACCACTTGAACATTTCTTGGATTACTCGTGACACAAAATGGACACCATTATCTGATGAAATGGTGTCTGGTAGGCCGAACCTAGGAAAAACCTCAGTGCTCAAAAACTTAGCTACTGTTCTATGATCACTCTTCGATGTGGGACAAGCCTCAATCCACCTGCTAAATCTGCAGACAACGACCAAAATGTATCTTTTATTTTGCACACGGTCAATCATGTCAACATAATCTATCATTAAATGTTTGAACGGTCCTTCCGGTACGGGAATATGCGCTAACGGATGTGTAAACATTTTTCTGACATTATATTTAGGACAATGTGGACATTGGGCTAATTCTCTGTCTATCATAGCCGTCATGTATGGCGACCACCATACTGCCTGTAGTTTCCGCAAAATTTGAGCACGCGAGCAATGGTCTGGTTCATGCATAAGTTTGATAGCAGTGGGGAGTAATGACAACGGTAATACAAAATGTCCATGACACCCTCTCCACAGTCCATTATGTGGGGTAACAGAACGTATGGCCCCCCTCTGTACCCATAAACGCTTTTCTGCTTCCGGAACTTTGTTCTGAGCTTCTATCAGTGATCTTAAGTTAGTTATTGGGGCACAGTCTTGCTCAAACAATATTGGGCTCTGTACTGCCTGTCCTGTAGCTTCCTTGGCTGCCAGATCTGCTAAATTGTTTCCTTGAGCAACAAGTGAGGTGTTGTTTTGGTGTGCAGCACATTTAACTACAGCTAATTCCAAGGGTAACTGCATAGCTTGGATTAGGTCCATTACTGCTTGTCCGTGTGTCACTGGTGTACCATCTGCTCGGACAAACCCTCGTTGTTTCCAAATGCTAGCATTAATGTGACAAACTCCGTATCCATAACTACTATCTGTGTATATTGTGGCTCGTTTTCCTGCTGCTAATTTACATGCTGCCGTTAATGCTTTAATTTCTGCTAATTGTGCTGAACATGGTTGGTCTAAACTTACAGTCTGTACTGTAGTAAAGGTGTTATCTGGTTTTAGTTGGACCACCCCATACCCAGCTTTTGTACCTGAGTCTCCTCGTATGCATGAGCCATCTACAAAAAGGGTTAGATCCGATGGGATCGGATGATTATACAGGTTTTCACGCACTTGCATAAATGCATCTGTCGCTTTGAGACAGTCATGAGGGGTACCTTCTGTTGGTAATATCATTCGAGTGGCTGGATTTATTGAATTACATCTTTGTACTGTCAGATCTGATCCGGACAGTAGAATTTCATAGCCTGTTCTCCTAGCCTGTGTTACTACGAACCGTGGACTAGTGAGCATAGCATGCAGTTGGTGTGATGTATATAAGATGAGTGGATGGCCCATGGTGATGACTGAAGCTTTTTTGTAGGCAAATGCTGCTGCAGCTAAACCCTGATAGCAGGGAGGGAGACCCTCCTCTACACGATCCAGTTTTGTGCTGTAATAGGCTATGGGTTGTTTGCCTGTTGGGGAGTCCTGCATAAGTACCCCACATGCATATCCTTGTCTTTCTGCTACGTAGAGGTGAAATGGTTTACTGTAGTTTGGATTGGCTAGGGCTGGAGCAGTTTGCATGTCTCCTTTAAGGAGCTGCATAGCCCCTTCCGCTTCATCTGTCCACTGGAGCTGCGCCGACCTATTTGTTTGTCCAGCTGCTCTTATCATGGCTCTCAGTGGTGCGGTTTTGAGGGCATAGTCACAAATCCAGGGTCTACTGTAGCCAGTCATTCCCAGGAAAGTCAACATTTGGCCCACCGTTTGCGGTTTAGGGGCTTTGGCTATGGTTTCTAGCTGGGATGGCGCTATACGCCGTTTGTTGCCGCTCAATTGTCTGCCCAAATACTCAACTGATGATTGACAGAATTGTAGTTTGTTTTTGCTCACTTTGTGCCCTCCTTCGGCTAATGCCTTCAGGAGGGTGATTGAATCTTTTTCACACTGTTCTTTGGTGTCGGAGCATAACAATATGTCGTCCACATACATTAACGTGGTTGACTGTATGTCCAACTGGCTGAGGTCTTTTGCTAGAACTCTGTTGAAAATGGATGGAGAGTGCACAAAACCTTGAGGGAGTCGAGTGTAAGTGTATTGTTCTCCCTCATATGTAAATGCAAACAGGTGTTGTGATTGAGGGTGAACTGGAACACTAAAAAATGCGGAGCATAGATCTATCACCGTGTACCACCTAGTGGTTGGTGGGATGTTGGACAACAGTGTATGTGGATCAGGTACCACAGGTGTTTCTTCTGCAACTATGTCATTTATGGCTCTTAGATCATGTATTAGCCTATGGTCAGTGGATGTTTGCTTGCGAATTGGGAATATGGGCGTGTTACAGTCACTTTGGGTTTTTACTAGGACTCCTGCTTCTAGGAGTCCTGATATTATGGGTCGTATGCCTTCTACAGCATCTTGTCGTAGGGGATACTGTCTTTGATATGGTAGCTTTTGTCCTGTTTTTACCTGAAACACTAGGGGTTCTGCTGATTTTACAAAGCCTACATCTGTTTTGTTTTTGGCCCACACTTGTGGTGGAACTTGCTCTAACAATGTCTCATGTTCTTCTGCAACAACACATTGTCTTGTGATCAGTCGGGGCAGTACGACTTTTTCAGCATTTCCCTCGTCGGCTCCTCTGAAGTGGATTTTAAGGAATTGTCTGTCTTCTGACATGCTGATAGATTCACAGTCTGTAGGCGTCCATGCTTTTACTTGTCTTGCTTTTTCCATCATTGGTCCTAGATCATGAGATTCATAACCTTCTCCAATTAACAACGTGACATGAGGGGATGAGCCTGGTATCTGGTACCAGTCTTTGAGTTCATCTGGGAGTTTTACTGCTGCTGCTGCTCCTTGAGGTCCTATTATGATGTCTTCATACTGGACGGCAGTCGTGTTGTTGTTTATTATCTCATCCCAGCACTCTTCGTAGTCTGTTTGATCTTGGTCTTTGTCATATAGCATAGTGCAGTGTAGGGGTAGAACTGGCTCTCGGGCTTCTTCATATTGATGGATTATCAATGGTTTCCATGTTTCCCATTCGTAACACAGGAATGATTCGGGTGTGGTTAGCCGTACCCAGAACACTAGGGCTTCCTTCTTTGGCTTTGAGGGGTGAGGTGATTCGTCAGGTAACATCATGGGCATCATGGGTGCAGTGGGACTGTCATCACTCGTCACATCAAAATAGATTCCGTCTGGAGTGCACATTATCCTGGTGTTAAGGCGACATAATATGTCTCTTCCTAGCAGGTTGATGGGTGTATCAGCTGCATATAGGAGAGGTGCACATATCATTCTTCCTCCTATCTTCATGGGAACCGGCTCTGTTAGAGGTATTATTTGAGTTTTCCCTGAGAAACCAACAGTTCGTATTTTCGACGTGGAGAGAGGAAGTCCGGTTCCTTCTTTACCAATACATGAGTAAGTAGCACCTGTATCTACCATGAACTTGTGTTGATGTTCCTGTATTGTGACATCTATGGTGGGTTCACTACGGGGTTGATTCGTGAGTATTGGTGTCATTTTTTCCTCTCTTGGTTCCTCTGGGCCTCCCTATGGCCACTGTGCTGCAGGACCCATCCAGGGGCCGGTGTCCAGGGTCATTGGCCTTGGGTCAGTTGGACAATTTCTCTGCATGTGTCCTGTTCCTCCGCATCCCCAACATTGTATCTGTGGTTGGGTTGGAGGTGCTGTAGACTCCCTCTGGGGGTGCTGTTGCGGAGGCCTCTGCTGCATTGGATGGGGCCTTCTGCCAGGTGGGGGTCTGTTCCATCTTCCTCTTTGTGATGGCCCTCCAGGTGGGAATGGACGTCCTCTTCCCTGCATGTAGTTGGTGCCTCCTCCCTGGTTGAGATGCACATGTATGGGCGGGACCTGTGACGTTGGTGTATGGACTTGTGGCTGTGGGTAGCTTGACATAGTACTGGGAGGCCTCTGTTGTGTGTGTGACGGCATCCCAGTGGTGTATACAGGGGCTTGGGTTACTGCTTCATCAGGTTTCCCAGTTGTGACCTCTTCATGTGTTGTTACTGGAGCCTGGTATTTGCTTTTTTCCTTCTCTTTCTTGTGTTTGGTTAGTTCTCCTATCTGCAGTTGGGTTAGCTTGCCTGCCAGTGCTTTGCTCTGCTCCTCCAGGGCTCGTTTCTCCGCTCTGAAGTTCTCCACATGGTGCACAATGTGCTCTTGGAACAGGTTCCAGTCCATTTTTTGTAGACCGACGACTTCATTGAGCTTCTTCTGTACTTCTTTGGGCATGGCATTCTTTACGTACAATTTGAACAGGGCTTTGGATGATTCATTAGTGTCCCATTCACTTCCGGTCTCATTCTTCCATTTACGCTGGAACTCATGTAAGAACTGGAGGGGACTGTCTTCACTTTTTAGACATTCTTTCTCCAGTTTTGATGGATCCATTTTTGATGGATATTTGCTGCGTAGTGCTCTCCACACTGCGTTCCGGATCTTGTCGAAGGGGCATGTGTCATGAGAGTGGCTGCTCGTCAGTGCTGGCACCTGTGCATCTTTGAAGATTTCGGCTGCTGTGTGTTGTCCCGTTAGCTTGAATAGGAGTGCTTTTATGTCTCCTGCAGCGAGTTTCACCCCTCCTGTGTTTTCTTCAAAGGCAGCGATCCACTTATCTGCTCCTTCTGTTAGTAGGGGGAGTCGGTTCACGAAGCCAGTAATGTCCATGAAGCTCCATGGGACATATCTCTCTACCTGGTGTGGTCCTTTGCTGAGCAGAGGGGCCATGAAGGTTTCTGATTGGTCCACCTCACTTGGGTCTTCCATATATAATGCCTTGTCCTCGTCTGCTTCTTCCTCCTCCGATGCCTCGTACTCCTTTTGAGGTGTCCTGTTTCCATATGCATTGTTCCGTCTGTCGGTTCGTAGATAGTAATCATGTGTAGGGGGCCGTCTTTTGGTGATGATTAGGTCTACATCAACTGCTCCGTTGTACCTTTTGCTCGCTGGGTGATGCTTCTTTCTGCTTCTAACACTTCCTTCTTGTCGTTGTCGTTCTACTTCCTCTTCCTCTGTCTCTGGTTTATCTCTCCGGCTTGCCGCGCTGGTCCCGCACCACTCCCGGCAGAGGCTATCTAGTTCTTCACTTACTTGGGTCATCGCTCGATCCATCTTCCTTTCCATCTGAAGTAGTCTGTCAGCAGGTGTCGAGTACTGTTGTCGGGTGCGTTGTTCTTGTGAGGAGGCTCTAGATGGGGGTGGCGTTTGTTCTATATATAGTACTTTTGTGTCGTCCTCTGGTAGGGGCAGCCTTCTTGAGGTGCGTGCTTCTTCCTCTTGCCTGTGTAACTCTAACATCTTCACGACTTCTTCCCTGATGGCTGCTTTCTCTTGTTCTTTCAGTTGTCTCTGTTCTTCTTCCTTCTTTTTCTGCCTAAGTTCATCACGTGCCTCTTCTCTTTCCATCTCCTCTTCCATACCTTTGTATATTGCATGTTCTGTGCAGGGTGTTTCATATGTTTCAGGCTTTTGGGATCTATCTGGTATTATAAAGTTTCCACTTGGATTTAGTTCTACAACCAATTTTCCAGTAATTTTGCCCTCCACCTCTTCCTCTCCTTTCACCGGGAATTGGCCAGTAATTTGTTTGTCTGCATAAGGTGGAGGTGCAGTGGCATTGTGTAATAACATTTGCCTGTGGGTACCTTCCAACTTGAAGTATTGTAAAATATCTCGTTGCTCCTCATTGTTTAGCTTCCTCTTTCGGTGTTTTGTGTCATGTTTTTTATCATTATTTTTAAGTTCTTCTTCTATGAGATCACAATATGTGAGGTTAAAGGTGCCTTCTTTAGGCCATTTATCTCTGCCGATTCGGATTTTGTGCCATTTCTTCATGCATTTTAAGATTTTT
The DNA here is from genome assembly GCA_020466265.1 of Siphamia tubifer. Lineage (NCBI taxonomy): Eukaryota > Metazoa > Chordata > Actinopteri > Kurtiformes > Apogonidae > Siphamia > Siphamia tubifer. Next base: position 5,774,949 of record CM035802.1, on the reverse strand, counting down.
CCTTTCTGAGTTGGATGTCTAAGCATGATTAATTCTGCGGGGGTTAATCCCGCAGATTGTCTGCTTATATTAATCCCCATTTTGTTAACTTCCCCTGTTATTTTCTGACCACAGTGGCCCTTGGTCTATTGTCTAGACACTATGTCGAGATTAGATTTGTGTATACTTTATCTTCTCTCAGCCCCAGTCAATAGATATATTGTATCTAGTATATTGTTTGTTATACACCCACTACAATTCGTAATAAATTCACTATAACTTGTACTGTTACAAGATATGTAATCTGTAATATATGCAACCTATTTTTCCCTTTTCTTTGGTTTATCTGTTCTTTATTTATTTATTTATTTATTTACTCACTTACTTATTTATTTATTTATTTATTTTATCTATTTTTACATGTATTTTGTTTTATTTAACAGTTACTTTTGGTTTCACCTATATTTTCTTTAAGAATTGTATCTCTTTTATTTAATTGGAGTCTTCTTCTGGAATAAGTTTTTTTGGAATTGTATCTTTTCTGTTTAATTGGATTTTTTCCTTTTGGACTTGACTTTTTGGAATTGTATCTTTTTTGTTTAATTGGAGTTTTTCTTTTGGAATTGGCTTTCTGGAATCGTATTATTTTTTTGTTTAATTGGAGTTTTTCTTTTGGAATTGGCTTTCTGGAATCGTATTATTTTTTGTTTAATTGGAGTTTTTCTTTTGGAATTGGCTTTCTGGAATCGTATTATTTTTTGTTTAATTGGAGTTTTTCTTTTGGAATTGGCTTTTTGGAATCGTATCTTTTTGTTTACTTGGAGGTTTTCTTTCGGACCTACCTTTTACGTCTCTATTTGTTCCTATTAAAATATATTTTTATGTGACACATATATGGTAGTTTTCCTCTATTTTCTCAACGCAAGGCCCTTATGGGCTATTATTTATAGACTAGTGTTATGTTATCAAGGCCTGTTTTTAGGTCTTAGTTTACGTATTGCTGCTATTTTTACGAGCTGTTTTTATTTTTCACACACTTAACGTGTTTGTTATTTTCCACACTTTACTACATATATATGTATATATACATACAGCTTAATTGCATATGTTTACAATATCTCTCCACATATGTCATACAACTCTTAGTTATTATTATTATTACTTATACAGTTTATGCGTGTATTTACATTAATATTTACAATGGCCTTTTATATTTTTCTTCAGCTTTTTTTTTTTTTTTTTTTTTTTTTTTTTTTTTTACCTAGGGTTTAGTAATTACAAGGCTTCTCCTCAGTCTTGTTTTTGGATCCTATCTTTCTGACACTCGTTGTCACTGGTACCTTAAACTTTCCCTTATCTCGACAAACGATCGCTCCTGACTCGGGCACAGCGATTTCTATGTTTGTCCAAGCGGTACTTTAATTATACTTAAGGACCACCCCTGAGAGGGCACGGTGGCCACGTTTTAAGTATCTTTTTTAATCTATTGCCTCCCTAGCATAGATTTTACTTTTACAAGTTCCTTTTTTCTAAACATTCACTTATCATTAGCTGTCACACTATACTTTTGTAACCTGCTTAATGGCTACTGTTAAAAGTCTGATTATAACTGACAGGTACTCCTGTTGGTTTTGCAGCATATTTAACAAACACATATATCAGGTAACCTCCACAGATTAACGTTAGAGTTATCCACTTACAAATTAAACAGTTAAATATCAATCTGTCACATTTGTTATCCATACTAACACATCATACATTCATGCACAATCAATTTTCTGGACCAAAGACTGTAATGGCAACTCATACACAGTATTTTTAACAATTTTCTTTCTAGGTTCTTTTAGGGCGGGTTGACAGTACCTGTGACCAAAGAGTCATACAGAGGAAATAGGGAGACACACCCATTCAATTTGGTATAAAAGGATTGTATCTCACCTTTCCTTGGTGGATTTTAGGGCCCTTGGGTGTGGCTTCCCACTCCTCCGGTGACTCCTAGTGGTCGCAGGCTGTTGTCGGTGGCCCTCCTGGGCTGGCTCGCCAATTGACGAGGCTGGTCTACTCGTCGTGGACTTGTGTTATGTTATGCTAATCAATACTCTTAATTAAACAAATACACAGTGAATCTAGGTTGAACTAGTGCGCTGGTGGCACAAAACAGCTGCTGAGACAGTCTTTGGAACAGACAAGTGTTTATTTGTAAATTACATTAAACACTCGGAGACAACATCTCGAGAGGGTCTGAAACATGTTTGATATCACCCCAGTATATATACCTACTCTCGGGTCTGGGTGGCTACGCCCATGGCCCTTCCCATTTTTGCTGTTTCATAATATCTTATCTTCCGGTAAATTATATAAGTCAGTTATATTGGTGGCCAAGAGTTCGATGACCCCTTTTTTTTACGTAAGGCGGAACAGGGCCTCCCACAACTGTGATCTACGCCCATACAATCTTTGTTACCTTTGGTCACAGCTGTGAGTTACACCCCTGTTCTCGCCGCACACTCTAATACTTTTATCTTTATTTACCTATCCAGGACACAGGTATGGACTTCGTCCCCTCAGACTTTACAACTCCAATACAGCTGTCATGGACTTCTGACCTCTCATCACTTACACAACTCCAACACACTTGTTATATTGCTTATTGATCAGTCTTTTCCTGTGCCTTACAATTGTTACATTTTTTAATTAATCCACAACATTTAATCCACAACACTGGTAATACCCCACTACATCTGATAATACCCCACAACATCTGATAATACCCCACGACATCTGATAATACCCCACGACATCTGATAATACCCCACAACATCTGATTATACCCCACGACATCTGATAATACCCCATAAGATATGATAATACCCCACAAGATATGATAATATCCCACAACATCTGAGAATACCCCACGACATCTGATAATACCCCACAACATCTGATAATACCCCACAAGATATGATAATACCCCACAACATCTTATGATACCCCACAACATCTGATAATACCCCACAACATCTGAGAATACCCCACAACATCTGAGAATACCCCACAACATCTGATAATACCCCACAAGATATGATAATACCCCACAACGTCTGATAATACCCCACAAGATATAATACCCCACAACATCTGAGAATACCCCACGACATCTGATAATACCCCACAACATCTGAAAATACCCCACAACATCTGATAATACCCCACAACATCTGATAATAAACCGCAACGTCTAATAATACCCCATGACATCTGATAATACCCCACAAGATATGATAATAACCCACAACATCTGATAATAAACCGCAACGTCTGATAATACCCCACAACATCTGAGAATACCCCACGACATCTGATAATACCCCACAACATCTGATAATACCCCACAAGATATGATAATACCCCACGACATCAGATAATACCCCACGACATCTGATAAACCCCCACAACATCTGATAATACCCCACAAGATATGATACTACCCCACGACATCTGATAATATCCCACTACATTTGATAATACCCCACGACATCTGATAATACCCCACAACATCTGATAATACCCCACAACATCTGAGAATAAAACCTGTAGTTTGTTTTTTCGTTACTTTCGTTCTGCTCGTCTGCACAGCCTTTTTTTTAGCTTCACTGAAGCAGGTTGGCCTCGGTTTTCGTGAAAGGACTTTGGACTTTATTGGGGCGATGGAATCAATGAGCGTTTGAACTTTGGAGCTAAAACTATTTCCTAGGTCATGGACAGGAGCTGAAGGCAGTAGATGGTGATGGTACGAACGCTACGGTGAATAATGTACAGGTGTTGGTATTAATATAACGTTTTCTGATCAACTCACTCTGCTTTATGTCAGGATTAGTGGGGGTATTAGTGGGGGCATTAGTGGGGGTATTAGTGGGAGCGTTAGTGGGGGTATTAGTGGGGGTATTAGTGGGAGCATTAGTGAGGGTATTAGTGGGGGTATTAGTGGGAGCATTAGTGGGGGTATTAGTGGGAGCATTAGTGGGGGTATTAGTGGGAGCATTAGTGGGGGTATTAGTGGGGCCAGACATGTTTCATTTAAAAACATAAAATCAAGGTTATGGTTTTCAATAAAATCATTGATTAGGAAGGATTTACCTATCAAAGATCTAATATTTAAGAGCTAAATGTAACATGCTAAAATCCACATTTTTCCCAGGTTGTGGTGTAGACTCTGGCTGACATGGAATGTAGATTAGATTTGTCACTAACCTATTTCTTTCTTTGTGCTGCACATTGTTTTTCCTGATGCTAGTCAACACAGGAATATCAGGTCTTAAAAATGACTTTGGGTTTCGTTTAGTTACCTTACCCCTATGTGTAGGTTCCTGGTCTGTACTAGGTACACAAATAGTGGTGGTGATTTCAGCCCAGGTTGTACATGTGTTAAACGTCCAACTGAGGAGACAAAAGGAGGAAGGAGTTCAGGGCTCATTGACTCACCTCTGGTAGAACGAGTAGATTTGGATTTGGTGTGACCTGAATATTTACTGGTGGCATTTGTTTGTAGATATGAGGGGGAGGTGGAGGGGTGGCCTGAGTGCAGGTGTGGGGCAGGGGTGACCGGGGTGCGGGATGATGTAATGAAGGGAGATCTTCTCTGACGGAGGCGGCTGGCTGTGGTGTTATCTGTTGTTTTAGTCTCTCTCGTCTGGTGTCCTTGGTCGAAAGAGCAGTTTATGTTTATGAAATAAAACAAATTTGAGGCGAACAGCTGCATTCCCGATTTGTTCAAACTCAATCCATTTGCCTTAAAGAAGTGTCTTCTGTCATAAAAATAGTTAAAGTTGTCAATGACAGTGACTGGGTGTTTGTCACACGTAGCTGACAGCCAGGCATTTAGATTGAACAGTCTGCTGAACCTCTCCACTCCCCATATTGGTGGGAGGGGGCCACTGATGAATACGTGGGCATCCAAACAGCTGATTATGTCCAACAGTTCAGTAAAGTCCAGTTTCAACACCTCGGATTGCTGTTTCACGACATCATGTGACCCCACATGCAGTATGAGGTTTTCCACAGTTGGGTGTGCGTCCATAATTTGTATGATTCTGTCTTTCATGTCTGGTATCATAATGTTTTCAAAGCACAGGACCTTTGTGTGTTGACTCCACATGGCTCTCATATCTCTTACAGCGCTGTCACCAACAATTAGAGTCTGAGGCCCAGTTATTGGCTTTCCTGGTCGCCTTTGATTTTTGGAGTTTTTCTCTGATCTTACCGTGGTGTCGTCCAAGTCGTCAGATGTAGATCCACTGTCCTGCAGTAGTGGAGCAAATCTGTTCTGTACTTTTATTTGTGGTTGTTGAGGAGGTGTCTTGTTGGTTCTTCTTTTTATAGCTGGCCATGGCTGCTCCTCGCTGGGCCGGGGGGTCGAAGTGTTTGTGTTGAGTGTGGACGGTAAAGGGGGCCAGCCAGTTGCGTCGCTGATATCAGCCGGCTTCGCTCTCCCTGTTAACCGTCCTCCCTTTTCCTTTTGTGGTGATTTATGCTTTGGTCTAGCACCAAGAGTGTTCCAGGGATTTTTCTCAGTGGGAAAATTATTGTTGTTCTGTGCGCTGTCATCCCGTCCCTTCTCAGTGATGTCTGCGCTAGTTAGCTGCAGATTAGCAGGTTCTTGTCCGCTGGGTTTTGTCACTGGAAGAGTTGTGTCATTTCCACACAATCCATTCACTTCCACATTTACCTCCAGTCGTTGAAACTTCATTTCCAGTGTGGTGATCTTCTCCAGAAGTTTGTGGTAGTCATTTATGGACAGGGGAGGCATCTTGCTATTGGTAGCAGGCAACAGGTCCAGGAAAAGTTAAAAAAGTACTCTTAAAAAAGGTTAGAAATAATAAGTAACTAAAAATAAGATAATAATAAAAGCAGTAGGATTAAAGTCCCAAGGTTGCAGCAACCGAAATTAAAAACAAAGTGACATAAAGTAGAGCAGAAGCAGGAGCGTCAACACTCTACAGAAGCAGGAAGTAAGTGCCAAGTATGGATCCTTGTGGGACTCCTGTGGACAGATGAAGGGCAGCTGAATGATGATTCTGTACCTGAACAGACTGAGATCTATTTGACAAATGAGATTCTATCCACTTCAGTGCATCTGGACAAACATTAACACTAGCTAACTTTGACAAGAGAATTCTATGACTAACTGTATCAAATGCCTTCTTAATATCAAGGAACACAGCTCCAACAACACCACCTTTATCCAATAGAGATTTGATTTTTTTCGATTAAAAAACAGTTGGCTGTTTCAGTTGAGTATTTGGCTCTGAAGCCAAATTGCATTGGGTGCAGAGTAAAAGAGCTATTGTTTAGATGGTAAGTGATTTGTTCAGCGACTACTTTCTCAGCAACCTTTGACCCCATAGGTAAGATACTGATAGGTCTGGAATAGATCACCACATTTAAATATTGGGACCATAACAGCTGACTTCCACACACTTGGAAACGACCCCTGAGAAACTGAGAGGTTAATAATTTTGGTGATAGGATTAGTTAGTGTTGAACTGAGTTATTTGAGTATTATTGTATCCATACCAAATATGTCCTTAAATCTGGATTGTTTCAGAGATTGAATCATTTTGGTGATTTCTGATTCAGTGACATTCCTTATACTGAACGGAGGTTCCATTGGACAAACACTGGTGTGTGTTTGTGTAAGTTTGTGTGTGTGTTTGTGTGTGTGTGAGTTTGTGTTTGTTTGTGTGTGTGTGAGTTTGTGTGTGTGTTTGTGTGTGTGTTAGTTTGTGTGTGTGTGTGAGTTTGTGTTAGTTTGTGTGTGTGTTTGTGTGTGTGTTAGTTTGTGTGTGTGTTAGTTTGTGTGTGTGTTTGTGTGTGTGTGAGTTTGTGTGTGAGTTTGTGTGTGAGCTTGTGTGTGTGTTTGTGTGTGTGTTAGTTAGTGTGTGTGTGTTAGTTTGTGTATGTGTTTGTTTGTGTGTGAGTTTGTGTTAGTTTGTGTGTGTGTTTGTCTGTGTGAGTGTTTGAGTGTGTGAGTGATTGTGTGTGTTAGTGTTTGTGTGTGTGAGTGATTGTGTGTGTTTATGTGTGTGAGTGTTTATGTGTGTGAGTGTGTGTTTGTTTGTGAGTGTTTATGTGTGTGAGTGTTTGAGTGTGTGTTTGTGAGTGTTTATGTGTGTGAGTGTTTTTTGTGAGTGTTTGTGTGTGTGAGAATTTGAGTGTTTGAGTGTGTGAGTGTTTGAGTGTGTGAGTGTTTGTGTGTGTGAGTGTTTGAGTGTTTGAGTGTGTGAGTGTTTGAGTGTGTGAGTGTTTGAGTGTGTGAGTGTTTGTTTGTGATTGTTTGTCTGTGTGAGTGTGAGTTGTTGTGAGTGTTTGAGTGTTTGAGTGTGTGAGTGTTTGTGTGTGTGAGTGTTTGAGTGTGTGAGTGTTTGAGTGTCTGACTGTTTGAGTGTGTGAGTGTTTGAGTGTGTGTGTTTGAGTGTGTGAGTGTGAGTATTTGTGAGTGTTTGTGTGTGTGAGTGTTTGAGTGTGTGAGTGATTGTGTGTGTTAGTGTTTGTGTTTGTGAGTGTTTGAGTGTGTGAGTGTTTAAGTGTGTGAGTGTTTGTGTGTTTGAGCGTGTGAGTGTTTGAGTGTGTGAGTGTTTGAGTGTGTTAGTGTTTGAGTGTGTGAGTGTTTGTGTGTTTGAGTGTGTGAGTGTTTGAGTGTGTGAGTGTTTGTGTGTGTGAGTGTTTGAGTGTGTGAGTGTTTGTGTGTGTGAGTGTTTGAGTGTGTGAGTGTTTGTGTGTGTGAGTGTTTGTGTGTGAGTGTTTGAGTGTTTGAGTGTGTGAGTGTTTGAGTGTGTGAGTGTTTGAGTGTGTGAGTGTGTGAGTGTTTGTGTGTGTGAGTGTTTGAGTGTGTGAGTGTCTGACTGTTTGAGTGTGTGAGTGTTTGAGTGTGTGAGTGTTTGAGTGTGTGTGTTTGAGTGTGTGAGTGTGAGTGTTTGTGAGTGTTTGTGTGTGTGTGTGAGTGTTTGAGTGTTTGAGTGATTGTGTGTGTTAGTGTTTGTGAGTGTTTGAGTGTGTGAGTGTTTAAGTGTGTGAGTGTTTGTGTGTGTGAGTGTTTGTGTGTGTGAGAATTTGAGTGTTTGAGTGTGTGAGTGTTTGAGTGTGTGAGTGTTTGTGTGTGTGAGTGTTTGAGTGTTTGAGTGTGTGAGTGTTTGAGTGTGTGAGTGTTTGAGTGTGTGAGTGTTTGTTTGTGATTGTTTGTCTGTGTGAGTGTGAGTTGTTGTGTGTGTGAGTGTTTGAGTGTTTGAGTGTGTGAGTGTGTGAGTGTTTGTGTGTGTGAGTGTTTGAGTGTGTGAGTGTTTGAGTGTCTGAATGTTTGAGTGTGTGAGTGTTTGAGTGTGTGTGTTTGAGTGTGTGAGTGTGAGTATTTGTGAGTGTTTGTGTGTGTGAGTGTTTGAGTGTGTGAGTGATTGTGTGTGTTAGTGTTTGTGTTTGTGAGTGTTTAAGTGTGTGAGTGTTTGTGTGTTTGAGTGTGTGAGTGTTTGAGTGTGTGAGTGTTTGAGTGTGTTAGTGTTTGAGTGTGTGAGTGTTTGTGTGTTTGAGTGTGTGAGTGTTTGAGTGTGTGAGTGTTTGTGTGTGTGAGTGTTTGAGTGTGTGAGTGTGTTAGTGTTTGAGTGTTTGTGTGTGTGAGTGTCTGTGTGTGTGAGTGTTTGAGTGTGTGAGTGTTTGTCTGTGTGAGTGTTTGAGTGTGTGAGTGTTTGTTTGTGTGAGTGTTTGAGTGTGTGAGTGTGTTAGTGTTTGAGTGTTTGTGTGTGTGAGTGTCTGTGTGTGTGAGTGTTTGAGTGTGTGAGTGTTTGTGTGTGTGAGTGTTTGTGTGTGAGTGTTTGAGTGTTTGAGTGTGTGAGTGTTTGAGTGTGTGAGTGTGTGAGTGTTTGTGTGTGTGTGAGTTTGTGTGTGAGCTTGTGTGTGTGTTTGTGTGTGTCTTAGTTTGTGTGTGTGTTAGTTTGTGTATGTGTTTGTTTGTGTGTGAGTTTGTGTTAGTTTGTGTGTGTGTTTGTGTGTGTGTGAGTTTCTGTTAGTTTGTGTGTGTGTTTGTGTGTGTGTGAGTTTGTGTGTGTGTGTGTTTGTGTTAGTTTGTGTGTGTGTGAGTTTGTCTGTGTTTGTGTGTTTGTGTTAGTTTGTGTGTGTGTTTGTGTGTGTGAGTGTTTGTCTGTGTGAGTGTTTGAGTGTGTGAGTGATTGTGTGTGTTACTGTTTGTGTTTGTTAGTGTGTGTGTGAGTTTGTGTGTGTGTGTCTTTGTGTTAGTTTGTGTGTGTGTGAGTTTATGTGTGTGTGTTTGTTTTTGTTAGTTTGTGTGTGTGTTTGTGTGTGTGAGTGTTTGTGTGTGTGAGTGTTTGTCTGTGTGAGTGTTTGAGTGTGTGAGTGATTGTGTGTGTTAGTGTTTGTGTGTGTGTGTTTGTGTGTGTATGAGTTTGTGTGTGTGTGTGTGTGTGTGTTAGTTTGTGTGTGTGTGAGTTTGTGTGTGTGTGTGTTTGTGTGTGTTTGTGTGAGTGTTTGTGTGTGTTTATGTGTGTGAGTGTTTGAGTGTGCGTTTGTTTGTGAGTGTTTATGTGTGTGAGTGTTTGAGTGTGTGTTTGTTTGTGTTTATGTGTGTGAGTGTTTGAGTGTGTGTTTGTGAGTGTTTATGTGTGTGAGTGTTTGTGTGTGTGAGTGTTTGAGTGTGTGAGTGTTTTTTGTGAGTGTTTGGGTGTGTGAGTGTGTGAGAGTTTGTGTGTGTTAATTTGTGTTTGCGTGTTTCTGTGTGTGAGTGTTTGTGTGTGTGTCAATTTGTGTGTGAGTGTTTTTTGTGAGTGTTTGTGTGTGTGAGTGTTTGAGTGTGTGAGTGTTTGTGTGTGTGAGTGTTTGAGTGTGTGAGTGTTTGTGTGTGTGAGTGTTTGTGTGTGTGTTTGAGTGTTTGTGTGTGTGTGTTAGTTTGTGTGTTAGTTTGCGTGTGTGAGTGTTTGTGTGTGTGAGTGTGTGAGAGTTTGTGTGTGTTAATTTGTGTTTGCGTGTTTCTGTGTGTGAGTGTTTGTGTGTCTGTCAATTTGTGTGTGAGTGTTTTTGTGTGTTTGTGTGTGTTTGAGTGTGTGAGTGTTTGTGTGTGAGTGTTTGAATGTGTGTGTGTTTGAGTGTGTTTGTGTGTGTGAGTGTTTGAGTGTGTGAGTGTTTGTGTGTGTGAGTCTTAGTTTGTGTGTTAGTTTGCGTGTGTGAGTGTTTGTGTGTCTGTTTGTTAGTTTGTGTGTGTGTTCATTTGTGTGTTAGTGTTCATGTGTGTGAGTGTTTGTGTGTGTGTCAAATTGTGTGTGAGTGTTTTGTGTGTGTTTGAGTGTGTGAGTGTTTGTGTGTGAGTGTTTGAATGTGTGTGTGTTTGAGTGTGTGAGTGTTTGTGTGTGTGAGTGTTTGAGTGTGTGAGTGTTTGAGTGTGTGAGTGAGTGTTTGAGTGTGTGAGTGTTTGAGTGTGTAAGTGTGTTAGTGTTTGAGTGTTTGTGTGTGTGAGTGTCTGTGTGTGTGAGTGTTTAAGTGTGTGAGTGTTTGTGTGTGTGAGTGTTTGTGTGTGTGAGTGTTTGAGTGTGTGAGTGTTTGAGTGTGTGAGTGTTTGTGTGTGTGTGAGTTTGTGTATGAGCTTGTGTGTGTGTTTGTGTGTGTGTTAGTTTGTGTATGTGTTTGTTTGTGTGTGAGTTTGTGTTAGTTTGTGTGTGTGTTTGTGTGTGTGTGAGTTTGTGTTAGTTTGTGTGTGTGTTTGTGTGTGTGTGAGTTTGTGTATGTGTGTGTGTATTTGTGTTAACTGTGTGTGTGTGAGTCTGTGTGTGTGTGTTTGTGTTAGTTTGTGTGTGTGTTTGTGTGTGTGAGTGTTTGTCTGTGTGAGTGTTTGAGTGATTGTGTGTGTTAGTGTTTTTGTGTGTGTGTGTTTGTGTGTGTGTGAGTTTGTGTCTGTGTGTGTTTGTGTTAGTTTGTGTGTGTGTGAGTTTGTGTGTGTGTGTGTGTTTCTGTTAGTTTGTGTGTGTATTTGTGTGTGTTAGTGTTTATGTGTGTGAGTGTTTGTGTGTGTTTATGTGTGTGAGTGTTTGAGTGTGTGTTTGTTTGTGAGTGTTTATGTGTGTGAGTGTTTGAGTGTGTATTTGTTTGTGAGTGTTTATGTTTGTGAGTGTTTGAGTGTGTGTTTGTGAGTGTTTATGTGTGTGAGTGTTTGTGTGTGTGAGTGTTTGAGTGTGTGAGTGTTTTTTGTGAGTGTTTGTGTGTGTGAGTGTGTGAGAGTTTGTGTGTGTTAATTTGTGTTTGCGTGTTTCTGTGTGTGAGTGTTTGTGTGTCTGTCAATTTGTGTGTGAGTGTTTTTTGTGAGTGTTTGTGTGTGTGAGTGTTTGAGTGTGTGAGTGTTTGTGTGTGTGAGTGAGTGTTAGTTTGTGTGTTAGTTTGCGTGTGTGAGTGTTTGTGTGTCTGTTTGTTAGTTTGTGTGTGTGTTCATTTGTGTGTGAGTGTTCATGTGTGTCAGTGTTTGTGTGTGTGTCAAATTGTGTGTGAGGGTTTTTTGTGTGTTTGTGTGTGTTTCAGTGTGTGAGTGTTTGTGTGTGAGTGATTGTGTGTGTTAGTGTTTGTGTGTGTTAGTGTGTGTGTGAGTTTGTGTGTGTGTGTGTTTGTGTTAGTTTGTGTGTGTGAGTTTATGTGTGTGTGTGTTTGTTTTTGTTAGTTTGTGTGTGTGTTTGTGTGTGTGAGTGTTTGTCTGTGTGAGTGTTTGAGTGTGTGAGTGATTGTGTGTGTTAGTGTTTGTGTGTGTTTGTTAGTGTGTGTGTGAGTTTGTGTGTGTGTGTCTTTGTGTTAGTTTGTGTGTGTGTGAGTTTATGTGTGTGTGTTTGTTTTTGTTAGTTTGTGTGTGTGTTTGTGTGTGTGAGTGTTTGTGTGTGTGAGTGTTTGTCTGTGTGAGTGTTTGAGTGTGTGAGTGATTGTGTGTGTTAGTGTTTGTGTGTGTGTGTTTGTGTGTGTATGAGTTTGTGTGTGTGTGTGTGTGTGTGTTAGTTTGTGTGTGTGTGAGTTTGTGTGTGTGTGTGTTTGTGTGTGTTTGTGTGAGTGTTTGTGTGTGTTTATGTGTGTGAGTGTTTGAGTGTGCGTTTGTTTGTGAGTGTTTATGTGTGTGAGTGTTTGAGTGTGTGTTTGTTTGTGTTTATGTGTGTGAGTGTTTGAGTGTGTGTTTGTGAGTGTTTATGTGTGTGAGTGTTTGTGTGTGTGAGTGTTTGAGTGTGTGAGTGTTTTTTGTGAGTGTTTGGGTGTGTGAGTGTGTGAGAGTTTGTGTGTGTTAATTTGTGTTTGCGTGTTTCTGTGTGTGAGTGTTTGTGTGTGTGTCAATTTGTGTGTGAGTGTTTTTTGTGAGTGTTTGTGTGTGTGAGTGTTTGAGTGTGTGAGTGTTTGTGTGTGTGAGTGTTTGAGTGTGTGAGTGTTTGTGTGTGTGAGTGTTTGTGTGTGTGTTTGAGTGTTTGTGTCTGTGTGTTAGTTTGTGTGTTAGTTTGCGTGTGTGAGTGTTTGTGTGTGTGAGTGTGTGAGAGTTTGTGTGTGTTAATTTGTGTTTGCGTGTTTCTGTGTGTGAGTGTTTGTGTGTCTGTCAATTTGTGTGTGAGTGTTTTTGTGTGTTTGTGTGTGTTTGAGTGTGTGAGTGTTTGTGTGTGAGTGTTTGAATGTGTGTGTGTTTGAGTGTGTTTGTGTGTGTGAGTGTTTGAGTGTGTGAGTGTTTGTGTGTGTGAGTCTTAGTTTGTGTGTTAGTTTGCGTGTGTGAGTGTTTGTGTGTCTGTTTGTTAGTTTGTGTGTGTGTTCATTTGTGTGTTAGTGTTCATGTGTGTGAGTGTTTGTGTGTGTGTCAAATTGTGTGTGAGTGTTTTGTGTGTGTTTGAGTGTGTGAGTGTTTGTGTGTGAGTGTTTGAATGTGTGTGTGTTTGAGTGTGTGAGTGTTTGTGTGTGTGAGTGTTTGAGTGTGTGAGTGTTTGAGTGTGTGAGTGAGTGTTTGAGTGTGTGAGTGTTTGAGTGTGTAAGTGTGTTAGTGTTTGAGTGTTTGTGTGTGTGAGTGTCTGTGTGTGTGAGTGTTTAAGTGTGTGAGTGTTTGTGTGTGTGAGTGTTTGTGTGTGTGAGTGTTTGAGTGTGTGAGTGTTTGAGTGTGTGAGTGTTTGTGTGTGTGTGAGTTTGTGTATGAGCTTGTGTGTGTGTTTGTGTGTGTGTTAGTTTGTGTATGTGTTTGTTTGTGTGTGAGTTTGTGTTAGTTTGTGTGTGTGTTTGTGTGTGTGTGAGTTTGTGTTAGTTTGTGTGTGTGTTTGTGTGTGTGTGAGTTTGTGTATGTGTGTGTGTATTTGTGTTAACTGTGTGTGTGTGAGTCTGTGTGTGTGTGTTTGTGTTAGTTTGTGTGTGTGTTTGTGTGTGTGAGTGTTTGTCTGTGTGAGTGTTTGAGTGATTGTGTGTGTTAGTGTTTTTGTGTGTGTGTGTTTGTGTGTGTGTGAGTTTGTGTCTGTGTGTGTTTGTGTTAGTTTGTGTGTGTGTGAGTTTGTGTGTGTGTGTGTGTTTCTGTTAGTTTGTGTGTGTATTTGTGTGTGTTAGTGTTTATGTGTGTGAGTGTTTGTGTGTGTTTATGTGTGTGAGTGTTTGAGTGTGTGTTTGTTTGTGAGTGTTTATGTGTGTGAGTGTTTGAGTGTGTATTTGTTTGTGAGTGTTTATGTTTGTGAGTGTTTGAGTGTGTGTTTGTGAGTGTTTATGTGTGTGAGTGTTTGTGTGTGTGAGTGTTTGAGTGTGTGAGTGTTTTTTGTGAGTGTTTGTGTGTGTGAGTGTGTGAGAGTTTGTGTGTGTTAATTTGTGTTTGCGTGTTTCTGTGTGTGAGTGTTTGTGTGTCTGTCAATTTGTGTGTGAGTGTTTTTTGTGAGTGTTTGTGTGTGTGAGTGTTTGAGTGTGTGAGTGTTTGTGTGTGTGAGTGAGTGTTAGTTTGTGTGTTAGTTTGCGTGTGTGAGTGTTTGTGTGTCTGTTTGTTAGTTTGTGTGTGTGTTCATTTGTGTGTGAGTGTTCATGTGTGTCAGTGTTTGTGTGTGTGTCAAATTGTGTGTGAGGGTTTTTTGTGTGTTTGTGTGTGTTTCAGTGTGTGAGTGTTTGTGTGTGAGTGATTGTGTGTGTTAGTGTTTGTGTGTGTTAGTGTGTGTGTGAGTTTGTGTGTGTGTGTGTTTGTGTTAGTTTGTGTGTGTGAGTTTATGTGTGTGTGTGTTTGTTTTTGTTAGTTTGTGTGTGTGTTTGTGTGTGTGAGTGTTTGTCTGTGTGAGTGTTTGAGTGTGTGAGTGATTGTGTGTGTTAGTGTTTGTGTGTGTGTGTTTGTGTGTGTATGAGTTTGTGTGTGTGTGTGTTTGTGTTAGTTTGTGTGAGTGTTTGTGTGTGTTTATGTGTGTGAGTGTTTGAGTGTGCGTTTGTTTGTGAGTGTTTATGTGTGTGAGAGTTTGAGTGTGTGTTTGTTTGTGTTTATGTGTGTGAGTGTTTGAGTGTGTGTTTGTGAGTGTTTATGTGTGTGAGTGTTTGTGTGTGTGAGTGTTTGAGTGTGTGTTTGAGTGTGTGAGTGTGAGTATTTGTGAGTGTTTGTGTGTGTGAGTGTTTGAGTGTGTGAGTGATTGTGTGTGTTAGTGTTTGTGTTTGTGAGTGTTTGAGTGTGTGAGTGTTTAAGTGTGTGAGTGTTTGTGTGTTTGAGTGTGTGAGTGTTTGAGTGTGTGAGTGTTTGAGTGTGTGAGTGTTTGAGTGTGTTAGTGTTTGAGTGTGTGAGTGTTTGTGTGTTTGAGTGTGTGAGTGTTTGAGTGTGTGAGTGTTTGTGTGTGTGAGTGTTTGAGTGTGTGAGTGTGTTAGTGTTTGAGTGTTTGTGTGTGTGAGTGTCTGTGTGTGTGTGTTTGAGTGTGTGAGTGTTTGTGTGTGTGAGTGTTTGTGTGTGAGTGTTTGAGTGTTTGAGTGTGTGAGTGTTTGAGTGTGTGAGTGTGTGAGTGTTTGTGTGTGTGTGAGTTTGTGTGTGAGCTTGTGTGTGTGTTTGTGTGTGTCTTAGTTTGTGTGTGTGTTAGTTTGTGTATGTGTTTGTTTGTGTGTGAGTTTGTGCTAGTTTGTGTGTGTGTTTGTGTGTGTGTGAGTTTGTGTTAGTTTGTGTGTGTGTTTGTGTGTGTGTGAGATTGTGTGTGTGTTTGTGTTAGTTTGTGTGTGTGTGTGTGTGTGAGTTTGTCTGTGTTTGTGTGTCTGTGTTAGTTTGTGTGTGTGTTTGTGTGTGTGAGTGTTTGTCTGTGTGAGTGTTTGAGTGTGTGAGTGATTGTGTGTGTTAGTGTTTGTGTGTGTGTGTGTGTTTGTGTTAGTTTGTGTGAGTGTTTGTGTGTGTTTATGTGTGTGAGTGTTTGAGTGTGCGTTTGTTTGTGAGTGTTTATGTGTGTGAGTGTTTGAGTGTGTGTTTGTGAGTGTTTATGTGTGTGAGTGTTTGTGTGTGTGAGTGTTTGAGTGTGTGAGTGTTTTTTGTGAGTGTTTGGGTGTGTGAGTGTGTGAGAGTTTGTGTGTGTTAATTTGTGTTTGCGTGTTTCTGTGTGTGAGTGTTTGTGTGTGTGTCAATTTGTGTGTGAGTGTTTTTTGTGAGTGTTTGTGTGTGTGAGTGTTTGAGTGTGTGAGTGTTTGTGTGTGTGAGTGTTTGTGTGTGTGTTTGAGTGTTTGTGTGTGTGTGTTAGTTTGTGTGTTAGTTTGCGTGTGTGAGTGTTTGTGTGTGTGAGTGTGTGAGAGTTTGTGTGTGTTAATTTGTGTTTGCGTGTTTCTGTGTGTGAGTGTTTGTTTGTCTGTCAATTTGTGTGTGAGTGTTTTTTGTGAGTGTTTGTGTGTGTGAGTGTTTGAGTGTGTGAGTGTTTGTGTGTGTGAGTCTTAGTTTGTGTGTTAGTTTGCGTGTGTGAGTGTTTGTGTGTCTGTTTGTTAGTTTGTGTGTGTGTTCATTTGTGTGTTAGTGTTCATGTGTGTGAGTGTTTGTGTGTGTGTCAAATTGTGTGTGAGTGTTTTGTGTGTGTTTGTGTGTGTTTGAGTGTGTGAGTGTTTGTGTGTGAGTGTTTGAATGTGTGTGTGTTTGAGTGTGTGAGTGTTTGTGTGTGTGAGTGTTTGAGTGTGTGAGTGTTTGAGTGTGTAAGTGAGTGTTTGAGTGTGTGAGTGTTTGAGTGTGTAAGTGTGTTAGTGTTTGAGTGTTTGTGTGTGTGAGTGTCTGTGTGTGTGAGTGTTTGAGTGTGTGAGTGTTTGTGTGTGTGAGTGTTTGTGTGTGTGAGTGTTTGAGTGTTTGAGTGTGTGAGTGTTTGAGTGTGTGAGTGTTTGTGTGTGTGTGAGTTTGTGTATGAGCTTGTGTGTGTGTTTGTGTGTGTGTTAGTTTGTGTGTGTGTTAGTTTGTGTATGTGTTTGTTTGTGTGTGAGTTTGTGTTAGTTTGTGTGTGTGTTTGTGTGTGTGTGAGTTTGTGTTAGTTTGTGTGTGTGTTTGTGTGTGTGTGAGTTTGTGTGTGTGTGTGTGTGTTTGTGTTAACTGTGTGTGTGTGAGTCTGTGTGTGTGTGTGTGTTTGTGTTAGTTTGTGTGTGTGTTCATCTGTGTGTGAGTGTTCATGTGTGTGAGTGTTTGTGTGTGTGTCAAATTGTGTGTGAGGGTTTTTTGTGTGTTTGTGTGTGTTTGAGTGTGTGAGTGTTTGTGTGTGAGTGATTGTGTGTGTTAGTGTTTGTGTGTGTTAGTGTTTGTGTGTGTTAGTGTGTGTGTGAGTTTGTGTGTGTTTGTGTTAGTTTGTGTGTGTGTGTGTGTGAGTTTATGTGTGTGTGTTTGTTTTTGTTAGTTTGTGTGTGTGTTTGTGTGTGTGAGTGTTTGTCTGTGTGTGAGTTTGTGTGTGTGAGTGTTTGTCTGTGTGAGTGTTTGAGTGTGTGAGTGATTGTGTGTGTTAGTGTTTGTGTGTGTGTGTTTGTGTGTGTATGAGTTTGTGTGTGTGTGTGTGTTTGTGTTAGTTTGTGTGAGTGTTTGTGTGTGTTTATGTGTGTGAGTGTTTGAGTGTGCGTTTGTTTGTGAGTGTTTATGTGTGTGAGTGTTTGAGTGTGTGTTTGTTTGTGTTTATGTGTGTGAGTGTTTGAGTGTGTGTTTGTGAGTGTTTATGTGTGTGAGTGTTTGTGTGTGTGAGTGTTTGAGTGTGTGAGTGTTTTTTGTGAGTGTTTGGGTGTGTGAGTGTGTGAGAGTTTGTGTGTGTTAATTTGTGTTTGCGTGTTTCTGTGTGTGAGTGTTTGTGTGTGTGTCAATTTGTGTGTGAGTGTTTTTTGTGAGTGTTTGTGTGTGTGTGAGTGTTTGAGTGTGTGAGTGTTTGTATGTGTGAGTGTTTGTGTGTGTGTTTGAGTGTTTGTGTGTGTGTGTTAGTTTGTGTGTTAGTTTGCGTGTGTGAGTGTTTGTGTGTGTGAGTGTGTGAGAGTTTTTGTGTGTTAATTTGTGTTTGCGTGTTTCTGTGTGTGAGTGTTTGTGTGTCTGTCAATTTGTGTGTGAGTGTTTTTTGTGAGTGTTTGTGTGTGTGAGTGTTTGAGTGTGTGAGTGTTTGTGTGTGTGAGTCTTAGTTTGTGTGTTAGTTTGCGTGTGTGAGTGTTTGTGTGTCTGTTTGTTAGTTTGTGTGTGTGTTCATTTGTGTGTTAGTGTTCATGTGTGTGAGTGTTTGTGTGTGTTTGTGTGTGTTTGAGTGTGTGAGTGTTTGTGTGTGAGTGTTTGAATGTGTGTGTGTTTGAGTGTGTGAGTGTTTGTGTGTGTGAGTGTTTGAGTGTGTGAGTGTTTGAGTGTGTGATTGAGTGTTTGAGTGTTTGAGTGTGTGAGTGTTTGAGTGTGTAAGTGTGTTAGTGTTTGAGTGTTTGTGTGTGTGAGTGTCTTTGTGTGTGAGTGTTTGTGTGTGTGAGTGTTTGAGTGTGTGAGTGTTTGAGTGTGTGAGTGTTTGTGTGTGTGTGAGTTTGTGTATGAGCTTGTGTGTGTGTTTGTGTGTGTGTTAGTTTGTGTGTGTGTTAGTTTGTGTATGTGTTTGTTTGTGTGTGAGTTTGTGTTAGTTTGTGTGTGTGTTTGTGTGTGTGTGAGTTTGTGTTAGTTTGTGTGTGTGTTTGTGTGTGTGTGAGTTTGTGTGTGTGTGTGTGTGTGTTTGTGTTAACTGTGTGTGTGTGAGTCTGTGTGTGTGTGTGTTTGTGTTAGTTTGTGTGTGTGTTTGTGTGTGTGAGTGTTTGTCTGTGTGAGTGTTTGAGTGATTGTGTGTGTTAGTGTTTTTGTGTGTGTGTGTTTGTGTGTGTGTGAGTTTGTGTGTGTGTGTGTTTGTGTTAGTTTGTGTGTCTGTTAGTTTGTGTATGTGTTTGTTTGTGTGTGAGTTTGTGTTAGTTTGTGTGTGTGAGTTTGTGTTAGTTTTTGTGTGTGTGTTTGTGTGTGTGTGAGTTTGTGTATGTGTGTGTGTTTGTGTTTGTCTGTGTGTGTGTTTGTGTGTGTGTTAGTGTTTGTCTGTGTGAGTGTTTGAGTGTGTGAGTGTTTGAGTGTGTAAGTGTGTGAGTGTTTGAGTGTTTGTGTGTGTGAGTGTCTGTGTGTGTGAGTGTTTGAGTGTGTGAGTGTTTGTGTGTGTGAGTGTTTGTGTGTGTGAGTGTTTGAGAGTTTGAGTGTGTGAGTGTTTGAGTGTGTGAGTGTTTGTGTGTGTGAGTTTGTGTGTGAGCTTGTGTGTGTGTTTTTGTGTGTGTGTTAGTTTGTGTATGTGTTTGTTTGTGTGTGAGTTTGTGTTAGTTTGTGTGTGTGTGAGTTTGTGTTAGTTTGTGTGTGTGTTTGTGTTTGTGTGAGTTTGTGTGTGTGTGTGTGTTTGTGTTAGTTTGTGTGTGTGTGAGTTTGTGTGTGTGTGTTTGTTTGTGTTAGTTTGTGTGTGTGAGTGTTTGTCTGTGTGTGTGTTTGTGTGTGTGAGTGTTTGTCTGTGTGAGTGTTTGAGTGTGTGAGTGATTGTGTGTGTTAGTGTTTGTGTGTGTGTGTTTGTGTGTGTGTGAGTTTTTGTGTGTGTGTGTGTGTTTGTGTTAGTTTGTGCGTGTGTTTGTGTGTGTTAGTGTTTGTGTATGTGAGTGTTTGTGTGTGTTTACGTGTGTGAGTGTTTGAGTGTGTGTTTGTGAGTGTTTATGTGCGTGAGTGTTTGAGTGTGTGTTTGTTTGTGAGTGTTTATGTGTGTGAGTGTTTGAGTGTGTGTTTGTGAGTGTTTGAGTGTGTGAGAGTTTTTTGTGAGTGTGTGAGTGATTGTGTGTGTGAGTGATTGTGTGTGTGAGTGTTTGTGTGTGTGAGTGTTTGAGTGTGTGAGTGTGTGAGTGTTTGAGTGTGTGAGTGAGTTAGTGTTTGTGTTTGAGTGTCTGTGTGTGTGAGTGTTTGAGTGTGTGAGTGTTTGTGTGTGTGAGTGTTTGAGTGTGTGACTGTGTGAGTGTTTGAGTGTGTGAGTGTTTGAGTGTTTGACTGTGTGAGTGTTTGAGCGTGTGAGTGTTTGAGTGTGTGAGTGTTTGTGTGTGTGAGTGTTTGTGTGTGTGAGTGTTTGAGTGTGTGAGTGTTTGAGTGTGTGAGTGTTTGTGTGTTTGAGTGTGTGAGTGTTTGAGTGTGTGAGTGTTTGTTTGTGATTGTTTGTCTGTGTGAGTGTTTGTTTGTGATTGTTTGTCTGTGTGAGTGTGAGTGTTTGTGAGTGTTTGTGTGTGTTCGTGTCTGTGTGAGTGTTTGAGTGTTTGAGTGTGTGAGTGTGTGAGTGTTTGTTTGTGATTGTTTGTCTGTGTGAGTGTGAGTGTTTGTGAGTGGTTGTGTGTGTTCGTGTTTGAGTGTGTGAGTGTGTTAGTGTTTGTGTGCGTGAGTGTCTGTGTGTGTGAGTGTTTGAGTGTGTGAGTGTTTGAGTGTGTGAGTGTGTGTGTGAGTGTTTGAGTGTGTGAGTGTTTGAGTGTGTGAGTGTTTGTGAGTGTTTGTGTGTGTGAGTGTTTGAGTGTGTGAGTGTTTGAGTGTGTGAGTGTTTGTGTGTGTGAGTGTTTTAGTGTGTGAGTGTTTGAGTGTGTGAGTGTTTGTTTGTGATTGTTTGTTTGTGTGAGTGTGAGTGTGTGAGCGTGTGAGTGTGTGAGTGTTTGAGTGTGTGAGTGTTTGTTTGTGATTGTTTGTCTGTGTCAGTGTGTGAGTGTGAGTGTTTGTGTGTGTGAGTGTTTGAGTGTGTGAGTGTGTGAGTGTGTTAGTGTTTGTGTGTGTGAGTGTCTGTGTGTGTGAGTGTTTGAGTGTGTGAGTGTTTGTGTGTGTGAGTGTTTGTGTGTGTGTGTAAGTTTTTGAGTGTGTGAGTGTTTGAGTGTGTGAGTGTATGTGTGTGTGTTTGTGTGTGTGAGTGTTTGAGTGTGTGAGTGTTTGAGTGTGTGAGTGTTTGAGTGTGTGAGTGTTTGAGTGTGTGAGTGTTTGTGTGTGTGAGTGTTTGTGTGTGTGAGTGTTTGAGTGTGTGAGTGTTTGTTTGTGATTGTTTGTCTGTGTGAGTGTGTGAGTGTTTGAGTGTGTGAGTGTGTGAGTGTTTGTTTGTGATTGTTTTTCTGTGTGAGTGTGTGAGTGTGAGTGTTTGTGAGTGTTTGTGTGTGTGAGTGTCTGTGTGTGTGAGTGTTTGAGTGTGTGAGTGTTTGAGTGTGTGAGTGTTTGTGTGTGTTAGTGTTTGAGTGTGTGAGTGTGTTAGTGTTTGAGTGTTTGTGTGTGTGAGTGTCTGTGTGTGTGAGTGTTTGAGTGTGTGAGTGTTTGAGTGTGTGAGTGTTTGTGTGTGTGAGTGTTTGAATGTGTGAGTGTTTGAGTGTGTGAGTGTTTGAGTGTGTGAGTGTTTGTGTGTGTGAGTGTTTGAGTGTGTGAGTGTTTGAGTGTGTGAGTGTTTGTGTGTGTGAGTGTTTGTGTGTTTGAGTGTGTGAGTGTTTGAGTGTGTGAGTGTTTGAGTGTTTGTGTGTGTGAGTGTGTGAGTGTCTGTGTGTGTGAGTGTTTGGGTGTGTGAGTGTTTGTGTGTGTGAGTGAGTGTTAGTTTGTGTGTTAGTTTGTGTGTGTGAGTGTTTGTGTGTCTGTTTGTTAGTTTGTGTGTGTGTTCATCTGTGTGTGAGTGTTCATGTGTGTGAGTGTTTGTGTGTGTGTCAAATTGTGTGTGAGGGTTTTTTGTGTGTTTGTGTGTGTTTGAGTGTGTGAGTGTTTGTGTGTGAGTGATTGTGTGTGTTAGTGTTTGTGTGTGTTAGTGTGTGTGTGAGTTTGTGTGTGTGTGTGTTTGTGTTAGTTTGTGTGTGTGTGTGTGAGTTTATGTGTGTGTGTTTGTTTTTGTTAGTTTGTGTGTGTGTTTGTGTGTGTGAGTGTTTGTCTGTGTGTGTGTTTGTGTGTGTGAGTGTTTGTCTGTGTGAGTGTTTGAGTGTGTGAGTGATTGTGTGTGTTAGTGTTTGTGTGTGTGTGTTTGTGTGTGTATGAGTTTGTGTGTGTGTGTGTTTGTGTTAGTTTGTGTGAGTGTTTGTGTGTGTTTATGTGTGTGAGTGTTTGAGTGTGCGTTTGTTTGTGAGTGTTTATGTGTGTGAGTGTTTGAGTGTGTGTTTGTTTGTGTTTATGTGTGTGAGTGTTTGAGTGTGTGTTTGTGAGTGTTTATGTGTGTGAGTGTTTGTGTGTGTGAGTGTTTGAGTGTGTGAGTGTTTTTTGTGAGTGTTTGGGTGTGTGAGTGTGTGAGAGTTTGTGTGTGTTAATTTGTGTTTGCGTGTTTCTGTGTGTGAGTGTTTGTGTGTGTGTCAATTTGTGTGTGAGTGTTTTTTGTGAGTGTTTGTGTGTGTGTGAGTGTTTGAGTGTGTGAGTGTTTGTGTGTGTGAGTGTTTGTGTGTGTGTTTGAGTGTTTGTGTGTGTGTGTTAGTTTGTGTGTTAGTTTGCGTGTGTGAGTGTTTGTGTGTGTGAGTGTGTGAGAGTTTGTGTGTGTTAATTTGTGTTTGCGTGTTTCTGTGTGTGAGTGTTTGTGTGTCTGTCAATTTGTGTGTGAGTGTTTTTTGTGAGTGTTTGTGTGTGTGAGTGTTTGAGTGTGTGAGTGTTTGAGTGTGTGAGTGTTTGTGTGTGTGAGTGTTTTAGTGTGTGAGTGTTTGAGTGTGTGAGTGTTTTTTTTGTGATTGTTTGTTTGTGTGAGTGTGAGTGTGTGAGCGTGTGAGTGTGTGTGTTTGAGTGTGTGAGTGTTTGTTTGTGATTGTTTGTCTGTGTGAGTGTGTGAGTGTGAGTGTTTGTGTGTGTGAGTGTTTGAGTGTGTGAGTGTGTGAGTGTGTTAGTGTTTGTGTGTGTGAGTGTCTGTGTGTGTGTGTAAGTTTTTGAGTGTGTGAGTGTTTGAGTGTGTGAGTGTATGTGTGTGTGTTTGTGTGTGTGAGTGTTTGAGTGCGTGAGTGTTTGAGTGTGTGAGTGTTTGAGTGTGTGAGTGTTTGAGTGTGTGAGTGTTTGAGTGTGTGAGTGTTTGTGTGTGTGAGTGTTTGTGTGTGTGAGTGTTTGAGTGTGTGAGTGTTTGTTTGTGATTGTTTGTCTGTGTGAGTGTGTGAGTGTTTGAGTGTGTGAGTGTTTGTTTGTGATTGTTTTTCTGTGTGAGTGTGTGAGTGTGAGTGTTTGTGTTTGTGTGTGTTAGTGTTTGAGTGTGTGAGTGTGTTAGTGTTTGAGTGTTTGTGTGTGTGAGTGTCTGTGTGTGTGAGTGTTTGAGTGTGTGAGTGTTTGAGTGTGTGAGTGTTTGTGTGTGTGAGTGTTTGAATGTGTGAGTGTTTGAGTGTGTGAGTGTTTGAGTGTGTGAGTGTTTGTGTGTGTGAGTGTTTGAGTGTGTGAGTGTTTGAGTGTGTGTGTGTCAAATTGTGTGTGAGTGTTTTGTGTGTTTGAGTGTGTGAGTGTTTGTGTGTGAGTGTTTGAATGTGTGTGTGTTTGAGTGTGTGAGTGTTTGTGTGTGTGAGTGTTTGAGTGTGTGAGTGTTTGAGTGTGTGAGTGAGTGTTTGAGTGTGTGAGTGTTTGAGTGTGTAAGTGTGTTAGTGTTTGAGTGTTTGTGTGTGTGAGTGTCTGTGTGTGTGAGTGTTTAAGTGTGTGAGTGTTTGTGTGTGTGAGTGTTTGTGTGTGTGAGTGTTTGAGTGTTTGAGTGTGTGAGTGTTTGAGTGTGTGAGTGTTTGTGTGTGTGTGAGTTTGTGTATGAGCTTGTGTGTGTGTTTGTGTGTGTGTTAGTTTGTGTATGTGTTTGTTTGTGTGTGAGTTTGTGTTAGTTTGTGTGTGTGTTTGTGTGTGTGTGAGTTTGTGTTAGTTTGTGTGTGTGTTTGTGTGTGTGTGAGTTTGTGTGTGTGTGTGTGTATTTGTGTTAACTGTGTGTGTGTGAGTCTGTGTGTGTGTGTTTGTGTTAGTTTGTGTGTGTGAGTGTTTGTCTGTGTGAGTGTTTGAGTGATTGTGTGTGTTAGTGTTTTTGTGTGTGTGTGTTTGTGTGTGTGTGAGTTTGTGTCTGTGTGTGTTTGTGTTAGTTTGTGTGTGTGTGAGTTTGTGTGTGTGTGTTTCTGTTAGTTTGTGTGTGTATTTGTGTGTGTTAGTGTTTATGTGTGTGAGTGTTTGTGTGTGTTTATGTGTGTGAGTGTTTGAGTGTGTGTTTGTTTGTGAGTGTTTATGTTTGTGAGTGTTTGAGTGTGTGTTTGTGAGTGTTTATGTGTGTGAGTGTTTGTGTGTGTGAGTGTTTGAGTGTGTGAGTGTTTGTGTGTGTGAGTGTGTGAGAGTTTGTGTGTGTTAATTTGTGTTTGCGTGTTTCTGTGTGTGAGTGTTTGTGTGTCTGTCAATTTGTGTGTGAGTGTTTTTTGTGAGTGTTTGTGTGTGTGAGTGTTTGAGTGTGTGAGTGTTTGTGTGTGTGAGTGAGTGTTAGTTTGTGTGTTAGTTTGCGTGTGTGAGTGTTTGTGTGTCTGTTTGTTAGTTTGTGTGTGTGTTCATTTGTGTGTGAGTGTTCATGTGTGTCAGTGTTTGTGTGTGTGTCAAATTGTGTGTGAGGGTTTTTTGTGTGTTTGTGTGTGTTTGAGTGTGTGAGTGTTTGTGTGTGAGTGATTGTGTGTGTTAGTGTTTGTGTGTGTTAGTGTGTGTGTGAGTTTGTGTGTGTGTGTGTTTGTGTTAGTTTGTGTGTGTGAGTTTATGTGTGTGTGTGTTTGTTTTTGTTAGTTTGTGTGTGTGTTTGTGTGTGTGAGTGTTTGTCTGTGTGAGTGTTTGAGTGTGTGAGTGATTGTGTGTGTTAGTGTTTGTGTGTGTGTGTTTGTGTGTGTATGAGTTTGTGTGTGTGTGTGTTTGTGTTAGTTTGTGTGAGTGTTTGTGTGTGTTTATGTGTGTGAGTGTTTGAGTGTGCGTTTGTTTGTGAGTGTTTATGTGTGTGAGAGTTTGAGTGTGTGTTTGTTTGTGTTTATGTGTGTGAGTGTTTGAGTGTGTGTTTGTGAGTGTTTATGTGTGTGAGTGTTTGTGTGTGTGAGTGTTTGAGTGTGTGTGTTTGAGTGTGTGAGTGTGAGTATTTGTGAGTGTTTGTGTGTGTGAGTGTTTGAGTGTGTGAGTGATTGTGTGTGTTAGTGTTTGTGTTTGTGAGTGTTTGAGTGTGTGAGTGTTTAAGTGTGTGAGTGTTTGTGTGTTTGAGTGTGTGAGTGTTTGAGTGTGTGAGTGTTTGAGTGTGTTAGTGTTTGAGTGTGTGAGTGTTTGTGTGTTTGAGTGTGTGAGTGTTTGAGTGTGTGAGTGTTTGTGTGTGTGAGTGTTTGAGTGTGTGAGTGTGTTAGTGTTTGAGTGTTTGTGTGTGTGAGTGTCTGTGTGTGTGTGTTTGAGTGTGTGAGTGTTTGTGTGTGTGAGTGTTTGTGTGTGAGTGTTTGAGTGTTTGAGTGTGTGAGTGTTTGAGTGTGTGAGTGTGTGACTGTTTGTGTGTGTGTGAGTTTGTGTGTGAGCTTGTGTGTGTGTTTGTGTGTGTCTTAGTTTGTGTGTGTGTTAGTTTGTGTATGTGTTTGTTTGTGTGTGAGTTTGTGTTAGTTTGTGTGTGTGTTTGTGTGTGTGTGAGTTTGTGTTAGTTTGTGTGTGTGTTTGTGTGTGTGTGAGATTGTGTGTGTGTTTGTGTTAGTTTGTGTGTGTGTGTGTGTGTGAGTTTGTCTGTGTTTGTGTGTCTGTGTTAGTTTGTGTGTGTGTTTGTGTGTGTGAGTGTTTGTCTGTGTGAGTGTTTGAGTGTGTGAGTGATTGTGTGTGTTAGTGTTTGTGTGTGTGTGTGTGTTTGTGTTAGTTTGTGTGAGTGTTTGTGTGTGTTTATGTGTGTGAGTGTTTGAGTGTGCGTTTGTTTGTGAGTGTTTATGTGTGTGAGTGTTTGAGTGTGTGTTTGTTTGTATTTATGTGTGTGAGTGTTTGAGTGTGTGTTTGTGAGTGTTTATGTGTGTGAGTGTTTGTGTGTGTGAGTGTTTGAGTGTGTGAGTGTTTTTTGTGAGTGTTTGGGTGTGTGAGTGTGTGAGAGTTTGTGTGTGTTAATTTGTGTTTGCGTGTTTCTTTGTGTGAGTGTTTGTGTGTGTGTCAATTTGTGTGTGAGTGTTTTTTGTGAGTGTTTGTGTGTGTGAGTGTTTGAGTGTGTGAGTGTTTGTGTGTGTGAGTGTTTGAGTGTGTGAGTGTTTGTGTGTGTGAGTGTTTGTGTGTGTGTTTGAGTGTTTGTGTGTGTGTGTTAGTTTGTGTGTTAGTTTGCGTGTGTGAGTGTTTGTGTGTGTGAGTGTGTGAGAGTTTGTGTGTGTTAATTTGTGTTTGCGTGTTTCTGTGTGTGAGTGTTTGTTTGTCTGTCAATTTGTGTGTGAGTGTTTTTTGTGAGTGTTTGTGTGTGTGAGTGTTTGAGTGTGTGAGTGTTTGTGTGTGTGAGTCTTAGTTTGTGTGTTAGTTTGCGTGTGTGAGTGTTTGTGTGTCTGTTTGTTAGTTTGTGTGTGTGTTCATTTGTGTGTTAGTGTTCATGTGTGTGAGTGTTTGTGTGTGTGTCAAATTGTGTGTGAGTGTTTTGTGTGTGTTTGTGTGTGTTTGAGTGTGTGAGTGTTTGTGTGTGAGTGTTTGAATGTGTGTGTGTTTGAGTGTGTGAGTGTTTGTGTGTGTGAGTGTTTGAGTGTGTGAGTGTTTGAGTGTGTAAGTGAGTGTTTGAGTGTGTGAGTGTTTGAGTGTGTAAGTGTGTTAGTGTTTGAGTGTTTGTGTGTGTGAGTGTCTGTGTGTGTGAGTGTTTGAGTGTGTGAGTGTTTGTGTGTGTGAGTGTTTGAGTGTTTGAGTGTGTGAGTGTTTGATTGTGTGAGTGTTTGTGTGTTTTTGAGTTTGTGTATGAGCTTGTGTGTGTGTTTGTGTGTGTGTTAGTTTGTGTGTGTGTTAGTTTGTGTATGTGTTTGTTTGTGTGTGAGTTTGTGTTAGTTTGTGTGTGTGTTTGTGTGTGTGTGAGTTTGTGTTAGTTTGTGTGTGTGTTTGTGTGTGTGTGAGTTTGTGTGTGTGTGTGTGTGTTTGTGTTAACTGTGTGTGTGTGAGTCTGTGTGTGTGTGTGTGTGTTTGTGTTAGTTTGTGTGTGTGTTTGTGTGTGTGAGTGTTTGTCTGTGTGAGTGTTTGAGTGATTGTGTGTGTTAGTGTTTTTGTGTGTGTGTGTTTGTGTGTGTGTGAGTTTGTGTGTGTGTGTGTTCGTGTTAGTTTGTGTGTGTGTGAGTTTGTGTGTGTGTGTGTTTCTGTTAGTTTGTGTGTGTATTTGTGTGTGTTAGTGTTTATGTGTGTGAGTGTTTGAGTGTGTGTTTGTTTGTGAGTGTTTATGTGTGTGAGTGTTTGAGTGTGTGTTTGTTTTTGAGTGTTTATGGTTGTGAGTGTTTGAGTGTGTGTTTGTGAGTGTTTATGTGTGTGAGTGTTTGTGTGTGTGAGTGAGTGTTAGTTTGTGTGTTAGTTTGCGTGTGTGAGTGTTTGTGTGTCTGTTTGTTAGTTTGTGTGTGTGTTCATCTGTGTGTGAGTGTTCATGTGTGTGAGTGTTTGTGTGTGTGTCAAATTGTGTGTGAGGGTTTTTTGTGTGTTTGTGTGTGTTTGAGTGTGTGAGTGTTTGTGTGTGAGTGATTGTGTGTGTTAGTGTTTGTGTGTGTTAGTGTGTGTGTGAGTTTGTGTGTGTGTGTGTTTGTGTTAGTTTGTGTGTGTGTGTGTGTGAGTTTATGTGTGTGTGTTTGTTTTTGTTAGTTTGTGTGTGTGTTTGTGTGTGTGAGTGTTTGTCTGTGTGTGTGTTTGTGTGTGTGAGTGTTTGTCTGTGTGAGTGTTTGAGTGTGTGAGTGATTGTGTGTGTTAGTGTTTGTGTGTGTGTGTGTGTATGAGTTTGTGTGTGTGTGTGTGTGTTTGTGTTAGTTTGTGTGAGTGTTTGTGTGTGTTTATGTGTGTGAGTGTTTGAGTGTGCGTTTGTTTGTGAGTGTTTATGTGTGTGAGTGTTTGAGTGTGTGTTTGTTTGTGTTTATGTGTGTGAGTGTTTGAGTGTGTGTTTGTGAGTGTTTATGTGTGTGAGTGTTTGTGTGTGTGAGTGTTTGAGTGTGTGATTGTTTTTTGTGAGTGTTTGGGTGTGTGAGTGTGTGAGAGTTTGTGTGTGTTAATTTGTGTTTGCGTGTTTCTGTGTGTGAGTGTTTGTGTGTGTGTCAATTTGTGTGTGAGTGTTTTTTGTGAGTGTTTGTGTGTGTGTGAGTGTTTGAGTGTGTGAGTGTTTGTGTGTTTGAGTGTTTGTGTGTGTGTTTGAGTGTTTGTGTGTGTGTGTTAGTTTGTGTGTTAGTTTGCGTGTGTGAGTGTTTGTGTGTGTGAGTGTGTGAGAGTTTGTGTGTGTTAATTTGTGTTTGCGTGTTTGTGTGTGAGTGTTTGTGTGTCTGTCAATTTGTGTGTGAGTGTTTTTTGTGAGTGTTTGTGTGTGTGAGTGTTTGCGTGTGTGAGTGTTTGTGTGTGTGAGTCTTAGTTTGTGTGTTAGTTTGCGTGTGTGAGTGTTTGTGTGTCTGTTTGTTAGTTTGTGTGTGTGTTCATTTGTGTGTTAGTGTTCATGTGTGTGAGTGTTTGTGTGTGTGTCAAATTGTGTGTGAGTGTTTTGTGTGTGTTTGTGTGTGTTTGAGTGTGTGAGTGTTTGTGTGTGAGTGTTTGAATGTGTGTGTGTTTGAGTGTGTGAGTGTTTGTGTGTGTGAGTGTTTGAGTGTGTGAGTGTTTGAGTGTGTGATTGAGTGTTTGAGTGTTTGAGTGTGTGAGTGTTTGTGTGTGTAAGTGTGTTAGTGTTTGAGTGTTTGTGTGTGTGAGTGTCTTTGTGTGTGAGTGTTTGTGTGTGTGAGTGTTTGAGTGTGTGAGTGTTTGAGTGTGTGAGTGTTTGTGTGTGTGTGAGTTTGTGTATGAGCTTGTGTGTTAGTTTGTGTGTGTGTTAGTTTGTGTATGTGTTTGTTTGTGTGTGAGTTTGTGTTAGTTTGTGTGTGTGTTTGTGTGTTTGTGAGTTTGTGTTAGTTTGTGTGTGTGTTTGTGTGTGTGTGAGTTTGTGTGTGTGTGTGTGTGTGTTTGTGTTAACTGTGTGTGTGTGAGTCTGTGTGTGTGTGTGTTTGTGTTAGTTTGTGTGTGTGTTTGTGTGTGTGAGTGTTTGTCTGTGTGAGTGTTTGAGTGATTGTGTGTGTTAGTGTTTTTGTGTGTGTGTGTTTGTGTGTGTGTGAGTTTGTGTGTGTGTGTGTTTGTGTTAGTTTGTGTGTCTGTTAGTTTGTGTATGTGTTTGTTTGTGTGTGAGTTTGTGTTAGTTTGTGTGTGTGAGTTTGTGTTAGTTTTTGTGTGTGTGTTTGTGTGTGTGTGAGTTTGTGTATGTGTGTGTGTTTGTGTTTGTCTGTGTGTGTGTTTGTGTGTGTGTTAGTGTTTGTCTGTGTGAGTGTTTGAGTGTGTGAGTGTTTGAGTGTGTAAGTGTGTGAGTGTTTGAGTGTTTGTGTGTGTGAGTGTCTGTGTGTGTGAGTGTTTGTGTGTGTGAGTGTTTGTGTGTGTGTGTTAGTTTGTGTGTTAGTTTGCGTGTGTGAGTGTTTGTGTGTGTGAGTGTGTGAGAGTTTGTGTGTGTTAATTTGTGTTTGCGTGTTTCTGTGTGTGAGTGTTTGTGTGTCTGTCAATTTGTGTGTGAGTGTTTTTTGTGAGTGTTTGTGTGTGTGAGTGTTTGAGTGTGTGAGTGTTTGAGTGTGTGAGTGTTTGTGTGTGTGAGTGTTTTAGTGTGTGAGTGTTTGAGTGTGTGAGTGTTTTTTTTGTGATTGTTTGTTTGTGTGAGTGTGAGTGTGTGAGCGTGTGAGTGTGTGTGTTTGAGTGTGTGAGTGTTTGTTTGTGATTGTTTGTCTGTGTGAGTGTGTGAGTGTGAGTGTTTGTGTGTGTGAGTGTTTGAGTGTGTGAGTGTGTGAGTGTGTTAGTGTTTGTGTGTGTGAGTGTCTGTGTGTGTGAGTGTTTGAGTGTGTGAGTGTTTGTGTGTGTGAGTGTTTGTGTGTGTGTGTAAGTTTTTGAGTGTGTGAGTGTTTGAGTGTGTGAGTGTATGTGTGTGTGTTTGTGTGTGTGAGTGTTTGAGTGCGTGAGTGTTTGAGTGTGTGAGTGTTTGAGTGTGTGAGTGTTTGAGTGTGTGAGTGTTTGAGTGTGTGAGTGTTTGTGTGTGTGAGTGTTTGTGTGTGTGAGTGTTTGAGTGTGTGAGTGTTTGTTTGTGATTGTTTGTCTGTGTGAGTGTGTGAGTGTTTGAGTGTGTGAGTGTTTGTTTGTGATTGTTTTTCTGTGTGAGTGTGTGAGTGTGAGTGTTTGTGAGTGTTTGTGTGTGTTAGTGTTTGAGTGTGTGAGTGTGTTAGTGTTTGAGTGTTTGTGTGTGTGAGTGTCTGTGTGTGTGAGTGTTTGAGTGTGTGAGTGTTTGAGTGTGTGAGTGTTTGTGTGTGTGAGTGTTTGAGTGTGTGAGTGTTTGTGTGTGTGAGTGTTTGAGTGTGTGAGTGTTTGAGTGTGTGTGTGTCAAATTGTGTGTGAGTGTTTTGTGTGTTTGAGTGTGTGAGTGTTTGTGTGTGAGTGTTTGAATGTGTGTGTGTTTGAGTGTGTGAGTGTTTGTGTGTGTGAGTGTTTGAGTGTGTGAGTGTTTGAGTGTGTGAGTGAGTGTTTGAGTGTGTGAGTGTTTGAGTGTGTAAGTGTGTTAGTGTTTGAGTGTTTGTGTGTGTGAGTGTCTGTGTGTGTGAGTGTTTAAGTGTGTGAGTTTTTGTGTGTGTGAGTGTTTGTGTGTGTGAGTGTTTGAGTGTTTGAGTGTGTGAGTGTTTGAGTGTGTGAGTGTTTGTGTGTGTGTGAGTTTGTGTATGAGCTTGTGTGTGTGTTTGTGTGTGTGTTAGTTTGTGTATGTGTTTGTTTGTGTGTGAGTTTGTGTTAGTTTGTGTGTGTGTTTGTGTGTGTGTGAGTTTGTGTTAGTTTGTGTGTGTGTTTGTGTGTGTGTGAGTTTGTGTGTGTGTGTGTGTATTTGTGTTAACTGTGTGTGTGTGAGTCTGTGTGTGTGTGTTTGTGTTAGTTTGTGTGTGTGTTTGTGTGTGTGAGTGTTTGTCTGTGTGAGTGTTTGAGTGATTGTGTGTGTTAGTGTTTTTGTGTGTGTGTGTTTGTGTGTGTGTGAGTTTGTGTCTGTGTGTGTTTGTGTTAGTTTGTGTGTGTGTGAGTTTGTGTGTGTGTGTTTCTGTTAGTTTGTGTGTGTATTTGTGTGTGTTAGTGTTTATGTGTGTGAGTGTTTGTGTGTGTTTATGTGTGTGAGTGTTTGAGTGTGTGTTTGTTTGTGAGTGTTTATGTTTGTGAGTGTTTGAGTGTGTGTTTGTGAGTGTTTATGTGTGTGAGTGTTTGTGTGTGTGAGTGTTTGAGTGTGTGAGTGTTTGTGTGTGTGAGTGTGTGAGAGTTTGTGTGTGTTAATTTGTGTTTGCGTGTTTCTGTGTGTGAGTGTTTGTGTGTCTGTCAATTTGTGTGTGAGTGTTTTTTGTGAGTGTTTGTGTTTGTGAGTGTTTGAGTGTGTGAGTGTTTGTGTGTGTGAGTGAGTGTTAGTTTGTGTGTTAGTTTGCGTGTGTGAGTGTTTGTGTGTCTGTTTGTTAGTTTGTGTGTGTGTTCATTTGTGTGTGAGTGTTCATGTGTGTCAGTGTTTGTGTGTGTGTCAAATTGTGTGTGAGGGTTTTTTGTGTGTTTGTGTGTGTTTGAGTGTGTGAGTGTTTGTGTGTGAGTGATTGTGTGTGTTAGTGTTTGTGTGTGTTAGTGTGTGTGTGAGTTTGTGTGTGTGTGTGTTTGTGTTAGTTTGTGTGTGTGAGTTTATGTGTGTGTGTGTTTGTTTTTGTTAGTTTGTGTGTGTGTTTGTGTGTGTGAGTGTTTGTCTGTGTGAGTGTTTGAGTGTGTGAGTGATTGTGTGTGTTAGTGTTTGTGTGTGTGTGTTTGTGTGTGTATGAGTTTGTGTGTGTGTGTGTTTGTGTTAGTTTGTGTGAGTGTTTGTGTGTGTTTATGTGTGTGAGTGTTTGAGTGTGCGTTTGTTTGTGAGTGTTTGTGTGTGAGAGTTTGAGTGTGTGTTTGTTTGTGTTTATGTGTGTGAGTGTTTGAGTGTGTGTTTGTGAGTGTTTATGTGTGTGAGTGTTTGTGTGTGTGAGTGTTTGAGTGTGTGTGTTTGAGTGTGTGAGTGTGAGTATTTGTGAGTGTTTGTGTGTGTGAGTGTTTGAGTGTGTGAGTGATTGTGTGTGTTAGTGTTTGTGTTTGTGAGTGTTTGAGTGTGTGAGTGTTTAAGTGTGTGAGTGTTTGTGTGTTTGAGTGTGTGAGTGTTTGAGTGTGTGAGTGTTTGAGTGTGTTAGTGTTTGAGTGTGTGAGTGTTTGTGTGTTTGAGTGTGTGAGTGTTTGAGTGTGTGAGTGTTTGTGTGTGTGAGTGTTTGAGTGTGTGAGTGTGTTAGTGTTTGTGTGTGTGAGTGTCTGTGTGTGTGTGTTTGAGTGTGTGAGTGTTTGTGTGTGTGAGTGTTTGTGTGTGAGTGTTTGAGTGTTTGAGTGTGTGAGTGTTTGAGTGTGTGAGTGTGTGAGTGTTTGTGTGTGTGTGAGTTTGTGTGTGAGCTTGTGTGTGTGTTTGTGTGTGTCTTAGTTTGTGTGTGTGTTAGTTTGTGTATGTGTTTGTTTGTGTGTGAGTTTGTGTTAGTTTGTGTGTGTGTTTGTGTGTGTGTGAGTTTGTGTTAGTTTGTGTGTGTGTTTGTGTGTGTGTGAGATTGTGTGTGTGTTTGTGTTAGTTTGTGTGTGTGTGTGTGTGTGAGTTTGTCTGTGTTTGTGTGTCTGTGTTAGTTTGTGTGTGTGTTTGTGTGTGTGAGTGTTTGTCTGTGTGAGTGTTTGAGTGTGTGAGTGATTGTGTGTGTTAGTGTTTGTGTGTGTGTGTGTGTTTGTGTTAGTTTGTGTGAGTGTTTGTGTGTGTTTATGTGTGTGAGTGTTTGAGTGTGCGTTTGTTTGTGAGTGTTTATGTGTGTGAGTGTTTGAGTGTGTGTTTGTTTGTATTTATGTGTGTGAGTGTTTGAGTGTGTGTTTGTGAGTGTTTATGTGTGTGAGTGTTTGTGTGTGTGAGTGTTTGAGTGTGTGAGTGTTTTTTGTGAGTGTTTGGGTGTGTGAGTGTGTGAGAGTTTGTGTGTGTTAATTTGTGTTTGCGTGTTTCTTTGTGTGAGTGTTTGTGTGTGTGTCAATTTGTGTGTGAGTGTTTTTTGTGAGTGTTTGTGTGTGTGAGTGTTTGAGTGTGTGAGTGTTTGTGTGTGTGAGTGTTTGAGTGTGTGAGTGTTTGTGTGTGTGAGTGTTTGTGTGTGTGTTTGAGTGTTTGTGTGTGTGTGTTAGTTTGTGTGTTAGTTTGCGTGTGTGAGTGTTTGTGTGTGTGAGTGTGTGAGAGTTTGTGTGTGTTAATTTGTGTTTGCGTGTTTCTGTGTGTGAGTGTTTGTTTGTCTGTCAATTTGTGTGTGAGTGTTTTTTGTGAGTGTTTGTGTGTGTGAGTGTTTGAGTGTGTGAGTGTTTGTGTGTGTGAGTCTTAGTTTGTGTGTTAGTTTGCGTGTGTGAGTGTTTGTGTGTCTGTTTGTTAGTTTGTGTGTGTGTTCATTTGTGTGTTAGTGTTCATGTGTGTGAGTGTTTGTGTGTGTGTCAAATTGTGTGTGAGTGTTTTGTGTGTGTTTGTGTGTGTGTGAGTGTGTGAGTGTTTGTGTGTGAGTGTTTGAATGTGTGTGTGTTTGAGTGTGTGAGTGTTTGTGTGTGTGAGTGTTTGAGTGTGTGAGTGTTTGAGTGTGTAAGTGAGTGTTTGAGTGTGTGAGTGTTTGAGTGTGTAAGTGTGTTAGTGTTTGAGTGTTTGTGTGTGTGAGTGTCTGTGTGTGTGAGTGTTTGAGTGTGTGAGTGTTTGTGTGTGTGAGTGTTTGAGTGTTTGAGTGTGTGAGTGTTTGAGTGTGTGAGTGTTTGTGTGTTTTTGAGTTTGTGTATGAGCTTGTGTGTGTGTTTGTGTGTGTGTTAGTTTGTGTGTGTGTTAGTTTGTGTATGTGTTTGTTTGTGTGTGAGTTTGTGTTAGTTTGTGTGTGTGTTTGTGTGTGTGTGAGTTTGTGTTAGTTTGTGTGTGTGTTTGTGTGTGTGTGAGTTTGTGTGTGTGTGTGTGTGTTTGTGTTAACTGTGTGTGTGTGAGTCTGTGTGTGTGTGTGTGTGTTTGTGTTAGTTTGTGTGTGTGTTTGTGTGTGTGAGTGTTTGTCTGTGTGAGTGTTTGAGTGATTGTGTGTGTTAGTGTTTTTGTGTGTGTGTGTTTGTGTGTGTGTGAGTTTGTGTGTGTGTGTGTTTGTGTTAGTTTGTGTGTGTGTGAGTTTGTGTGTGTGTGTGTTTCTGTTAGTTTGTGTGTGTATTTGTGTGTGTTAGTGTTTATGTGTGTGAGTGTTTGAGTGTGTGTTTGTTTGTGAGTGTTTATGTGTGTGAGTGTTTGAGTGTGTGTTTGTTTTTGAGTGTTTATGGTTGTGAGTGTTTGAGTGTGTGTTTGTGAGTGTTTATGTGTGTGAGTGTTTGTGTGTGTGAGTGAGTGTTAGTTTGTGTGTTAGTTTGCGTGTGTGAGTGTTTGTGTGTCTGTTTGTTAGTTTGTGTGTGTGTTCATCTGTGTGTGAGTGTTCATGTGTGTGAGTGTTTGTGTGTGTGTCAAATTGTGTGTGAGGGTTTTTTGTGTGTTTGTGTGTGTTTGAGTGTGTGAGTGTTTGTGTGTGAGTGATTGTGTGTGTTAGTGTTTGTGTGTGTTAGTGTGTGTGTGAGTTTGTGTGTGTGTGTGTTTGTGTTAGTTTGTGTGTGTGTGTGTGTGAGTTTATGTGTGTGTGTTTGTTTTTGTTAGTTTGTGTGTGTGTTTGTGTGTGTGAGTGTTTGTCTGTGTGTGTGTTTGTGTGTGTGAGTGTTTGTCTGTGTGAGTGTTTGAGTGTGTGAGTGATTGTGTGTGTTAGTGTTTGTGTGTGTGTGTGTGTATGAGTTTGTGTGTGTGTGTGTGTTTGTGTTAGTTTGTGTGAGTGTTTGTGTGTGTTTATGTGTGTGAGTGTTTGAGTGTGCGTTTGTTTGTGAGTGTTTATGTGTGTGAGTGTTTGAGTGTGTGTTTGTTTGTGTTTATGTGTGTGAGTGTTTGAGTGTGTGTTTGTGAGTGTTTATGTGTGTGAGTGTTTGTGTGTGTGAGTGTTTGAGTGTGTGAGTGTTTTTTGTGAGTGTTTGGGTGTGTGAGTGTGTGAGAGTTTGTGTGTGTTAATTTGTGTTTGCGTGTTTCTGTGTTTGAGTGTTTGTGTGTGTGTCAATTTGTGTGTGAGTGTTTTTTGTGAGTGTTTGTGTGTGTGTGAGTGTTTGAGTGTGTGAGTGTTTGTGTGTTTGAGTGTTTGTGTGTGTGTTTGAGTGTTTGTGTGTGTGTGTTAGTTTGTGTGTTAGTTTGCGTGTGTGAGTGTTTGTGTGTGTGAGTGTGTGAGAGTTTGTGTGTGTTAATTTGTGTTTGCGTGTTTGTGTGTGAGTGTTTGTGTGTCTGTCAATTTGTGTGTGAGTGTTTTTTGTGAGTGTTTGTGTGTGTGAGTGTTTGCGTGTGTGAGTGTTTGTGTGTGTGAGTCTTAGTTTGTGTGTTAGTTTGCGTGTGTGAGTGTTTGTGTGTCTGTTTGTTAGTTTGTGTGTGTGTTCATTTGTGTGTTAGTGTTCATGTGTGTGAGTGTTTGTGTGTGTGTCAAATTGTGTGTGAGTGTTTTGTGTGTGTTTGTGTGTGTTTGAGTGTGTGAGTGTTTGTGTGTGAGTGTTTGAATGTGTGTGTGTTTGAGTGTGTGAGTGTTTGTGTGTGTGAGTGTTTGAGTGTGTGAGTGTTTGAGTGTGTGATTGAGTGTTTGAGTGTTTGAGTGTGTGAGTGTTTGTGTGTGTAAGTGTGTTAGTGTTTGAGTGTTTGTGTGTGTGAGTGTCTTTGTGTGTGAGTGTTTGTGTGTGTGAGTGTTTGAGTGTGTGAGTGTTTGAGTGTGTGAGTGTTTGTGTGTGTGTGAGTTTGTGTATGAGCTTGTGTGTTAGTTTGTGTGTGTGTTAGTTTGTGTATGTGTTTGTTTGTGTGTGAGTTTGTGTTAGTTTGTGTGTGTGTTTGTGTGTGTGTGAGTTTGTGTTAGTTTGTGTGTGTGTTTGTGTGTGTGTGAGTTTGTGTGTGTGTGTGTGTGTGTTTGTGTTAACTGTGTGTGTGTGAGTCTGTGTGTGTGTGTGTTTGTGTTAGTTTGTGTGTGTGTTTGTGTGTGTGAGTGTTTGTCTGTGTGAGTGTTTGAGTGATTGTGTGTGTTAGTGTTTTTGTGTGTGTGTGTTTGTGTGTGTGTGAGTTTGTGTGTGTGTGTGTTTGTGTTAGTTTGTGTGTCTGTTAGTTTGTGTATGTGTTTGTTTGTGTGTGAGTTTGTGTTAGTTTGTGTGTGTGAGTTTGTGTTAGTTTTTGTGTGTGTGTTTGTGTGTGTGTGAGTTTGTGTATGTGTGTGTGTTTGTGTTTGTCTGTGTGTGTGTTTGTGTGTGTGTTAGTGTTTGTCTGTGTGAGTGTTTGAGTGTGTGAGTGTTTGAGTGTGTAAGTGTGTGAGTGTTTGAGTGTTTGTGTGTGTGAGTGTCTGTGTGTGTGAGTGTTTGTGTGTGTGAGTGTTTGTGTGTGTGAGTGTTTGAGAGTTTGAGTGTGTGAGTGTTTGAGTGTGTGAGTGTTTGTGTGTGTGTGAGTTTGTGTGTGAGCTTGTGTGTGTGTTTTTGTGTGTGTGTTAGTTTGTGTATGTGTTTGTTTGTGTGTGAGTTTGTGTTAGTTTGTGTGTGTGTGAGTTTGTGTTAGTTTGTGTGTGTGTTTGTGTTTGTGTGAGTTTGTGTGTGTGTGTGTGTTTGTGTTAGTTTGTGTGTGTGTGAGTTTGTGTGTGTGTGTTTGTTTGTGTTAGTTTGTGTGTGTGAGTGTTTGTCTGTGTGTGTGTTTGTGTGTGTGAGTGTTTGTCTGTGTGAGTGTTTGAGTGTGTGAGTGATTGTGTGTGTTAGTGTTTGTGTGTGTGTGTTTGTGTGTGTGTGACTTTGTGTGTGTGTGTGTGTTTGTGTTAGTTTGTGCGTGTGTTTGTGTGTGTTAGTGTTTGTGTATGTGAGTGTTTGTGTGTGTTTACGTGTGTGAGTGTTTGAGTGTGTGTTTGTGAGTGTTTATGTGCGTGAGTGTTTGAGTGTGTGTTTGTTTGTGAGTGTTTATGTGTGTGAGTGTTTGAGTGTGTGTTTGTGAGTGTTTGAGTGTGTGAGAGTTTTTTGTGAGTGTGTGAGTGATTGTGTGTGTGAGTGATTGTGTGTGTGAGTGTTTGTGTGTGTGAGTGTTTGAGTGTGTGAGTGTGTGAGTGTTTGAGTGTGTGAGTGAGTTAGTGTTTGTGTGTGAGTGTCTGTGTGTGTGAGTGTTTGAGTGTGTGAGTGTTTGTGTGTGTGAGTGTTTGAGTGTGTGACTGTGTGAGTGTTTGAGTGTGTGAGTGTTTGAGTGTTTGACTGTGTGAGTGTTTGAGCGTGTGAGTGTTTGAGTGTGTGAGTGTTTGTGTGTGTGAGTGTTTGTGTGTGTGAGTGTTTGAGTGTGTGAGTGTTTGAGTGTGTGAGTGTTTGTGTGTTTGAGTGTGTGAGTGTTTGAGTGTGTGAGTGTTTGTTTGTGATTGTTTGTCTGTGTGAGTGTTTGTTTGTGATTGTTTGTCTGTGTGAGTGTGAGTGTTTGTGAGTGTTTGTGTGTGTTCGTGTCTGTGTGAGTGTTTGAGTGTTTGAGTGTGTGAGTGTGTGGGTGTTTGTTTGTGATTGTTTGTCTGTGTGAGTGTGAGTGTTTGTGAGTGTTTGTGTGTGTTCGTGTTTGAGTGTGTGAGTGTGTTAGTGTTTGTGTGTGTGAGTGTCTGTTTGTGTGAGTGTTTGAGTGTGTGAGTGTTTGAGTGTGTGAGTGTGTGTGTGAGTGTTTGTGTGTGTGAGTGTTTGAGTGTGTGAGTGTTTGAGTGTGTGAGTGTTTGAGTGTGTGAGTGTTTGAGTGTGTGAGTGTTTGTGTTTGTGAGTGTTTGTGTGTGTGAGTGTTTGAGTGTGTGAGTGTTTGAGTGTGTGAGTGTTTGTGTGTGTGAGTGTTTTAGTGTGTGAGTGTTTGAGTGTGTGAGTGTTTGTTTGTGATTGTTTGTTTGTGTGAGTGTGAGTGTGTGAGCGTGTGAGTGTGTGAGTGTTTGAGTGTGTGAGTGTTTGTTTGTGATTGTTTGTCTGTGTCAGTGTGTGAGTGTGAGTGTTTGTGTGTGTGAGTGTTTGAGTGTGTGAGTGTGTGAGTGTGTTAGTGTTTGTGTGTGTGAGTGTCTGTGTGTGTGAGTGTTTGAGTGTGTGAGTGTTTGTGTGTGTGAGTGTTTGTGTGTGTGTGTAAGTTTTTGAGTGTGTGAGTGTTTGAGTGTGTGAGTGTATGTGTGTGTGTTTGTGTGTGTGAGTGTTTGAGTGCGTGAGTGTTTGAGTGTGTGAGTGTTTGAGTGTGTGAGTGTTTGAGTGTGTGAGTGTTTGAGTGTGTGAGTGTTTGTGTGTGTGAGTGTTTGTGTGTGTGAGTGTTTGAGTGTGTGAGTGTTTGTTTGTGATTGTTTGTCTGTGTGAGTGTGTGAGTGTTTGAGTGTGTGAGTGTGTGAGTGTTTGTTTGTGATTGTTTTTCTGTGTGAGTGTGTGAGTGTGAGTGTTTGTGAGTGTTTGTGTGTGTTAGTGTTTGAGTGTGTGAGTGTGTTAGTGTTTGAGTGTTTGTGTGTGTGAGTGTCTGTGTGTGTGAGTGTTTGAGTGTGTGAGTGTTTGAGTGTGTGAGTGTTTGTGTGTGTGAGTGTTTGAATGTGTGAGTGTTTGAGTGTGTGAGTGTTTGAGTGTGTGAGTGTTTGTGTGTGTGAGTGTTTGAGTGTGTGAGTGTTTGAGTGTGTGAGTGTTTGTGTGTGTGAGTGTTTGTGTGTTTGAGTGTGTGAGTGTTTGAGTGTGTGAGTGTTTGAGTGTTTGTGTGTGTGAGTGTGTGAGTGTCTGTGTGTGTGAGTGTTTGGGTGTGTGAGTGTTTGTGTGTGTGAGTGAGTGTTAGTTTGTGTGTTAGTTTGTGTGTGTGAGTGTTTGTGTGTCTGTTTGTTAGTTTGTGTGTGTGTTCATCTGTGTGTGAGTGTTCATGTGTGTGAGTGTTTGTGTGTGTGTCAAATTGTGTGTGAGGGTTTTTTGTGTGTTTGTGTGTGTTTGAGTGTGTGAGTGTTTGTGTGTGAGTGATTGTGTGTGTTAGTGTTTGTGTGTGTTAGTGTGTGTGTGAGTTTGTGTGTGTGTGTGTTTGTGTTAGTTTGTGTGTGTGTGTGTGAGTTTATGTGTGTGTGTTTGTTTTTGTTAGTTTGTGTGTGTGTTTGTGTGTGTGAGTGTTTGTCTGTGTGTGTGTTTGTGTGTGTGAGTGTTTGTCTGTGTGAGTGTTTGAGTGTGTGAGTGATTGTGTGTGTTAGTGTTTGTGTGTTTGTGTGTGTATGAGTTTGTGTGTGTGTGTGTTTGTGTTAGTTTGTGTGAGTGTTTGTGTGTGTTTATGTGTGTGAGTGTTTGAGTGTGCGTTTGTTTGTGAGTGTTTATGTGTGTGAGTGTTTGAGTGTGTGTTTGTTTGTGTTTATGTGTGTGAGTGTTTGAGTGTGTGTTTGTGAGTGTTTATGTGTGTGAGTGTTTGTGTGTGTGAGTGTTTGAGTGTGTGAGTGTTTTTTGTGAGTTTTTGGGTGTGTGAGTGTGTGAGAGTTTGTGTGTGTTAATTTGTGTTTGCGTGTTTCTGTGTGTGAGTGTTTGTGTGTGTGTCAATTTGTGTGTGAGTGTTTTTTGTGAGTGTTTGTGTGTGTGTGAGTGTTTGAGTGTGTGAGTGTTTGTGTGTGTGAGTGTTTGTGTGTGTGTTTGAGTGTTTGTGTGTGTGTGTTAGTTTGTGTGTTAGTTTGCGTGTGTGAGTGTTTGTGTGTGTGAGTGTGTGAGAGTTTGTGTGTGTTAATTTGTGTTTGCGTGTTTCTGTGTGTGAGTGTTTGTGTGTCTGTCAATTTGTGTGTGAGTGTTTTTTGTGAGTGTTTGTGTGTGTGAGTGTTTGAGTGTGTGAGTGTTTGAGTGTGTGAGTGTTTGTGTGTGTGAGTGTTTTAGTGTGTGAGTGTTTGAGTGTGTGAGTGTTTGTTTGTGATTGTTTGTTTGTGTGAGTGTGAGTGTGTGAGCGTGTGAGTGTGTGAGTGTTTGAGTGTGTGAGTGTTTGTGTGTGTGAGTGTTTGTGTGTGTGTTTGAGTGTTTGTGTGTGTGTGTTAGTTTGTGTGTTAGTTTGCGTGTGTGAGTGTTTGTGTGTGTGAGTGTGTGAGAGTTTGTGTGTGTTAATTTGTGTTTGCGTGTTTCTGTGTGTGAGTGTTTGTGTGTCTGTCAATTTGTGTGTGATTGTTTTTTGTGAGTGTTTGTGTGTGTGAGTGTTTGAGTGTGTGAGTGTTTGTGTGTGTGAGTCTTAGTTTGTGTGTTAGTTTGCGTGTGTGAGTGTTTGTGTGTCTGTTTGTTAGTTTGTGTGTGTGTTCATTTGTGTGTTAGTGTTCATGTGTGTGAGTGTTTGTGTTTGTGTCAAATTGTGTGTGAGTGTTTTGTGTGTGTTTGAGTGTGTGAGTGTTTGTGTGTGAGTGTTTGAATGTGTGTGTGTTTGAGTGTGTGAGTGTTTGTGTGTGTGAGTGTTTGTGTGTGTGAGTGTTTGAGAGTTTGAGTGTGTGAGTGTTTGAGTGTGTGAGTGTTTGTGTGTGTGTGAGTTTGTGTGTGAGCTTGTGTGTGTGTTTTTGTATGTGTGTTAGTTTGTGTATGTGTTTGTTTGTGTGTGAGTTTGTGTTAGTTTGTGTGTGTGTGAGTTTGTGTTAGTTTGTGTGTGTGTTTGTGTTTGTGTGAGTTTGTGTGTGTGTGTGTGTTTGTGTTAGTTTGTGTGTGTGTGAGTTTGTGTGTGTGTGTTTGTTTGTGTTAGTTTGTGTGTGTGAGTGTTTGTCTGTGTGTGTGTTTGTGTGTGTGAGTGTTTGTCTGTGTGAGTGTTTGAGTGTGTGAGTGATTGTGTGTGTTAGTGTTTGTGTGTGTGTGTTTGTGTGTGTGTGACTTTGTGTGTGTGTGTGTGTTTGTGTTAGTTTGTGCGTGTGTTTGTGTGTGTTAGTGTTTGTGTATGTGAGTGTTTGTGTGTGTTTACGTGTGTGAGTGTTTGAGTGTGTGTTTGTGAGTGTTTATGTGCGTGAGTGTTTGAGTGTGTGTTTGTTTGTGAGTGTTTATGTGTGTGAGTGTTTGAGTGTGTGTTTGTGAGTGTTTGAGTGTGTGAGAGTTTTTTGTGAGTGTGTGAGTGATTGTGTGTGTGAGTGATTGTGTGTGTGAGTGTTTGTGTGTGTGAGTGTTTGAGTGTGTGAGTGTTTGAGTGTGTGAGTGAGTTAGTGTTTGTGTGTGAGTGTCTGTGTGTGTGAGTGTTTGAGTGTGTGAGTGTTTGTGTGTGTGAGTGTTTGAGTGTGTGACTGTGTGAGTGTTTGAGTGTGTGAGTGTTTGAG
Organism: Siphamia tubifer; assembly: GCA_020466265.1. Classification (NCBI taxonomy): domain Eukaryota; kingdom Metazoa; phylum Chordata; class Actinopteri; order Kurtiformes; family Apogonidae; genus Siphamia; species Siphamia tubifer. Next base: position 5,734,014 of record CM035802.1, on the reverse strand, counting down.
TGTTTGACTGTGTGAGTGTTTGAGCGTGTGAGTGTTTGAGTGTGTGAGTGTTTGTGTGTGTGAGTGTTTGTGTGTGTGAGTGTTTGAGTGTGTGAGTGTTTGAGTGTGTGAGTGTTTGTGTGTTTGAGTGTGTGAGTGTTTGAGTGTGTGAGTGTTTGTTTGTGATTGTTTGTCTGTGTGAGTGTTTGTTTGTGATTGTTTGTCTGTGTGAGTGTGAGTATTTGTGAGTGTTTGTGTGTGTTCGTGTCTGTGTGAGTGTTTGAGTGTTTGAGTGTGTGAGTGTGTGAGTGTTTGTTTGTGATTGTTTGTCTGTGTGAGTGTGAGTGTTTGTGAGTGTTTGTGTGTGTTCGTGTTTGAGTGTGTGAGTGTGTTAGTGTTTGTGTGTGTGAGTGTCTGTGTGTGTGAGTGTTTGAGTGTGTGAGTGTTTGAGTGTGTGAGTGTGTGTGTGAGTGTTTGTGTGTGTGAGTGTTTGAGTGTGTGAGTGTTTGAGTGTGTGAGTGTTTGAGTGTGTGAGTGTTTGAGTGTGTGAGTGTTTGTGTTTGTGAGTGTTTGTGTGTGTGAGTGTTTGAGTGTGTGAGTGTTTGAGTGTGTGAGTGTTTGTGTGTGTGAGTGTTTTAGTGTGTGAGTGTTTGAGTGTGTGAGTGTTTGTTTGTGATTGTTTGTTTGTGTGAGTGTGTGAGCGTGTGAGTGTGTGAGTGTTTGAGTGTGTGAGTGTTTGAGTGTGTGAGTGTGTGAGTGTGTTAGTGTTTGTGTGTGTGAGTGTCTGTGTGTGTGAGTGTTTGAGTGTGTGAGTGTTTGTGTGTGTGAGTGTTTGTGTGTGTGTGTAAGTTTTTGAGTGTGTGAGTGTTTGAGTGTGTGAGTGTATGTGTGTGTGTTTGTGTGTGTGAGTGTTTGAGTGCGTGAGTGTTTGAGTGTGTGAGTGTTTGAGTGTGTGAGTGTTTGAGTGTGTGAGTGTTTGAGTGTGTGAGTGTTTGTGTGTGTGAGTGTTTGTGTGTGTGAGTGTTTGAGTGTGTGAGTGTTTGTTTGTGATTGTTTGTCTGTGTGAGTGTGTGAGTGTTTGAGTGTTTGAGTGTGTGAGTGAGTTAGTGTTTGTGTGTGAGTGTCTGTGTGTGTGAGTGTTTGAGTGTGTGAGTGTTTGTGTGTGTGAGTGTTTGAGTGTGTGACTGTGTGAGTGTTTGAGTGTGTGAGTGTTTGAGTGTTTGACTGTGTGAGTGTTTGAGCGTGTGAGTGTTTGAGTGTGTGAGTGTTTGTGTGTGTGAGTGTTTGTGTGTGTGAGTGTTTGAGTGTGTGAGTGTTTGTGTGTTTGAGTGTGTGAGTGTTTGAGTGTGTGAGTGTTTGTTTGTGATTGTTTGTCTGTGTGAGTGTGAGTGTTTGTGAGTGTTTGTGTGTGTGACTGTGTGAGTGTTTGAGTGTGTGAGTGTTACAGTGTTTGACTGTGTGAGTGTTTGAGCGTGTGAGTGTTTGAGTGTGTGAGTGTTTGTGTGTGTGAGTGTTTGTGTGTGTGAGTGTTTGAGTGTGTGAGTGTTTGTGTGTTTGAGCGTGTGAGTGTTTGAGTGTGTGAGTGTTTGTGTGTGTGAGTGTTTGAGTGTGTGAGTGTTTGAGTGTGTGAGTGTTTGTGTGTTTGAGTGTGTGAGTGTTTGAGTGTGTGAGTGTTTGTTTGTGATTGTTTGTCTGTGTGAGTGTTTGTTTGTGATTGTTTGTCTGTGTGAGTGTGAGTGTTTGTGAGTGTTTGTGTGTGTTCGTGTCTGTGTGAGTGTTTGAGTGTTTGAGTGTGTGAGTGTGTGAGTGTTTGTTTGTGATTGTTTGTCTGTGTGAGTGTGAGTGTTTGTGAGTGTTTGTGTGTGTTCGTGTTTGAGTGTGTGAGTGTGTTAGTGTTTGTGTGTGTGAGTGTCTGTGTGTGTGAGTGTTTGAGTGTGTGAGTGTTTGAGTGTGTGAGTGTGTGTGTGAGTGTTTGTGTGTGTGAGTGTTTTAGTGTGTGAGTGTTTGAGTGTGTGAGTGTTTGTTTGTGATTGTTTGTTTGTGTGAGTGTGTGAGCGTGTGAGTGTGTGAGTGTTTGAGTGTGTGAGTGTTTGAGTGTGTGAGTGTGTGAGTGTGTTAGTGTTTGTGTGTGTGAGTGTCTGTGTGTGTGAGTGTTTGAGTGTGTGAGTGTTTGTGTGTGTGAGTGTTTGTGTGTGTGTGTAAGTTTTTGAGTGTGTGAGTGTTTGAGTGTGTGAGTGTATGTGTGTGTGTTTGTGTGTGTGAGTGTTTGAGTGCGTGAGTGTTTGAGTGTGTGAGTGTTTGAGTGTGTGAGTGTTTGAGTGTGTGAGTGTTTGAGTGTGTGAGTGTTTGTGTGTGTGAGTGTTTGTGTGTGTGAGTGTTTGAGTGTGTGAGTGTTTGTTTGTGATTGTTTGTCTGTGTGAGTGTGTGAGTGTTTGAGTGTGTGAGTGTGTGAGTGTTTGTTTGTGATTGTTTTTCTGTGTGAGTGTGTGAGTGTGAGTGTTTGTGAGTGTTTGTGTGTGTTAGTGTTTGAGTGTGTGAGTGTGTTAGTGTTTGAGTGTTTGTGTGTGTGAGTGTCTGTGTGTGTGAGTGTTTGAGTGTGTGAGTGTTTGAGTGTGTGAGTGTTTGTGTGTGTGAGTGTTTGAATGTGTGAGTGTTTGAGTGTGTGAGTGTTTGAGTGTGTGAGTGTTTGTGTGTGTGAGTGTTTGAGTGTGTGAGTGTTTGAGTGTGTGAGTGTTTGTGTGTGTGAGTGTTTGTGTGTTTGAGTGTGTGAGTGTTTGAGTGTGTGAGTGTTTGAGTGTTTGTGTGTGTGAGTGTGTGAGTGTCTGTGTGTGTGAGTGTTTGGGTGTGTGAGTGTTTGTGTGTGTGAGTGAGTGTTAGTTTCTGTGTTAGTTTGTGTGTGTGAGTGTTTGTGTGTCTGTTTGTTAGTTTGTGTGTGTGTTCATCTGTGTGTGAGTGTTCATGTGTGTGAGTGTTTGTGTGTGTGTCAAATTGTGTGTGAGGGTTTTTTGTGTGTTTGTGTGTGTTTGAGTGTGTGAGTGTTTGTGTGTGAGTGATTGTGTGTGTTAGTGTTTGTGTGTGTTAGTGTGTGTGTGAGTTTGTGTGTGTGTGTGTTTGTGTTAGTTTGTGTGTGTGTGTGTGAGTTTATGTGTGTGTGTTTGTTTTTGTTAGTTTGTGTGTGTGTTTGTGTGTGTGAGTGTTTGTCTGTGTGTGTGTTTGTGTGTGTGAGTGTTTGTCTGTGTGAGTGTTTGAGTGTGTGAGTGATTGTGTGTGTTAGTGTTTGTGTGTTTGTGTGTGTATGAGTTTGTGTGTGTGTGTGTTTGTGTTAGTTTGTGTGAGTGTTTGTGTGTGTTTATGTGTGTGAGTGTTTGAGTGTGCGTTTGTTTGTGAGTGTTTATGTGTGTGAGTGTTTGAGTGTGTCTTTGTTTGTGTTTATGTGTGTGAGTGTTTGAGTGTGTGTTTGTGAGTGTTTATGTGTGTGAGTGTTTGTGTGTGTGAGTGTTTGAGTGTGTGAGTGTTTTTTGTGAGTGTTTGGGTGTGTGAGTGTGTGAGAGTTTGTGTGTGTTAATTTGTGTTTGCGTGTTTCTGTGTGTGAGTGTTTGTGTGTGTGTCAATTTGTGTGTGAGTGTTTTTTGTGAGTGTTTGTGTGTGTGTGAGTGTTTGAGTGTGTGAGTGTTTGTGTGTGTGAGTGTTTGTGTGTGTGTTTGAGTGTTTGTGTGTGTGTGTTAGTTTGTGTGTTAGTTTGCGTGTGTGAGTGTTTGTGTGTGTGAGTGTGTGAGAGTTTGTGTGTGTTAATTTGTGTTTGCGTGTTTCTGTGTGTGAGTGTTTGTGTGTCTGTCAATTTGTGTGTGAGTGTTTTTTGTGAGTGTTTGTGTGTGTGAGTGTTTGAGTGTGTGAGTGTTTGAGTGTGTGAGTGTTTGTGTGTGTGAGTGTTTTAGTGTGTGAGTGTTTGAGTGTGTGAGTGTTTGTTTGTGATTGTTTGTTTGTGTGAGTGTGAGTGTGTGAGCGTGTGAGTGTGTGAGTGTTTGAGTGTGTGAGTGTTTGTGTGTGTGAGTGTTTGTGTGTGTGTTTGAGTGTTTGTGTGTGTGTGTTAGTTTGTGTGTTAGTTTGCGTGTGTGAGTGTTTGTGTGTGTGAGTGTGTGAGAGTTTGTGTGTGTTAATTTGTGTTTGCGTGTTTCTGTGTGTGAGTGTTTGTGTGTCTGTCAATTTGTGTGTGAGTGTTTTTTGTGAGTGTTTGTGTGTGTGAGTGTTTGAGTGTGTGAGTGTTTGTGTGTGTGAGTCTTAGTTTGTGTGTTAGTTTGCGTGTGTGAGTGTTTGTGTGTCTGTTTGTTAGTTTGTGTGTGTGTTCATTTGTGTGTTAGTGTTCATGTGTGTGAGTGTTTGTGTGTGTGTCAAATTGTGTGTGAGTGTTTTGTGTGTGTTTGAGTGTGTGAGTGTTTGTGTGTGAGTGTTTGAATGTGTGTGTGTTTGAGTGTGTGAGTGTTTGTGTGTGTGAGTGTTTGAGTGTGTGAGTGTTTGAGTGTGTGATTGAGTGTTTGAGTGTTTGAGTGTGTGAGTGTTTGAGTGTGTAAGTGTGTTAGTGTTTGAGTGTTTGTGTGTGTGAGTGTTTGTGTGTGTGTTTGAGTGTTTGTGTGTGTGTGTTAGTTTGTGTGTTAGTTTGCGTGTGTGAGTGTTTGTGTGTGTGAGTGTGTGAGAGTTTGTGTGTGTTAATTTGTGTTTGCGTGTTTCTGTGTGTGAGTGTTTGTGTGTCTGTCAATTTGTGTGTGAGTGTTTTTTGTGAGTGTTTGTGTGTGTGAGTGTTTGAGTGTGTGAGTGTTTGTGTGTGTGAGTCTTAGTTTGTGTGTTAGTTTGCGTGTGTGAGTGTTTGTGTGTCTGTTTGTTAGTTTGTGTGTGTGTTCATTTGTGTGTTAGTGTTCATGTGTGTGAGTGTTTGTGTGTGTGTCAAATTGTGTGTGAGTGTTTTGTGTGTGTTTGAGTGTGTGAGTGTTTGTGTGTGAGTGTTTGAATGTGTGTGTGTTTGAGTGTGTGAGTGTTTGTGTGTGTGAGTGTTTGAGTGTGTGAGTGTTTGAGTGTGTGATTGAGTGTTTGAGTGTTTGAGTGTGTGAGTGTTTGAGTGTGTAAGTGTGTTAGTGTTTGAGTGTTTGTGTGTGTGAGTGTCTGTGTGTGTGAGTGTTTGTATGTGTGAGTGTTTGAGTGTGTGAGTGTTTGAGTGTGTGAGTGTTTGTGTGTGTGTGAGTTTGTGTATGAGCTTGTGTGTGTGTGTTAGTTTGTGTGTGTGTTAGTTTGTGTATGTGTTTGTTTGTGTGTGAGTTTGTGTTAGTTTGTGTGTGTGTTTGTGTGTGTGTGAGTTTGTGTTAGTTTGTGTGTGTGTTTGTGTGTGTGTGAGTTTGTGTGTGTGTGTGTGTGTGTGTTTGTGTTAACTGTGTGTGTGTGAGTCTGTGTGTGTTTGTGTTAGTTTGTGTGTGTGTTTGTGTGTGTGAGCGTTTGTCTGTGTGAGTGTTTGAGTGATTGTGTGTGTTAGTGTTTTTGTGTGTGTGTGTTTGTGTGTGTGTGAGTTTGTGTGTGTGTGTGTTTGTGTTAGTTTGTGTGTGTGTTAGTTTGTGTATGTGTTTGTTTTTGTGTGAGTTTGTGTTAGTTTGTGTGTGTGAGTTTGTGTTAGTTTTTGTGTGTGTGTTTGTGTGTGTGTGAGTTTGTGTATGTGTGTGTGTTTGTGTTTGTCTGTGTGTGTGTTTGTGTGTGTGTTAGTGTTTGTCTGTGTGAGTGTTTGAGTGTGTGAGTGTTTGAGTGTGTAAGTGTGTGAGTGTTTGAGTGTTTGTGTGTGTGAGTGTCTGTGTGTGTGAGTGTTTGAGTGTGTGAGTGTTTGTGTGTGTGAGTGTTTGTGTGTGTGAGTGTTTGAGAGTTTGAGTGTGTGAGTGTTTGAGTGTGTGAGTGTTTGTGTGTGTGTGAGTTTGTGTGTGAGCTTGTGTGTGTGTTTTTGTGTGTGTGTTAGTTTGTGTATGTGTTTGTTTGTGTGTGAGTTTGTGTTAGTTTGTGTGTGTGTGAGTTTGTGTTAGTTTGTGTGTGTGTTTGTGTGAGTTTGTGTGTGTGTGTGTGTGTTTGTGTTAGTTTGTGTGTGTGTGAGTTTGTGTGTGTGTGTTTGTTTGTGTTAGTTTGTGTGTGTGAGTGTTTGTCTGTGTGTGTGTTTGTGTGTGTGAGTGTTTGTCTGTGTGAGTGTTTGAGTGTGTGAGTGATTGTGTGTGTTAGTGTTTGTGTGTGTGTGTTTGTGTGTGTGTGAGTTTGTGTGTGTGTGTGTGTTTGTGTTAGTTTGTGCGTGTGTTTGTGTGTGTTAGTGTTTGTGTATGTGAGTGTTTGTGTGTGTTTACGTGTGTGAGTGTTTGAGTGTGTGTTTGTGAGTGTTTATGTGCGTGAGTGTTTGAGTGTGTGTTTGTTTGTGAGTGTTTATGTGTGTGAGTGTTTGAGTGTGTGTTTGTGAGTGTTTATGTTTGTGAGTGTTTGAGTGTGTGAGAGTTTTTTGTGAGTGTGTGAGTGATTGTGTGTGTGAGTGATTGTGTGTGTGAGTGTTTGTGTGTGTGAGTGTTTGAATGTGTGAGTGTGTGAGTGTTTGAGTGTGTGAGTGAGTTAGTGTTTGTGTGTGAGTGTCTGTGTGTGTGAGTGTTTGAGTGTGTGAGTGTTTGTGTGTGTGAGTGTTTGAGTGTGTGACTGTGTGAGTGTTTGAGTGTGTGAGTGTTTGAGTGTTTGACTGTGTGAGTGTTTGAGCGTGTGAGTGTTTGAGTGTGTGAGTGTTTGTGTGTGTGAGTGTTTGTGTGTGTGAGTGTTTGAGTGTGTGAGTGTTTGAGTGTGTGAGTGTTTGTGTGTTTGAGTGTGTGAGTGTTTGAGTGTGTGAGTGTTTGTTTGTGATTGTTTGTCTGTGTGAGTGTTTGTTTGTGATTGTTTGTCTGTGTGAGTGTGAGTGTTTGTGAGTGTTTGTGTGTGTTCGTGTCTGTGTGAGTGTGTGAGTGTTTGAGTGTGTGAGTGTGTGAGTGTTTGTTTTTGATTGTTTGTCTGTGTGAGTGTGAGTGTTTGTGAGTGTTTGTGTGTGTTCGTGTTTGAGTGTGTGAGTGTGTTAGTGTTTGTGTGTGTGAGTGTCTGTGTGTGTGAGTGTTTGAGTGTGTGAGTGTTTGAGTGTGTGAGTGTGTGTGTGAGTGTTTGTGTGTGTGAGTGTTTGAGTGTGTGAGTGTTTGAGGGTGTGAGTGTTTGAGTGTGTGAGTGTTTGTGTTTGTGAGTGTTTGTGTGTGTGAGTGTTTGAGTGTGTGAGTGTTTGAGTGTGTGAGTGTTTGTGTGTGTGAGTGTTTTAGTGTGTGAGTGTTTGAGTGTGTGAGTGTTTGTTTGTGATTGTTTGTTTGTGTGAGTGTGAGTGTGTGAGCGTGTGAGTGTGTGAGTGTTTGAGTGTGTGAGTGTTTGTTTGTGATTGTTTGTCTGTGTGAGTGTGAGTGTTTGTGTGTGTGAGTGTTTGAGTGTGTGAGTATGTGAGTGTGTTAGTGTTTGTGTGTGTGAGTGTCTGTGTGTGTGAGTGTTTGTGTGTGTGAGTGTTTGTGTGTGTGTGTAAGTTTTTGAGTGTGTGAGTGTTTGAGTGTGTGAGTGTATGTGTGTGTGTTTGTGTGTGTGAGTGTTTGAGTGCGTGAGTGTTTGAGTGTGTGAGTGTTTGAGTGTGTGAGTGTTTGAGTGTGTGAGTGTTTGTGTGTGTGAGTGTTTGTGTGTGTGAGTGTTTGAGTGTGTGAGTGTTTGTTTGTGATTGTTTGTCTGTGTGAGTGTGTGAGTGTTTGAGTGTGTGAGTGTGTGAGTGTTTGTTTGTGATTGTTTTTCTGTGTGAGTGTGTGAGTGTGAGTGTTTGTGAGTGTTTGTGTGTGTTAGTGTTTGAGTGTGTGAGTGTGTTAGTGTTTGAGTGTTTGTGTGTGTGAGTGTCTGTGTGTGTGAGTGTTTGAGTGTGTGAGTGTTTGAGTGTGTGAGTGTTTGTGTGTGTGAGTGTTTGAATGTGTGAGTGTTTGAGTGTGTGAGTGTTTGAGTGTGTGAGTGTTTGTGTGTGTGAGTGTTTGAGTGTGTGAGTGTTTGAGTGTGTGAGTGTTTGTGTGTGTGAGTGTTTGTGTGTTTGAGTGTGTGAGTGTTTGAGTGTGTGAGTGTTTGAGTGTTTGTGTGTGTGAGTGTGTGAGTGTCTGTGTGTGTGAGTGTTTGAGTGTGTGAGTGTTTGTTTGTGATTGTTTGTCTGTGTGAGTGTGTGAGTGTTTGAGTGTGTGAGTGTGTGAGTGTTTGTTTGTGATTGTTTTTCTGTGTGAGTGTGTGAGTGTGAGTGTTTGTGAGTGTTTGTGTGTGTTAGTGTTTGAGTGTGTGAGTGTGTTAGTGTTTGAGTGTTTGTGTGTGTGAGTGTCTGTGTGTGTGAGTGTTTGAGTGTGTGAGTGTTTGAGTGTGTGAGTGTTTGTGTGTGTGAGTGTTTGAATGTGTGAGTGTTTGAGTGTGTGAGTGTTTGAGTGTGTGAGTGTTTGTGTGTGTGAGTGTTTGAGTGTGTGAGTGTTTGAGTGTGTGAGTGTTTGTGTGTGTGAGTGTTTGTGTGTTTGAGTGTGTGAGTGTTTGAGTGTGTGAGTGTTTGAGTGTTTGTGTGTGTGAGTGTGTGAGTGTCTGTGTGTGTGAGTGTTTGGGTGTGTGAGTGTTTGTGTGTGTGAGTGAGTGTTAGTTTGTGTGTTAGTTTGTGTGTGTGAGTGTTTGTGTGTCTGTTTGTTAGTTTGTGTGTGTGTTCATCTGTGTGTGAGTGTTCATGTGTGTGAGTGTTTGTGTGTGTGTCAAATTGTGTGTGAGGGTTTTTTGTGTGTTTGTGTGTGTTTGAGTGTGTGAGTGTTTGTGTGTGAGTGATTGTGTGTGTTAGTGTTTGTGTGTGTTAGTGTGTGTGTGAGTTTGTGTGTGTGTGTGTTTGTGTTAGTTTGTGTGTGTGTGTGTGAGTTTATGTGTGTGTGTTTGTTTTTGTTAGTTTGTGTGTGTGTTTGTGTGTGTGAGTGTTTGTCTGTGTGTGTGTTTGTGTGTGTGAGTGTTTGTCTGTGTGAGTGTTTGAGTGTGTGAGTGATTGTGTGTGTTAGTGTTTGTGTGTTTGTGTGTGTGTGAGTTTGTGTGTGTGTGTGTTTGTGTTAGTTTGTGTGAGTGTTTGTGTGTGTTTATGTGTGTGAGTGTTTGAGTGTGCGTTTGTTTGTGAGTGTTTATGTGTGTGAGTGTTTGAGTGTGTGTTTGTTTGTGTTTATGTGTGTGAGTGTTTGAGTGTGTGTTTGTGAGTGTTTATGTGTGTGAGTGTTTGTGTGTGTGAGTGTTTGAGTGTGTGAGTGTTTTTTGTGAGTGTTTGGGTGTGTGAGTGTGTGAGAGTTTTTGTGTGTTAATTTGTGTTTGCGTGTTTCTGTGTGTGAGTGTTTGTGTGTGTGTCAATTTGTGTGTGAGTGTTTTTTGTGAGTGTTTGTGTGTGTGTGAGTGTTTGAGTGTGTGAGTGTTTGTGTGTGTGAGTGTTTGTGTGTGTGTTTGAGTGTTTGTGTGTGTGTGTTAGTTTGTGTGTTAGTTTGCGTGTGTGAGTGTTTGTGTGTGTGAGTGTGTGAGAGTTTGTGTGTGTTAATTTGTGTTTGCGTGTTTCTGTGTGTGAGTGTTTGTGTGTCTGTTTATTTGTGTGTGAGTGTTTTTTGTGAGTGTTTGTGTGTGTGAGTGTTTGAGTGTGTGAGTGTTTGAGTGTGTGAGTGTTTGTGTGTGTGAGTGTTTTAGTGTGTGAGTGTTTGAGTGTGTGAGTGTTTGTTTGTGATTGTTTGTTTGTGTGAGTGTGAGTGTGTGAGCGTGTGAGTGTGTGAGTGTTTGAGTGTGTGAGTGTTTGTGTGTGTGAGTGTTTGTGTGTGTGTTTGAGTGTTTGTGTGTGTGTGTTAGTTTGTGTGTTAGTTTGCGTGTGTGAGTGTTTGTGTGTGTGAGTGTGTGAGAGTTTGTGTGTGTTAATTTGTGTTTGCGTGTTTCTGTGTGTGAGTGTTTGTGTGTCTGTCAATTTGTGTGTGAGTGTTTTTTGTGAGTGTTTGTGTGTGTGAGTGTTTGAGTGTGTGAGTGTTTGTGTGTGTGAGTCTTAGTTTGTGTGTTAGTTTGCGTGTGTGAGTGTTTGTGTGTCTGTTTGTTAGTTTGTGTGTGTGTTCATTTGTGTGTTAGTGTTCATGTGTGTGAGTGTTTGTGTGTGTGTCAAATTGTGTGTGAGTGTTTTGTGTGTGTTTGAGTGTGTGAGTGTTTGTGTGTGAGTGTTTGAATGTGTGTGTGTTTGAGTGTGTGAGTGTTTGTGTGTGTGAGTGTTTGAGTGTGTGAGTGTTTGAGTGTGTGATTGAGTGTTTGAGTGTTTGAGTGTGTGAGTGTTTGAGTGTGTAAGTGTGTTAGTGTTTGAGTGTTTGTGTGTGTGAGTGTCTGTGTGTGTGAGTGTTTGTATGTGTGAGTGTTTGAGTGTGTGAGTGTTTGAGTGTGTGAGTGTTTGTGTGTGTGTGAGTTTGTGTATGAGCTTGTGTGTGTGTTTGTGTGTGTGTTAGTTTGTGTGTGTGTTAGTTTGTGTATGTGTTTGTTTGTGTGTGAGTTTGTGTTAGTTTGTGTGTGTGTTTGTGTGTGTGTGAGTTTGTGTTAGTTTGTGTGTGTGTTTGTGTGTGTGTGAGTTTGTGTGTGTGTGTGTGTGTGTGTTTGTGTTAACTGTGTGTGTGTGAGTCTGTGTGTGTTTGTGTTAGTTTGTGTGTGTGTTTGTGTGTGTGAGCGTTTGTCTGTGTGAGTGTTTGAGTGATTGTGTGTGTTAGTGTTTTTGTGTGTGTGTGTTTGTGTGTGTGTGAGTTTGTGTGTGTGTGTGTTTGTGTTAGTTTGTGTGTGTGTTAGTTTGTGTATGTGTTTGTTTGTGTGTGAGTTTGTGTTAGTTTGTGTGTGTGAGTTTGTGTTAGTTTTTGTGTGTGTGTTTGTGTGTGTGTGAGTTTGTGTATGTGTGTGTGTTTGTGTTTGTCTGTGTGTGTGTTTGTGTGTGTGTTAGTGTTTGTCTGTGTGAGTGTTTGAGTGTGTGAGTGTTTGAGTGTGTAAGTGTGTGAGTGTTTGAGTGTTTGTGTGTGTGAGTGTCTGTGTGTGTGAGTGTTTGAGTGTGTGAGTGTTTGTGTGTGTGAGTGTTTGTGTGTGTGAGTGTTTGAGAGTTTGAGTGTGTGAGTGTTTGAGTGTGTGAGTGTTTGTGTGTGTGTGAGTTTGTGTGTGAGCTTGTGTGTGTGTTTTTGTGTGTGTGTTAGTTTGTGTATGTGTTTGTTTGTGTGTGAGTTTGTGTTAGTTTGTGTGTGTGTGAGTTTGTGTTAGTTTGTGTGTGTGTTTGTGTGAGTTTGTGTGTGTGTGTGTGTGTTTGTGTTAGTTTGTGTGTGTGTGAGTTTGTGTGTGTGTGTTTGTTTGTGTTAGTTTGTGTGTGTGAGTGTTTGTCTGTGTGTGTGTTTGTGTGTGTGAGTGTTTGTCTGTGTGAGTGTTTGAGTGTGTGAGTGATTGTGTGTGTTAGTGTTTGTGTGTGTGTGTTTGTGTGTGTGTGAGTTTGTGTGTGTGTGTGTGTTTGTGTTAGTTTGTGCGTGTGTTTGTGTGTGTTAGTGTTTGTGTATGTGAGTGTTTGTGTGTGTTTACGTGTGTGAGTGTTTGAGTGTGTGTTTGTGAGTGTTTATGTGCGTGAGTGTTTGAGTGTGTGTTTGTTTGTGAGTGTTTATGTGTGTGAGTGTTTGAGTGTGTGTTTGTGAGTGTTTATGTTTGTGAGTGTTTGAGTGTGTGAGAGTTTTTTGTGAGTGTGTGAGTGATTGTGTGTGTGAGTGATTGTGTGTGTGAGTGTTTGTGTGTGTGAGTGTTTGAATGTGTGAGTGTGTGAGTGTTTGAGTGTGTGAGTGAGTTAGTGTTTGTGTGTGAGTGTCTGTGTGTGTGAGTGTTTGAGTGTGTGAGTGTTTGTGTGTGTGAGTGTTTGAGTGTGTGACTGTGTGAGTGTTTGAGTGTGTGAGTGTTTGAGTGTTTGACTGTGTGAGTGTTTGAGCGTGTGAGTGTTTGAGTGTGTGAGTGTTTGTGTGTGTGAGTGTTTGTGTGTGTGAGTGTTTGAGTGTGTGAGTGTTTGAGTGTGTGAGTGTTTGTGTGTTTGAGTGTGTGAGTGTTTGAGTGTGTGAGTGTTTGTTTGTGATTGTTTGTCTGTGTGAGTGTTTGTTTGTGATTGTTTGTCTGTGTGAGTGTGAGTGTTTGTGAGTGTTTGTGTGTGTTCGTGTCTGTGTGAGTGTGTGAGTGTTTGAGTGTGTGAGTGTGTGAGTGTTTGTTTTTGATTGTTTGTCTGTGTGAGTGTGAGTGTTTGTGAGTGTTTGTGTGTGTTCGTGTTTGAGTGTGTGAGTGTGTTAGTGTTTGTGTGTGTGAGTGTCTGTGTGTGTGAGTGTTTGAGTGTGTGAGTGTTTGAGTGTGTGAGTGTGTGTGTGAGTGTTTGTGTGTGTGAGTGTTTGAGTGTGTGAGTGTTTGAGGGTGTGAGTGTTTGAGTGTGTGAGTGTTTGTGTTTGTGAGTGTTTGTGTGTGTGAGTGTTTGAGTGTGTGAGTGTTTGAGTGTGTGAGTGTTTGTGTGTGTGAGTGTTTTAGTGTGTGAGTGTTTGAGTGTGTGAGTGTTTGTTTGTGATTGTTTGTTTGTGTGAGTGTGAGTGTGTGAGCGTGTGAGTGTGTGAGTGTTTGAGTGTGTGAGTGTTTGTTTGTGATTGTTTGTCTGTGTGAGTGTGAGTGTTTGTGTGTGTGAGTGTTTGAGTGTGTGAGTGTGTGAGTGTGTTAGTGTTTGTGTGTGTGAGTGTCTGTGTGTGTGAGTGTTTGTGTGTGTGAGTGTTTGTGTGTGTGTGTAAGTTTTTGAGTGTGTGAGTGTTTGAGTGTGTGAGTGTATGTGTGTGTGTTTGTGTGTGTGAGTGTTTGAGTGCGTGAGTGTTTGAGTGTGTGAGTGTTTGAGTGTGTGAGTGTTTGAGTGTGTGAGTGTTTGTGTGTGTGAGTGTTTGTGTGTGTGAGTGTTTGAGTGTGTGAGTGTTTGTTTGTGATTGTTTGTCTGTGTGAGTGTGTGAGTGTTTGAGTGTGTGAGTGTGTGAGTGTTTGTTTGTGATTGTTTTTCTGTGTGAGTGTGTGAGTGTGAGTGTTTGTGAGTGTTTGTGTGTGTTAGTGTTTGAGTGTGTGAGTGTGTTAGTGTTTGAGTGTTTGTGTGTGTGAGTGTCTGTGTGTGTGAGTGTTTGAGTGTGTGAGTGTTTGAGTGTGTGAGTGTTTGTGTGTGTGAGTGTTTGAATGTGTGAGTGTTTGAGTGTGTGAGTGTTTGAGTGTGTGAGTGTTTGAGTGTGTGAGTGTTTGAGTGTGTGAGTGTTTGAGTGTGTGAGTGTTTGAGTGTGTGAGTGTTTGTGTGTTTGAGTGTGTGAGTGTTTGAGTGTGTGAGTGTTTGTTTGTGATTGTTTGTCTGTGTGAGTGTTTGTTTGTGATTGTTTGTCTGTGTGAGTGTGAGTGTTTGTGAGTGTTTGTGTGTGTTCGTGTCTGTGTGAGTGTGTGAGTGTTTGAGTGTGTGAGTGTGTGAGTGTTTGTTTTTGATTGTTTGTCTGTGTGAGTGTGAGTGTTTGTGAGTGTTTGTGTGTGTTCGTGTTTGAGTGTGTGAGTGTGTTAGTGTTTGTGTGTGTGAGTGTCTGTGTGTGTGAGTGTTTGAGTGTGTGAGTGTTTGAGTGTGTGAGTGTGTGTGTGAGTGTTTGTGTGTGTGAGTGTTTGAGTGTGTGAGTGTTTGAGGGTGTGAGTGTTTGAGTGTGTGAGTGTTTGTGTTTGTGAGTGTTTGTGTGTGTGAGTGTTTGAGTGTGTGAGTGTTTGAGTGTGTGAGTGTTTGTGTGTGTGAGTGTTTTAGTGTGTGAGTGTTTGAGTGTGTGAGTGTTTGTTTGTGATTGTTTGTTTGTGTGAGTGTGAGTGTGTGAGCGTGTGAGTGTGTGAGTGTTTGAGTGTGTGAGTGTTTGTTTGTGATTGTTTGTCTGTGTGAGTGTGAGTGTTTGTGTGTGTGAGTGTTTGAGTGTGTGAGTGTGTGAGTGTGTTAGTGTTTGTGTGTGTGAGTGTCTGTGTGTGTGAGTGTTTGTGTGTGTGAGTGTTTGTGTGTGTGTGTAAGTTTTTGAGTGTGTGAGTGTTTGAGTGTGTGAGTGTATGTGTGTGTGTTTGTGTGTGTGAGTGTTTGAGTGCGTGAGTGTTTGAGTGTGTGAGTGTTTGAGTGTGTGAGTGTTTGAGTGTGTGAGTGTTTGTGTGTGTGAGTGTTTGTGTGTGTGAGTGTTTGAGTGTGTGAGTGTTTGTTTGTGATTGTTTGTCTGTGTGAGTGTGTGAGTGTTTGAGTGTGTGAGTGTGTGAGTGTTTGTTTGTGATTGTTTTTCTGTGTGAGTGTGTGAGTGTGAGTGTTTGTGAGTGTTTGTGTGTGTTAGTGTTTGAGTGTGTGAGTGTGTTAGTGTTTGAGTGTTTGTGTGTGTGAGTGTCTGTGTGTGTGAGTGTTTGAGTGTGTGAGTGTTTGAGTGTGTGAGTGTTTGTGTGTGTGAGTGTTTGAATGTGTGAGTGTTTGAGTGTGTGAGTGTTTGAGTGTGTGAGTGTTTGAGTGTGTGAGTGTTTGAGTGTGTGAGTGTTTGAGTGTGTGAGTGTTTGTGTGTGTGAGTGTTTGTGTGTTTGAGTGTGTGAGTGTTTGAGTGTGTGAGTGTTTGAGTGTTTGTGTGTGTGAGTGTGTGAGTGTCTGTGTGTGTGAGTGTTTGGGTGTGTGAGTGTTTGTGTGTGTGAGTGTTTGAGTGTGTGTCCTGCCTTCCTGTATTTGCAGGAAAAAATGCAAAGTGTGAGTTGATGAGAGCAGAGAGTGAGAATGTTTTTGTCTACATCTGTGACTGCAGACAATGGTGAGTATAGTGTTAGTGTTAGAGTTACTGTTAGTGTTAGAGTTAGTGATAGTGTTAGAGTTAGTGATAGTGTCAGTGTTAAAGTTAGTGATAGTGGTAGAGTTAGAGTTAGTGATAGTGATAGTGATAGTGTTAGTGTTAGAGTTAGTGATAGTGTTACTTATAGTGTTAGTGATAGTTAGTGATGGTGTTAGTGTTAGAGTTAGTGATAGTGTTACTTATAGTGTTAGTGATAGTTATTGATGGTGTTAGTGTTAGTGTTAGTTAGTGATAGTGTTAGTATTAGAGTTAGTGATAGTGTCAGTGTTAGAGTTAGTGATAGTGGTAGTGTTAGTGTTAGAGTTAGTGATAGTGGTAGTGTTAGAGTTAGTGATAGTGTTAGTGTTAGAGTTAGTGATAGTGTTAGTGTTAGAGTTAGTTATAGTGATAGTGTTAGTGTTGGAGATAGTGTTATTTTTAGAGTTAGTGTTATTTTCAGTAAAAGCATTAGAGTTAGTGATAGTGTTGGTGATAGTGTTATTTTCAGTGATAGTGTTAGAGTTAGTTATAGTGATAGTGTTAGAGTTCGTGATAGTGTTAGTGTTATTTTTAGAGTTAGTGTTATTTTCAGTGATAGTGTTAGTGTTAGTGTTAGAGATAGTGTAATTTTTAGAGTTAGTGTTATTTTCAGTGATAGTGTTAGAGTTAGTGATAGTGTTGGTGATAGTGTTATTTTCAGTGATAGTGTTAGAGTTAGTGATAGTGTTGGTGATAATGTTATTTTCAGTGATAGTGTTAGAGTTAGTATTAGAGATAGTGTATATTTTTAGAGTTAGTGTTATTTTCAGTGATAGTGTTAGAGTTAGTGATAGTGTTAGAGATAGTGTTATTTTTAGAGTTAGTGTTATTTTCAGTGATAGTGTTAGAGTTAGTGATAGTGTTAGAGATAGTGTTATTTTTAGAGTTAGTGTTATTTTCAGTGATAGTGTTAGAGTTAGTGATAGTGTTAGTGATAGTATTAGTGTTAGTGATAGTGTTAGTGTTGGAGATAGTGTAATTTTTAGAGTTAGTGTTATTTTCAGTGATAGTGTTAGAGTTAGTGTTATTTTCAGTGATAGTGTTATTGTTAGAGCTAGTGTTATTTTTAGAGTTAGTGTTATTTTCAGTGATAGTGTTAGAGTTAGTGATAGTGTTAGTGTTAGTGATAGTGTTAGTGTTAGTGATAGTGTCATTTTTAGAGCTAGTGTTATTTTCAGTGATAGTGTTAGTGTTAGAGTTGGTTATAGTGTTAGTGTTAGTGTTAGAGTTAGTGATAGTGATAGTGTTAGTGTTAGAGTTAGTGATAGTGTTACTTATAGTGTTAGTGATAGTTAGTGATGGTGTTAGTGTTAGTTAGTGATAGTGTTAGTATTAGAGTTAGTGATAGTGTCAGTGTTAGAGTTAGTGATAGTGGTAGTGTTAGTGATAGTGTTAGAGTTAGTGATAGTGGTAGTGTTAGAGTTAGTGTTAGAGCTGGTGTTAGAGTTAGTGATAGTGTTAGTTAGTGATAGTGTTAGTGTTAGAGTTAGAGTTAGTGATAGTGTTAGTGTTAGAGTTAGTGATAGTGTTAGTGTTAGAGTTAGTTACAGTGATAGTGTTAGAGTTTGTGATAGTGTTATTTTTTGAGTTAGTTTTATTTTCAGTGATAGTGTAGTTAGTTATAGTGATAGTGTTAGTGTTATTTTCAGTGATAGTGTTAGTGTTAGTGATAGTGTTAGTGTTAGAGATAGTGTTATTTTTAGAGTTAGTGTTATTTTCAGTGATAGTGTTAGAGTTAGTGATAGTGTTAGTGATAGTGTTAGTGTTAGAGATAGTGTCATTTTTAGAGTTAGTGTTATTTTCAGTGATAGTGTTAGAGTTAGTGATAGTGTTAGTGTTAGAGATAGTGTTATTTTTAGAGTTAGTGTTATTTTCAGTGATAGTGTTAGAGTTATTGATAGTGTTAGTGATAGTGTTAGAGTTAGTGATAGTGTTAGTGATAGTGTTAGTGATAGTGTTAGTGTTAGAGATAGTGTTAGTGTGTGTGTGTCAGACAGTAAAATCCTAATATAGCCTTTAGTTCTAACAGTGTTGACAGTTGTATTGTTCAGGACACTATGTTCACACAGAGTTCACTACAGACTGAAACTACTGCTGATGAGTGCACAAGGTTTAAGTTAACCTTTGACCCCTAACCTAAATGTTCACAGGTGTCTCATGTGTCTTCTCTCTCTCTTCTCTCTGTCTCTCTCTCTTCTCTCTCTCTCTCTTATCTCTGTCTCTCTCTCTCTCTTCTCTCTCTGTCTCTCTCCTCTCTCTCTTTTCTCTCTGTCTCTCTCTCTTCTCTCTCTCTCTTATCTCTGTCTCTCTTTTCTCTCTGTCTCTCTCTCTCTCTCTCTCTTATCTCTGTCTCTCTCTCTCTTCTCTTCTCTTTGTCTTTCTCTCTTCTCTGTCTGTCTCTCTCACTGTCTCTCTCTCTGTCTCCCTCCCTCTCTGTTTCTTTCTCTGTCTTCTGTCTCTCTCTCTCTCACTCTCTTTCTCTAAACTTCTTCTTCTGTCTTCACACTCTGGGTTAATGTCCCTCAGTACCATATGACCCTGCAGCCTCAGCAGCAGCCTCAGCAGCAGCCTCAGCAGCAGCCTCAGCAGCAGCCTCGGCAGCAGCAGGAGAGGCATCTATATATGGTCACCACCACCACCACACACTGAAGACACTGCAGGACTTTCTATGGTAAGAATCTGTCTGTGGTACATCTGACTCAGCTGTGAATTTTCTCATCTCCCAGCCCCAGCAGCGCCTTTTGTCATCTCTATGCCTCAGCAGTGCCTTCTTTCATCTCTGCCTCAGCAGCACCTTTTTTCATCTCTGCCTCAGCAGCACCTATTTTAACCTCTCTGCCTCAGCAGCACCTTCTTTGATCTCTGTCTCAGCAGCGCCTTTTATGGAGTTAAGGAAAACATTTGCTGACAGCTGATTGGTGGAGTGTGTTTCCTTCACTTTCTATTACACTCTCAGAACAGTAGGTTCAGTAGACCAGGGGTCAGGGGTCAGGGGTGGGCGTTAAAGGTGTTGGTCTCCTTGTTAGTGTGATGGACCTCCAGAACCTGTGGAATGATGACCCAGAGGAGCTTCTACTGGACCTGGGCTTTGGCTGTGATGAAGCAGATCTGTCTGGACGCATTCCTGCTCGTTTCATCAACCATCAGTCTGAGGCCAAAGGAATAAACCTGCAGGTGTTTCTGGAAGCTCAGAAGAACCGCCTGGACTTGGAGAACCCTGATGTCAGCAGTGAGTATTACTAACCCTAACCCTAACGGTACGGCCACACCAAATGGGAATTAACATGTGTACACCTGTGATGTGCTGTAGTGTGGACGCTGGACAAAGGTAGAAACGTAAATAAACCAAACGTATCCGTCCAGTTCAATCTGTCCTCAACGATGGCTCAGGTCAGTTGGACTGCTCTGGAGGTCCCAGATACGTGGGAGGGCCAGATACCCTCACTTTTGGGTTCACCTGATCCTGCAGAAGCTCCTGCAGCACCAGGAATTGTAGTCTGTATGACGTCTACTTTCAACTATATTTCAGGCTCAGTTTTTCTTCCTGTCGTCTTCTGGCTCGGTCCCAGCATCATTCTGTCATGATGTTAACAGTATCTAGATGCTGATTGGCTTTTGTGGCCCAGCGTCATGCAAATTCACCTGAAAAGGTTAATATTTTCAACTCGAGAGTTTACGCGTATTTTCGGCAAGTCGTAACGCTCAATTCCCGGATGCTTCAACGCGGGTGAATCCGCGTCCAAATGCACCTCTCCGTTGACTTTGTATACGTGAATGTGAGAATTGGCGTTGGGTGTGGACGTACCATTACCCAGAAAAACCAACTGGCGCAGAAGAACCCTGATGTCAACAGTGAGTAACACTAACTCTTAACTAATCCTGTGTCTGTGCCCAGATCGATTCCGACAGTTGGAGGTTCTTCAGCAGGTCACCAGAGCCTTCTCTTCGTTGGTGCCGCTCTCACCGCTCTCGTCGCTTTCACCACTCACCCCAACTTTACCTGCGGAGGATCAGGAAAGGAGGAAGCGCGTGGGAATGCTGTTTCGGCGAGCGTCCAGGAAGTCCCTCAACCACATCCACAACGGCATCAACCAGGGAGTGACCACAGACACAAGGACTGGTGTCCCTGGGGCAGAGCCAGAACTAGCACCTGGACACTACATGTGGACTCTGGGCAGGGGCACAGCTGGGCTCAAACAGGGCGTGGGTCTCAATCCTCTGAATGAGGAGGTGGAGCTAGGACCTGGCCCCTCCTCCTCAAACAAGAAGGTGAAGCTAGGACCTGGCGCATCCTCCTCAAACCAGGAGGCGGAGCTAGGACTTGGCCCCTCCTCAGAGCAGGAGGCGGAGCTAAGATCTGGTCCCTCCTCCTCAGACCAGGAGGTGGAGCTCTGCCCTGGCCCCTCCTCCTCAGAACAGGAGTCCAGGATCCAGATGCGAATGATCAGAACTCATTCTGAATCTGACTCCACCCATTGGAATCAAGGAAGTCCAGCACAGACCCCAGAGGAACTCCCTAACCCTCATTCTGATGTAAAAATGGAAAAGACAGAAGCACTTTCTTCCTCTAAATTTCCCAGGATAGATCCTTCCTTCATTTGTTCAGATTCTTCTAAATGTTATCGTCTCGTTCCACTGTGTGAATCAACCACACCGCTAGCTTCTGATAGCACAGATAGTGTGAACTATCCAGCTGCTGAACCATCCTCGTGTCAACAGGACATGTCTGTCTGTCCTCTGGGCGACGTATGTGTAGAGGTTCACTGGAAGGAACACCCTGAAAGGACTACAAACCTGGACGACCACACCCTTAGTGACACAGTGGGGACACAAAAAGACATTGACAGTTTAAAGACAGAAAGTTCTAGGTTAGTCTGTGAGGAAGAAGATAATAAACCAGAGACGGATCCACAGGAACTGCCAACGGAACCCAAACACAGAGAGTCCAGTAAAGTCCTTCCAGTTGGAACACATGGTAAAAGTCATGAGTATAATCAAAGTTCTTCTGTTTCATCTGAAAAAGAAGCAGAAGATTGTGTTTTGGTTAAGATCCAGAGCTTGGACCAGGTGTTTGAAACCACCTCTGTGGACCAGTTGTTGGAAACCACTTCTGTGGACCAGGTGTTTGAAACCACCTCTGTGGACCAGGTGTTTGAAACCACCTCTGTGGACCAGGTGTTTGAAACCACCTGTGTGGACCAGGTGTTTGAAACCTCTGTGGACCAGGTGTTTGAAAGCACCTCTGTGGACCAGGTGTTTGAAACCACCTCTGTGGACCAGGTGTTTGAAACCACCTGTGTGGACCAGGTGTTTAAAACCTCTGTGGACCAGGTGTTTGAAACCACCTCTGTGGACCAGGTGTTTGAAACCTCTGTGGACGGTTCAGAAGGGGAATGTGGAGATGCGGATGCATTTTTTCAGGAACTGGACTCTGTAGGTCATGCATATTGGGCTGAACCGATCCAGGTTTCTGATGCAACTCCTCAGGTCTTAGACGATGCTTCTGGAAACTCTTTGTTTTCCAGATGTGACACTTCTCTAGATGCAGGTTCATCAGCAGATGAAGCCGCAGGGAGGTCTTCATCATCCTTAGCACCAATTGGTGTGGACCATAAACCACCTGTGCAGACCCACCCTGACCGTAGACCACCTGTGGACCATAGACCACCTGTGCAGACCCATCCTGACCGTAGACCACCTGTGGACCATAGACCACCTGTGCAGACCCATCCTGACTGTAGACCACCTGTGGACCATAAACCACCTGTGCAGACCCATTCTGACCGTAGACCACCTGTGGACCATAAACCACCTGTGCAGACCCATCCTGACCGTAGACCACCTGTGGACCATAAACCACCTGTGCAGACCCATCCTGACCGTAGACCACCTGTGGACCATAGACCACCTGTGCAGACCCATCCTGACCGTAGACCACCTGTGGACCATAGACCACCTGTGCAGACCCACTCTGACTGTAGACCACCTGTGGGCCATAGACCACCTGTGCAGACCCACTCTGACCGTAGACCACCTGTGCAGACCTCCACTGACCGTAGACTACCTGTGGACCATAGACAACCTGTGCAGGCCCACACTGTCCACTCTAGTCCCCTCACCTCCACAAACCCTCATCACAAACCATCCAATCATTCAGTGTCTGTCCAGATGTCTTCTTGTCCATCTTCTCATATCGTACAAAGGAAAGATATTCCCGTCATAAAAGACTCGGAGGACACATCCGTAACAGGTTGTCTTTGCTTGGACACCTCCACTCCTTTTCACGCCGTCCAATCGTGGATAGATCTACGTCTTCACCAGAAGACACAATCAGGCGGTGCTTCCCGTGTGTTCACAGGGTCCACAGGGTCCAAGATGTCTATGTCCTCTCCATCTGTCTCTCTGTTGACTGAGGACTGGCAGTCACATGACCGTCCACCTGGACTAACCAGAAGTTACCCCACACTGTCCATGTCTGCGGACCATACTCTGTGGACGAATAGACACTTAAGAATGGAAAGCAACGACAAAACGCATGAGGACGGACTGTGGGACTGTGGAAGGGGGACAGAACAAGTGTCCCTCTACTGTTGCAATGGAAGACAACCTCTGCTCAACATCCCAGTAAGTACCATGACCCTAACCATGACCCTGACCCTAAAAATGACCCTAACATGACCCTGACCCTAACATGACCCTGACCCTAACATGACCCTGACCCTAACCACGACGCTTACCATGAAGTACAACCAGAAGTAGAGCTGGAAGCTCAACCCCCAATACTACCCACAATACTAACTACTACAATAGATGCAGTAGTTAACAGGATGGTGCAGTAGTTAACAGGGTGGTGCAGTAGTTAACAGGGTGGTGAGGTAGTTAACAGGATGGTGCAGTAGTTAACAGGGTGGTGCAGTAGTTAACAGGATGGTGCAGTAGTTAACAGGATGGTGCAGTAGTTAACAGGATGGTGCAGTAGTTAACAGGGTGGTGAGGTAGTTAACAGGATGGTGCAGTAGTTAACAGGATGGTGCTGTAGTTAACAGGGTGGTGCTGTAGTTAACAGGGTGGTGCAGTAGTTAACAGGGTGGTGCAGTAGTTAACACTGGTGCCTCACAGACAGAAGGTTGTTGGTTCTATTCCTACACCAGACCTTTCTGTGTGGAGTTTTCTCCAGGTACTCTGGCTCCTCCCACCATCCAAACACATGCACTGATAGGTTAACTGGTTAATTAAATATGTCATAGTGATTGGTTATATATGTTCAGTCCTTAGATAAACTGGAGAATCATACAGGATGACCTCTGACCCCACCTTCACCCATTGTAGCTGGATTAGGCCCCCAGTGACCCCTGTGACCCTGGTGAGGATAAAGCGGGTTCAGATGATGAGACGAGACGAGTTTTTTTCTACATTTCACTTTATTTTAACTGCATTTAAGTGTATTTTTTACTACATTCAGGTATTTACCAATGTGTGTCTTCACGGGGACATGAACATAAATGTTCATTTAATGTGGATCCACACTTTGTCATTGTTAAAGATCTGAGGGTAAACTAACACTTTAAGATTTGATATTTGTATTAATTTTATTGTGAAGGCTGTGAGGGTAGCTTTAACACTGGTCAGAGTTAGTGTTAGTGTTTCCAGAAAAGACGCAGTAGAATGGAAACAGACAAACCCTCAACTGTGACGCTTTCATTGTCATCCAGTCACGACGTGTGCTTTTCCATTCTGACAATGACATTGTTTCCATGGTTACCACAGTTGTTGACATGAAAGGTTTTGAAACAACCCTTAAACATTTGCATATGAAGGAGTTATTTACATGTGTAGAGCTCTGTCTGTAGGACTAACACTGACCCTGGTCTGACTAGGACTAACACTGACCGTGGTCTGAGTAGGACTAACGCTGACCCTGGTCTGACTAGGACTAACGCTGACCCTGGTCTGACTAGGACTAACGCTGACCCTGGTCTGACTAGGACTAACGCTGACCATGGTCTGACGAGGACTAACGCTGACACTGGTCTGACAAGGACTAACATTGACCCTGGTCTGACTAGGACTAACGCTGACCCTAGTCTGACGAGGACTAACACTGACCCTGGTCTAACTAGGACTAACACTGACCATGGTCTGACGAGGACTAACGCTGAAACTGGTCTGACTTGGACTAACATTGACCCTGGTCTGACTAGGACTAACGCTGACCCTGGTCTGACTAGGACTAACCGACCCTGGTCTGACGAGGACTAACGCTGACACTGGTCTGACAAGGACTAACATTGACCCTGGTCTGACTAGGACTAACGCTGACCCTAGTCTGACGAGGACTAACGCTGACCCTGGTCTAACTAGGACTAACACTGACCATGGTCTGACGAGGACTAACGCTGAAACTGGTCTAACTTGGACTAACATTGACCCTGGTCTGACTAGGACTAACGCTGACCCTGGTCTGACTAGGACTAACCGACCCTGGTCTGACGAGGACTAACGCTGACCCTGGTCTGACTAGGACTAACACTGACCCTGGTCTGACTAGGACTAACGGCGACCTTGGTCTGATTAGGACTAACGCTGACCATGGTCTGACGAGGACTAACGCTGACCATGGTCTGACGAGGACTAACGCTGACACTGATCTGACAAGGACTAACATTGACCCTGGTCTGACTAGGACTAACGCTGACCCTAGTCTGACGAGGACTAACGCTGACCCTGGTCTAACTAGGACTAACACTGACCATGGTCTGACGAGGACTAACGCTGAAACTGGTCTAACTTGGACTAACATTGACCCTGGTCTGACTAGGACTAACGCTGACCCTGGTCTGACTAGGACTAACCGACCCTGGTCTGACGAGGACTAACGCTGACCCTGGTCTGACTAGGACTAACACTGACCCTGGTCTGACTAGGACTAACGGCGACCTTGGTCTGATTAGGACTAACGCTGACCATGGTCTGACGAGGACTAACGCTGACCATGGTCTGACGAGGACTAACGCTGACACTGGTCTGACAAGGACTAACATTGACCCTGGTCTAACTAGGACTAACACTGACCATGGTCTGACGAGGACTAACGCTGAAACTGGTCTGACTTGGACTAACATTGACCCTGGTCTGACTAGGACTAACGCTGACCCTGGTCTGACTAGGACTAACCGACCCTGGTCTGACGAGGACTAACGCTGACGCTGGTCTGACAAGGACTAACATTGACCCTGGTCTGACTAGGACTAACGCTGACCCTAGTCTGACGAGGACTAACGCTGACCCTGGTCTAACTAGGACTAACACTGACCATGGTCTGACGAGGACTAACGCTGAAACTGGTCTGACTTGGACTAACATTGACCCTGGTCTGACTAGGACTAACGCTGACCCTGGTCTGACGAGGACTAACCGACCCTGGTCTGACGAGGACTAACGCTGACCCTGGTCTGACTAGGACTAACACTGACCCTGGTCTGACTAGGACTAACGGCGACCTTGGTCTGATTAGGACTAACGCTGACCATGGTCTGACGAGGACTAACGCTGACCATGGTCTGACGAGGACTAACGCTGACACTGGTCTGACAAGGACTAACATTGACCCTGGTCTAACTAGGACTAACACTGACCATGGTCTGACGAGGACTAACGCTGAAACTGGTCTGACTTGGACTAACATTGACCCTGGTCTGACTAGGACTAACGCTGACCCTGGTCTGACTAGGACTAACCGACCCTGGTCTGACGAGGACTAACGCTGACGCTGGTCTGACAAGGACTAACATTGACCCTGGTCTGACTAGGACTAACGCTGACCCTAGTCTGACGAGGACTAACGCTGACCCTGGTCTAACTAGGACTAACACTGACCATGGTCTGACGAGGACTAACGCTGAAACTGGTCTGACTTGGACTAACATTGACCCTGGTCTGACTAGGACTAACGCTGACCCTGGTCTGACGAGGACTAACGTTGACCCTGTTCTGACAAGGACTCACGCTGACCCTGGTCTGACTAGGACTAACGCTGACCTTGCTCTGACTAGGACTAACATTGACCCTGGTCTGACTAGGACTAATGCTGACCCTGGTCTGACGAGGACTAACATTGACCCTGGTCTGACTAGGACTAACGGCGACCTTGGTCTGATTAGGACTAACGCTGACCATGGTCTGACGAGGACTAACGCTGACACTGGTCTGATGAGGACTAACATTGACCCTGGTCTGACTAGGACTAACGCTGACCCTGGTCTGACTAGGACTAACCGACCCTGGTCTGACTAGGACTAACGCTGACCCTGGTCTGACTAGGACCTACGCTGACCCTGGTCTGACTAGGACTAACCGACCCTGGTCTGACTAGGACTAACGCTGACCCTGGTCTGATGAGGACTAACGCTGACCCTGGTCTGACTAGGACTAACGCTGACCCTGGTCTGACTTGGACTAACGCTGACCCTGGGCTGACTATGACTAACGCTGACCCTGGTCTGACTAGGACTAACACTGACCCTGGTCTGACGAGGACTAACGTTGACCCTGTTCTGACAAGGACTCACGCTGACCCTGGTCTGACTAGGACTAACGCTGACCTTGCTCTGACTAGGACTAACATTGACCCTGGTCTGACTAGGACTAACATTGACCCTGGTCTGACAAGGACTAATGCTGACCCTGTTCTGACGAGGACTAACGTTGACCCTGTTCTGACAAGGACTCACGCTGACCCTGGTCTGACTAGGACTAAAGCTGACCTTGCTCTGACTAGGACTAACATTTACCCTGGTCTGACTAGGACTAACATTGACCCTGGTCTGACAAGGACTAATGCTGACCCTGTTCTGACTAGGACTAACGCTGACCCTGATCTGACTAGGACTAACGCTGACCCTGTTCTGACTAGGACTAACGCTGACCCTGATCTGACTAGGACTGACGCTGACCCTGTTCTGACAAGGACTAACGCTGACCCTGGTCTGACTAGGACAAACGCTGACCCTGGTCTGACTAGGACTAACGCTGACCCTGGTCTGACGAGGACTAACATTGACCCTGGTCTGACTAGGACTAACGCCGACCCGGTCTGAATAGGACTAACACTGACCCTGGTCTGACTAGGACTAACGCTGACCCTGGTCTGACTAGGACTAACTCTGACCCTGGTTGACTAGGACGAACGCTGACACTGGTCTGACGAGGACTAACATTGACCCTGGTCTGACTAGGACTAACGCTGACCCTGGTCTGACTAGGACTAACCGACCCTGGTCTGACTAGGACTCACGCTGACCCTGGTCTGACTAGGACTAACGCTGACCTTGCTCTGACTAGGACTAACATTGACCCTGGTCTGACTCGGACTAATGCTGACCCTGGTCTGACGAGGACTAACATTGACCCTGGTCTGACTAGGACTAACGGCGACCTTGGTCTGATTAGGACTAACGCTGACCATGGTCTGACGAGGACTAACGCTGACACTGGTCTGATGAGGACTAACATTGACCCTGGTCTGACTAGGACTAACGCTGACCCTGGTCTGACTAGGACTAACCGACCCTGGTCTGACTAGGACTAACGCTGACCCTGGTCTGACTAGGACCTACGCTGACCCTGGTCTGACTAGGACTAACCGACCCTGGTCTGACTAGGACTAACGCTGACCCTGGTCTGATGAGGACTAACGCTGACCCTGGTCTGACTAGGACTAACGCTGACCCTGGTCTGACTTGGACTAACGCTGACCCTGGGCTGACTATGACTAACGCTGACCCTGGTCTGACTAGGACTAACACTGACCCTGGTCTGACGAGGACTAACGTTGACCCTGTTCTGACAAGGACTCACGCTGACCCTGGTCTGACTAGGACTAACGCTGACCTTGCTCTGACTAGGACTAACATTGACCCTGGTCTGACTAGGACTAACATTGACCCTGGTCTGACAAGGACTAATGCTGACCCTGTTCTGACGAGGACTAACGTTGACCCTGTTCTGACAAGGACTCACGCTGACCCTGGTCTGACTAGGACTAAAGCTGACCTTGCTCTGACTAGGACTAACATTTACCCTGGTCTGACTAGGACTAACATTGACCCTGGTCTGACAAGGACTAATGCTGACCCTGTTCTGACTAGGACTAACGCTGACCCTGATCTGACTAGGACTAACGCTGACCCTGTTCTGACTAGGACTAACGCTGACCCTGATCTGACTAGGACTGACGCTGACCCTGTTCTGACAAGGACTAACGCTGACCCTGGTCTGACTAGGACAAACGCTGACCCTGGTCTGACTAGGACTAACGCTGACCCTGGTCTGACGAGGACTAACATTGACCCTGGTCTGACTAGGACTAACGCCGACCCGGTCTGAATAGGACTAACACTGACCCTGGTCTGACTAGGACTAACGCTGACCCTGGTCTGACTAGGACTAACTCTGACCCTGGTTGACTAGGACGAACGCTGACACTGGTCTGACGAGGACTAACATTGACCCTGGTCTGACTAGGACTAACGCTGACCCTGGTCTGACTAGGACTAACCGACCCTGGTCTGACTAGGACTAACGCTGACCCTGGTCTGACTAGGACCTACGCTGACCCTGGTCTGACTAGGACTAACCGACCCTGGTCTGACTAGGACTAACGCTGACCCTGGTCTGATGAGGACTAACGCTGACCCTGGTCTGACTAGGACTAACGCTGACCCTGGTCTGACTTGGACTAACGCTGACCCTGGGCTGACTATGACTAACGCTGACCCTGGTTTGACTAGGACTAACACTGACCCTGGTCTGACGAGGACTAACGTTGACCCTGTTCTGACAAGGACTCACGCTGACCCTGGTCTGACTAGGACTAACGCTGACCTTGCTCTGACTAGGACTAACATTGACCCTGGTCTGACTAGGACTAACATTGACCCTGGTCTGACGAGGACTAACATTGACCCTGTTCTGACTAGGACTAACGCTGACCCTGATCTGACTAGGACTAACATTGACCCTGGTCTGACTAGGACTAACATTGACCCTGGTCTGACGAGGACTAATGCTGACCCTGTTCTGACTAGGACTAACGCTGACCCTGTTCTGACAAGGACTAACGCTGACCCTGGTCTGACTAGGACTAACGCTGACCCTGTTCTGACAAGGACTAACGCTGACCCTGGTCTGACTAGGACTAACGCTGACCCTGGTCTGACTAGGACTAACGCTGACCCTGGTCTGACGAGGACTAACATTGACCCTGGTCTGACTAGGACTAACAAAAACCCTGGTCTGAATAGGACTAACAAAGACCCTGGTCTGACTAGGACAATCGCTGACCCTGGTCTGACTAGGACTAACGCTGACCCTGGTCTGATGAGGACTAACGCTGACCCTGGTCTGACTAGGACTAACGCTGACCCTGGTCTGACTTGGACTAACGCTGACCCTGGGCTGACTATGACTAACGCTGACCCTGGTCTGACTAGGACTAACACTGACCCTGGTCTGACGAGGACTAACGTTGACCCTGTTCTGACAAGGACTCACGCTGACCCTGGTCTGACTAGGACTAACGCTGACCTTGCTCTGACTAGGACTAACATTGACCCTGGTCTGACTAGGACTAACATTGACCCTGGTCTGACGAGGACTAACATTGACCCTGTTCTGACTAGGACTAACGCTGACCCTGATCTGACTAGGACTAACATTGACCCTGGTCTGACTAGGACTAACATTGACCCTGGTCTGACGAGGACTAATGCTGACCCTGTTCTGACTAGGACTAACGCTGACCCTGTTCTGACAAGGACTAACGCTGACCCTGGTCTGACTAGGACTAACGCTGACCCTGTTCTGACAAGGACTAACGCTGACCCTGGTCTGACTAGGACTAACGCTGACCCTGGTCTGACTAGGACTAACGCTGACCCTGTTCTGACGAGGACTAACATTGACCCTGGTCTGACTAGGACTAACAAAGACCCTGGTCTGAATAGGACTAACAAAGACCCTGGTCTGACTAGGACAATCGCTGACCCTGTTCTGACTAGGACTAACAAAGACCCTAGTCTGACTCGAACTAACGCTGACCCTGGTCTGACTAGGACTAACGCTGACCCTGGTTGACTAGGACTAAAGCTGACCCTGGTCTGACTAGGACTTAAGCTGACCCTGGTCTGACTAGGACTAAAGCTGACCCTGGTCTGACTATGACTAACACTGACCCTGGTCTGACTCGGATCAACACTGACCCTGGTCTGACTAGGACTAACGTTGACCCTGGTCTGACTGGGACTAACGCTGACCCTGGTCTGACGAGGACTAACATTGACCCTGGTCTGACTAGGACTAACATTGACCCTGGTCTGACGAGGACTAACGCTGACCCTGTTCTGACGAGGACTAACGCTGACCCTGGTCTGACTAGGACTAACGCTGACCCTGGTCTGACTAGGACCTACGCTGACCCTGGTCTGACTAGGACTAACCGACCCTGGTCTGACTAGGACTAACGCTGACCCTGGTCTGATGAGGACTAACGCTGACCCTGGTCTGACTAGGACTAACGCTGACCCTGGTCTGACTTGGACTAACGCTGACCCTGGGCTGACTATGACTAACGCTGACCCTGGTTTGACTAGGACTAACACTGACCCTGGTCTGACGAGGACTAACGTTGACCCTGTTCTGACAAGGACTCACGCTGACCCTGGTCTGACTAGGACTAACGCTGACCTTGCTCTGACTAGGACTAACATTGACCCTGGTCTGACTAGGACTAACATTGACCCTGGTCTGACGAGGACTAACATTGACCCTGTTCTGACTAGGACTAACGCTGACCCTGATCTGACTAGGACTAACATTGACCCTGGTCTGACTAGGACTAACATTGACCCTGGTCTGACGAGGACTAATGCTGACCCTGTTCTGACTAGGACTAACGCTGACCCTGTTCTGACAAGGACTAACGCTGACCCTGGTCTGACTAGGACTAACGCTGACCCTGTTCTGACAAGGACTAACGCTGACCCTGGTCTGACTAGGACTAACGCTGACCCTGGTCTGACTAGGACTAACGCTGACCCTGGTCTGACGAGGACTAACATTGACCCTGGTCTGACTAGGACTAACAAAAACCCTGGTCTGAATAGGACTAACAAAGACCCTGGTCTGACTAGGACAATCGCTGACCCTGGTCTGACTAGGACTAACGCTGACCCTGGTCTGATGAGGACTAACGCTGACCCTGGTCTGACTAGGACTAACGCTGACCCTGGTCTGACTTGGACTAACGCTGACCCTGGGCTGACTATGACTAACGCTGACCCTGGTCTGACTAGGACTAACACTGACCCTGGTCTGACGAGGACTAACGTTGACCCTGTTCTGACAAGGACTCACGCTGACCCTGGTCTGACTAGGACTAACGCTGACCTTGCTCTGACTAGGACTAACATTGACCCTGGTCTGACTAGGACTAACATTGACCCTGGTCTGACGAGGACTAACATTGACCCTGTTCTGACTAGGACTAACGCTGACCCTGATCTGACTAGGACTAACATTGACCCTGGTCTGACTAGGACTAACATTGACCCTGGTCTGACGAGGACTAATGCTGACCCTGTTCTGACTAGGACTAACGCTGACCCTGTTCTGACAAGGACTAACGCTGACCCTGGTCTGACTAGGACTAACGCTGACCCTGTTCTGACAAGGACTAACGCTGACCCTGGTCTGACTAGGACTAACGCTGACCCTGGTCTGACTAGGACTAACGCTGACCCTGGTCTGACGAGGACTAACATTGACCCTGGTCTGACTAGGACTAACAAAGACCCTGGTCTGAATAGGACTAACAAAGACCCTGGTCTGACTAGGACAATCGCTGACCCTGTTCTGACTAGGACTAACAAAGACCCTAGTCTGACTCGAACTAACGCTGACCCTGGTCTGACTAGGACTAACGCTGACCCTGGTTGACTAGGACTAAAGCTGACCCTGGTCTGACTAGGACTTAAGCTGACCCTGGTCTGACTAGGACTAAAGCTGACCCTGGTCTGACTATGACTAACACTGACCCTGGTCTGACTCGGATCAACACTGACCCTGGTCTGACTAGGACTAACGTTGACCCTGGTCTGACTGGGACTAACGCTGACCCTGGTCTGACGAGGACTAACATTGACCCTGGTCTGACTAGGACTAACATTGACCCTGGTCTGACGAGGACTAACGCTGACCCTGTTCTGACGAGGACTAACGCTGACCCTGGTCTGACTAGGACTAACGCTGACCCTGGTCTGACTAGGACTAACGCTGACCCTGTTCTGACTAGGACTAACGCTGACCCTGGTCTGACTAGGACTAACGCTGACCCTGGTCTGACTAGGACTAACGCTGACCCTGTTCTGACAAGGACTAACGCTGACCCTGGTCTGACTAGGACTAACGCTGACCCTGGTCTGACTAGGACTAACGCTGACCCCGGTCTGACGAGGACTAACATTGACCCTGGTCTGACTAGGACTAACGCCGACCCGGTCTGAATAGGACTAACACTGACCCTGGTCTGACTAGGACTAACGCTGACCCTGGTCTGACTAGGACTAACTCTGACCCTGGTTGACTAGGACTAAAGCTGACCCTGGTCTGACTAGGACTAAAGCTGACCCTGGTCTGACTAGGACTAACGCTGACCCTGGTCTGACTAGGACTAACACTGACCCTGGTCTGACTATGACTAACATTGACCCTGGTCTGACTAGGACCAACGCTGACCCTGGTCTGACTAGGACTAACGCTGACCCTCGTCTGACTATGACTAACACTGACCCTGGTCTGAGTAGGACCAACACTGACCCTGGTCTGACTATGACTAACACTGACCCTGGTCTGACTATGACTAACGCTGACCCTGGTCGGACTAGGACTAACGCTGACCCTGGTTTGACTAGGACTAACGCTGACCCTGGTCTGACTAGGACTAACGCTGACCCTGGTCTGACTAAGACTAACACTGACCCTGGTCTGACTTGGACTACTACTGACCCTGGTCTGACTATGACTAACGCTGACCCTGGTCGGACTAGGACTAACGCTGTCCCTGGTTTGACTAGGACTAACGCTGACCCTGGTCTGACTAGGACTAATGCTGACCCTGGTCACACTAGGACTAACGCTGACCCTGGTTTGACTAGGACTAATGTTGTTTTACCTACTCTTCCTCTTCCTCTTCCTCTTCCTCAGTATACTCTACAGCAGTTTCAGTGGAGGTTTTCCGTCATGGAGGATCAGCTGTTAGAAGAACAGGCTTCAGTCTACCACACACTCACAGACCATGACAGGTAACCATGGTGACCAGGACTGACCTGGACACACACACACACACACACACACACACACACACACACACACACACAGTCATTATTATTAGTATTGATAAAAATAATAAGCAATATCAAAAGGATACCAGTAACAGTTTGTTATTGTTTATTTCTATATTGTGAGAATACAGTCATACTTTACTCACCACATACTAGTTAAACAAAAATACAACTTATAAAAAACCTTTGACTCAATGTCTCTGAATATAAAATAAAATTATATTAATGAAACTGAAACTGAAACCTACCACACACAAATACACTACTGTATGTACAGTACTATATTACACATAAATACACTACTGTATGTACAGTACTATAGTACACATAAATACACTACTGTATGTACAGTACTATAGTACACACAAATACACTACTGTATGTACAGTACTATAGTACACATGAATACACTACTGTATGTACAGTACTATAGTACACATATATACACTACTGTATGTACAGTACTATAGTACACATAAATACACTACTGTATGTACACTACTATAGTACACATAAATACACTACTGTATGTACAGTACTATAGTACACATAAATACACTACTGTATGTACAGTACTATAGTACACACAAATACACTACTGTATGTACAGTACTATAGTACACATAAATACACTACTGTATGTACAGTACTATAGTATACATAAATACACTACTGTATGTACAGTACTATAGTAAATATAAATACACTACTGTATGTACAGTACTATAGTACACATAAATAAACTACTGTATGTACAGTACTATAGTATACACAAAAACACTACTGTATGTACAGTACTATAGTACACATTAATACACTACTGTATGTACAGTACTATAGTACACATAAATACAGTACTGTATGTAAAGTACTTTAGTACACATAAATACACTACTGTATGTACAGTACTATAGTACACATAAATACAGTACTGTATGTACAGTACTATAGTAAATATAAATACAGTACTGTGTGTACAGTACTATAGTAAATATAAATACACTACTGTATGTACAGTACTATAGTATACATAAATACATTACTGTATGTACAGTACTATAGTAAATATAAATACACTACTGTATGTACAGTACTATAGTACACATAAATAAACTACTGTATGTACAGTACTATAGTATACACAAAAACACTACTGTATGTACAGTACTATAGTACACATTAATACACTACTGTATGTACAGTACTATAGTACACATGAATACAGTACTGTATGTAAAGTACTTTAGTACACATAAATACACTACTGTATGTACAGTACTATAGTACACATAAATACACTACTGTATGTACAGTACTATAGTACACATAAATAAACTACTGTATTTACAGTACTATAGTACACATAAATACACTACTGTATGTACAGTACTATAGTACACATAAATACACTACTGTATGTACAGTACTATAGTACACACAAATACACTACTGTATGTACAGTACTATAGTACACATAAATACACTACTGTATGTACAGTACTATAGTACACATAAATACACTACTGTATGTACAGTACTATAGTACACATAAATAAACTACTGTATGTACAGTACTATAGTACACATAAATACACTACTGTATGTACAGTACTATAGTACACATAAATACACTACTGTATGTACAGTACTATAGTACACATTAATACATTACTGTATGTACAGTACTATAGTACACATTAATACACTACTGTATGTACAGTACTATAGTACACATAAATAAACTACTGTATTTACAGTACTATAGTACACATAAATACACTACTGTATGTACAGTAGTATAGTACACATAAATACACTACTGTATGTACAGTACTATAGTACACACAAATACACTACTGTATGTACAGTACTATAGTACACATAAATACACTACTGTATGTACAGTACTATAGTACACATAAATACACTACTGTGTGTACAGTACTATAGTACACATAAATAAACTACTGTATGTACAGTACTATAGTACACATAAATAAACTACTGTATGTACAGTACTATAGTACACATAAGTAAAATACCGTATGTACAGTACTATAGTACACATAAATACAGTACTGTATGTACAGTACTATAGTAAATATAAATACAGTACTGTGTGTACAGTACTATAGTAAATATAAATACACTACTGTATGTACAGTACTATAGTACACATAAATACACTACAGTATCTACAGTACTATAGTACACACAAATACATTATAGACAGTGGCAATGCCTCCACCTCGGCCTGATGTCCGTGGGGAGTTCAAGTAGCAGCAATTCTGAGGCAGCAGTTCAGTGAAAGCGCTAGAGTCGCCAACGCTCAGCCAGGTGTCAGTCACACAGAGGAAGTCCAAACCTCGGGACGTAAAGAAATCTTTGAGAACAAAAGTTTTATTGGCCAGTGACCTAGCATTTACCAGGCCAATCCTGACAGGAACTGGCGGCTCCATGGCATCAGGAGTCCGGGGGGTCAGACTCAGCAGCTGCAGGTTACTCATATTCACCCTTCGTCGGTAGAGGTGGTGGGTGGAGGGACAGGGGGGTGGGGGGTCAGTTGCGCTAGTGGCGAGGGTACGGGGTACCGAAATATGATGATGATGATGATGATGATGATGATGATGATGGTGTCTGTTAGTACTAACAATGGGAATAGGGAGGTGCAGATGGGTGGAGAGATCATTCCACAGGGGGAAACTGGCGTGCGTCTTTGATGTGGAGCAGGGGCCAGAGGAGAGGTAAGTTGGATATGGGGGTAATACATACGACATTAAGGGGGGTTGGTAATACAAACAGTGCTGTGGTCTGAAACCTGTGGCTTTTCTACAGTAAGAGAGGAAGAGTCTAGTCAGACAGGTGTGGATGTTGATGTTGTGGACAGGACAGCGTGGTGGATATTTTGAGCCAGAACTCTGCTGCCTAACCAAGAGGGGTGGACACCATCAGGCTGGTAAAAAGAGGGTCAGTTCCAGACCAAGTTAAAATTATCTATAAAACTGAAACCAGTCAAGGCACAGATGGATTGGAGCCAGGTGTTCAGGCTCAGGAGCCTGCTGAACTGTCCCACACCACAGGCAAAGGCATCCCTTCAGTGCATCAAAAAGTTTTTTAAAGTGTACCTTTGTCATCTCGGATTGTTGGAGAGATGTGTCATTGAGGTCTACATGAATGATGACACGAACAACAGTAGACGGCAGAGAGGCAAGCAGCTCCGGCAGTTTTTGGAGGATGGTGATGGCAGTGGAGCCGGGGAAACACTGCGTTATGACATTAAAGAATCGGACTTTACGAATGATGGAGTCCCCAAGGATGGCGGTGGTCGGAGGGAAAAGTGGGCAAGGAGAAGATGTTGAAGATGAAGGGACACTGGACCCTGTAGGTGGACACTCCACTGGATGGGCACTGGAATGACGACGAACTGCCTCCTGCAAAAGCCAACGTCGGGCAGAGGAGCAAGGACCCGTGATCGGAGGTCTCACTGGAGGACCAGTAGGACGATCATCGCCGGCCACCGGCTCCAAGGCAGCCATAATGCTCGTAGGAGCCGATATACAGACCGAGCCAGGTAAGATGAAACACATACCGGCTTCGGTGGGGGGAGATAGAGCATCCTCCACGGACAGGACGCTGAAGTGGTTTGAGGTGCTGGTCGTTGGTGGTGATGGGACTTTGCTCCTGTTCCTTTTGCAGCCACGTATCACCACTTCAGACCAGGGTCTTGAACAGGCCGGACGAGGACAGGTAGAAGACGGATCCCATAACACCGTATCATCTGAGGGGGCTTTGGACTTCTCTGTACTATTCAGAAAAAGGCTGGACAGTAAAGGAAAGTGGCCGGATAAGACAGAGAGTTGCGCGTCTTTTTCCGCTAACTCTGCTGAGAGGCACTGGATATCCCCTATAAGGTTGGCTATCCTCTTGTGAGCCTCCTGCAGGCTTTTGTAGGCTCGGATAAGCGGGCTGTCTTCGGGTGATGTGGATGAAGCCATGGAGGCAGCAGCAAGAACCAGAACCAGAAACACAGGAAACCCAGCTAGAGAGAGCCACAAGTAGGTCAGGGCTTGCAGATGCAGGTAGCTTAGCTGCTAGCTTCAAATGGATAATTTGCTGTTCAGCATGGTAGACCTGGCTCTACGTGTAGATTAGCTTGGCGGCACCGTGTCCAATCTGGTTCCCTCTCCAGTTGATGTCCAGTAATCTTCAGCTCACGTATAGT
>CM035802.1:5682463-5692463 GCA_020466265.1 Siphamia tubifer | reverse complement strand
TTATTTTATTTTTTACTGTGTCTCAGTCTCAGGAGTTAAAGGGTTAATCATTCTAAAATGGATCTAATAACAAGGCAGCCAATACAACGTTCTAAAATGTATCAAAGGACAAAGCATCCCATAATACAAAGTTATGTTATGGTCTGCTCTAAATTAACACAAATGACAGCAGTCATTCAAGAATGTTGGTATCTGTGCGTAAGTACTGCACTGTAAATAAATAAACATTTAAAACTAAAACCTACTTGTGCCCCTATTTTTTTGTGTGCTCCTAAATTTTTTAACTTAGGGGCACGTGTGCTCCTGGAAAAAAAAGTTAGTGTAGAGCCCTGCCCTCCACAGAGCTTTAACTATTGACCACGCCCCCTCCACAGAGCTTTAACTATTGACCACGCCCCCTCCACAGAGCTTTAACTATTGACCACGCCCCCTCCACTTTAAATAATTTGTTTGACAGGATTTTGTGTTCTGACAGAAATTATAAAAGATAAGACACTGACAATATACAGACCTTTGACCTTTAACCCTAACCGAAGCTCAATACTCACTGACCTTTGACCTTTAACCCTAACCGAAGCTCAGTACTCACTGACCTTTGACCTTTAACCCTAACCAAAGCTCAGTACTCACTGACCTTTGACCTCACATCTATGATAAACACATTCACCTTCCACAGTCAAACACCACAGAAATATAATTTATTTTATTTTAGTTTAACTTGTATAACATTTTTTGTTTAAATTTGTAGAGGAAGAACTTCATTCAGAAATTCGTTAAGTTAACTCTTCCAGAGTTATAAAATCCATGTGAAATTCAGGTCAATAAAAGTCTGGGTAACACTTTACAATAAGGGTACATGAATAATGATGGAATCATGTTCTGATTCATGATGAATTAACATATGACTCATGTATGAACTAATGATTAATATATTATGAGTCACTATTAATATATCATGTATTAACACTGCTGTTAATTCATGTTGTTAATATATCATGTATTAACACTGGTGTTAATTCATGTTAATATATCATGTATTAACATCATGTATTAGTCATATGTTAATTCATCATGAATCAGAACATGATTCCATCATTATTCATGTACCCTTATTGTAAAGTGTTACTAAAGTCTTATTGTTTTTTATTTTGTTTGATGGATATCTCATGTCTCGTCACACCCCTAAAATCCATCCATCCATTTTTGAATTCCATTGTTGTGGGACTCACAGTTATGTGGGTCAAGTATGAATGTGTGGGCTGATGTGCCTTGGCTGAGTTTGCGCTCTTCCATTGTTTTTCTGATTGTCAACTCCTGTGTGTTTTTGTAGAAGATGCAGATGTTACTGGATGAACAGTCCATGTTCTGTTCTCAGCTCACACACCACCTCACCACAGTCCATGGATCATCAAGCCCCGCCCACCATGGATCATCAAGCCCCACCCACTGCAGGACAGTAGCCACTCAGTGCAGTCTGCTGCCCTGACCCTTATTGACCAGAGGCCACACCCCTGTATGGGGCGCCTGGGATGTAAGCTCCACCCCTCAGTGGCCTGGTCAGTCTGTACAGAGCAGCTGGATGTAGTGGATTCTTACAGACAGTAAAAACATCATGTGACGTCACCTGATGCTCAAAGAAATTATTTGTTGGTGGAAAATAAAAACATTTTGGAAAGTGTTTCCATCTATTTACATTAATTACATTAAACTAATTGAGCAAAAAATGGTTATGTTGAGCGACTTAAATGTCAGTATGTTGGGTCAACATAAAGCATGCGTTCCAGTGACCTCAGTGACCTCAGTGACCCTAACCCTAACAGAACTGTCTCCTGAATAAACAAATGAGTTCTTATTTTCAAAAAACCCTCAGTATCCTCACTTTGAAAAAAAAAACCTCCCGAAAAGTCATTCATTCATTTTCAGTAAATTAGATTATTGTAACGGTGCCTTCACTGGTCTGAACTAAACCCAGACCCCGGTACCATTAAACTGGACCACATCACATCCAGTACCATTAAACTGGACCACATCACACCTCCTCAAACTCTTACATTTTCTTCCTGTGGGTCAAAGGTCACAGTTCGAAGTCTTACTCCTGGTCAAAAAGAACTAAACGACCTTGGACCCAAATCCATCTTTGACCTGCTCGTTACATATGAAGCATCCAGAGTCCTGAGGTCATAGGTCATCAGGAACAGGTTTACTGTGTGTTCCCAAAATGAGAACCAAACAAAGTGAAGCATCATTCAGTTGTTCTGCTCCTCACCTGTGGAATAAACTACCTGGATACACGTTAACTAATGTTAACTACTGCTAACTATTGTTAACAAATCTTAACTAATGTTAACTACTGTTAACTACTGTTTACTACTACTAACTACTGCTAACTACTCTTAACTACTGCTAACTACTCTTAACTACTGCTAACTACTGTTAACTACTCTTCATTAATGTTAACTACTCTTAACTAATGTTAACTACTGCTAACTACTCTTAACTAATGCTAACTACTCTTAACTAATGTTAACTACTGCTAACTACTGTTAACTACTGCTAATTACTATTAACTAATCTTAACTAATGTTAACTACTGCTAACTACTCTTAACTAATGTTAACTACTCTTAACTAATGCTAACTACTCTTAACTAATGTTAACTACTGCTAACTACTGCTAATTACTATTAACTAATCTTAAGTAATGTTAACTACTGCTAACTACTCTTAACTAATGCTAACTACTCTTAACTAATGATAACTACTGCTAACTACTGTTAACTACTGCTAATTACTAGTAACTAATCTTAACTAATGTTAACTACTGCTAACTACTGCTAACTACTCTTAACTAATGTTAACTACTCTTAACTAATGCTAACTACTCTTAACTAATGTTAACTACTGCTAACTACTGCTAATTACTATTAACTAATCTTAAGTAATGGTAACTACTGCTAACTACTCTTAACTAATGTTAACTACTCTTAACTAATGTTAACTACTGCTAACTACTGCTAACTATTGCTAACTATTGTTAACTACTGCTAATTACTATTAACTACCTTTAACTACTCTTAACTAATGTTAACTACTGCTAACTACTCTTAACTAATGTTAACTACTCTTAACTAATGTTAACTACTGCTAACTATTGCTAACTACTGTTAACTACTGCTAATTACTATTAACTACTCTTAACTAATGTTAACTACTGCTAACTACTCTTAACTAATGTTAACTACTCTTAACTAATGTTAACCAATACTAACTACTCTTAACTAATGCTAACTACTCTTAACTAATGTTAACTACTGCTAACTTTTGCTAACTACTGTTAACTACTGCTAATTACTATTAACTACTCTTAACTAATGTTAACTACTGCTAACTACTGTTAACTCATGTTCATTAATGTTAGTACCTGAGCTTTGATAAAAAGTCTCAGTTAAGGACCTGGACCATAAATGGACCCAGATGCAAGACTCTGAAGCAAGACAACGTTTTAAGTACAATTTATTTTTTCAAAATGTTGGAGGACATGTTGAATATTGTGCTGTTGGGTGTTCGGTGGTAACGGCTGCAACTGGGCAGAAGGTAGAAGACAGGTCCACACACTGGTGTCATGACCTCTGCTCCTGTGACTTTTCCCCTAGTTGCTCTCCATACTCACCTGGTCCTGCACCGTGCAGCTGCAAGTCGTTGCTGCTCTGCAGTATTTAAGCAGTGATGCTGCAGTTGCCGGTGCGGGACCATTCAATACGGTCACCTCCATAACCTGGACACTTTCCCATCTCTTCAGTCACCATAACCCGGACATTCATCATCACCACGGACTCTGGTAGTTCTATTCCCAGGTTTAGTTTAGTCTTGTTTTAGTTTGTCTCAGTCTATGTCTTGACTTGGTTCCTTTGGTCATTAAATCTGTTCTCCCTTCAGCACTGTGCATCTGAGTCCTCCTTCACTTCAACCCCTCCTTGACAACAGGTCAAAACCAGAAATCCAGCCAAAAATCCAAAAAGACTTTACATTAAACATGTGTGGGTCAAAGCAGAGGTCCAGAACACGAAGTGGATCCGAGAGGGACAAGGCAAATGTAGGGTCAGAGGAAGGCACAAGGTCCAGTAACAAGAGCAGACATCCAACAACAGAACCAAAGCAGTCACATGCACAGCACAGGTGGGCACCGCACTAAAAAACTGGGGAACGCAGGTGGGCACCACATTTAAATACTGGGGAACGCAGGTGGGCACCATCACAGCAAACTACAGAGGGAAAAGGAAGGAAGTAAAACAAGACATCATGAACCAACTTAACAAAATAAAAGCCCCAGACACTAACAAAGACAGACACATGGGAAGACAGCCAAAAGACAAACACAGTCTGGATACATGACGCTATCATTTAAAATGGTAAATGTTCTGCACTTCTATAGTTCTGTTCCACCTTCATGGTTCAAAGCTCTTTACATTAGCTTCACATTCACCCATTCACAAACACTCAAAAGTCAAAGGTCAGTCCTATTGGGGGCCTAAGTCAGGGTTCAGTGTCTTGCCCAAGGACATGTGGACAGCAGGAGCTTGGACACAAACCGCCAACCTCTTGGTCACTCTACCAACTGAGCCACCACCTCCTTAACCTTTAACCCTAACGACCCACTCTACCAACTGAGCCACAGCCTCCTTAACCTTTAACCCTAACGACCCACTCTACCAACTGAGCCACCACCTCCTTAACCTTTAACCCTAACGACCCACTCTACCAACTGAGCCACAGCCTCCTTAACCTTTAACCCTAACGACCCACTCTACCAACTGAGCCACAGCCTCCTTAACCTTTAACCCTAACGACCCACTCTACCAACTGAGCCACAGCCTCCTTAACCTTTAACCCTAACGACCCACTCTACCAACTGAGCCACAGCCTCCTTAACCTTTAACCCTAACGACCCACTCTACTAACTGAGCCACAGCCTCCTTAACCTTTAACCCTAACGACCCACTCTACCAACTGAGCCACAGCCTCCTTAACCTTTAACCCTAACGACCCACTCTACTAACTGAGCCACAGCCTCCTTAACCTTTAACCCTAACGACCCACTCTACCAACTGAGCCACAGCCTCCTTAACCTTTAAACCTAACGACCCACTCTACCAACTGAGCC
The DNA here is from genome assembly GCA_020466265.1 of Siphamia tubifer. Lineage (NCBI taxonomy): Eukaryota > Metazoa > Chordata > Actinopteri > Kurtiformes > Apogonidae > Siphamia > Siphamia tubifer. The sequence goes on along the minus strand of CM035802.1, from coordinate 5,687,303 downwards.
ACAGCCTCCTTAACCTTTAACCCTAACGACCCACTCTACCAACTGAGCCACAGCCTCCTTAACCTTTAACCCTAACGACCCACTCTACCAACTGAGCCACAGCCTCCTTAACCTTTAACCCTAACGACCCACTCTACCAACTGAGCCACAGCCTCCTTAACCTTTAACCCTAACGACCCACTCTACTAACTGAGCCACAGCCTCCTTAACCTTTAACCCTAACGACCCACTCTACCAACTGAGCCACAGCCTCCTTAACCTTTAACCCTAACGACCCACTCTACTAACTGAGCCACAGCCTACTTAACCTTTAACCCTAACAACCCACTCTACCAACTGAGCCACAGCCTCCTTAACATTTAACCCTAACGACCCACTCTACCAACTGAGCCACAGCCTCCTTAACCTTTAACCCTAACGACCCACTCTACTAACTGAGCCACAGCCTTCTTAACCTTTAACCCTAATGACCCACTCTACCAACTGAGCCACAGCCTCCTTAACCTTTAACCCTAACGACCCACTCTACTAACTGAGCCACAGCCTCCTTAACCTTTAACCCTAACGACCCACTCTACCAACTGAGCCACAGCCTCCTTAACCTTTAACCCTAACGACCCACTCTACCAACTGAGCCACAGCCTCCTTAACCTTTAACCCTAACGACCCACTCTACTAACTGAGCCACAGCCTCCTTAACCTTTAACCCTAACGACCCACTCTACCAACTGAGCCACAGCCTCCTTAACCTTTAAACCTAACGACCCACTCTACCAACTGAGCCACAGCCTCCTTAACCTTTAACCCTAACGACCCACTCTACCAACTGAGCCACAGCCTCCTTAACCTTTAACCCTAACGACCCACTCTACCAACTGAGCCACAGCCTCCTTAACCTTTAACCCTAACGACCCACTCTACCAACTGAGCCACAGCCTCCTTAACCTTTAACCCTAACGACCCACTCTACTAACTGAGCCACAACCTCCTTAACCTTTAACCCTAACGACCCACTCTACCAACTGAGCCACAGCCTCCTTAACCTTTAACCCTAACGACCCACTCTACCAACTGAGCCACAGCCTCCTTAACCTTTAACCCTAACGACCCACTCTACTAACTGAGCCACAGCCTCCTTAACCTTTAACCCTAACGACCCACTCTACCAACTGAGCCACAGCCTCCTTAACCTTTAACCCTAACGACCCACTCTACTAACTGAGCCACAGCCTCCTTAACCTTTAACCCTAACGACCCACTCTACTAACTGAGCCACAGCCTTCTTAACCTTTAACCCTAACGACCCACTCTACCAACTGAGCCACAGCCTCCTTAACCTTTAACCCTAACGACCCACTCTACTAACTGAGCCACAGCCTCCTTAACCTTTAACCCTAACGACCCACTCTACCAACTGAGCCACAGCCTCCTTAACCTTTAACCCTAACGACCCACTCTACCAACTGAGCCACAGCCTCCTTAACCTTTAACCCTAACGACCCACTCTACCAACTGAGCCACAGCCTCCTTAACCTTTAAACCTAACGACCCACTCTACCAACTGAGCCACAGCCTCCTTAACCTTTAACCCTAACGACCCACTCTACCAACTGAGCCACAGCCTCCTTAACCTTTAACCCTAACGACCCACTCTACTAACTGAGCCACAGCCTCCTTAACCTTTAACCCTAACGACCCACTCTACTAACTGAGCCACAGCCTTCTTAACCTTTAACCCTAACGACCCACTCTACCAACTGAGCCACAGCCTCCTTAACCTTTAACCCTAATGACCCACTCTACTAACTGAGCCACAGCCTCCTTAACCTTTAACCCTAACGACCCACTCTACCAACTGAGCCACAGCCTCCTTAACCTTTAACCCTAACGACCCACTCTACCAACTGAGCCACAGCCTCCTTAACCTTTAACCCTAACGACCCACTCTACCAACTGAGCCACAGCCTCCTTAACCTTTAACCCTAACGACCCACTCTACCAACTGAGCCACAGCCTCCTTAACCTTTAACCCTAACGACCCACTCTACCAACTGAGCCACAGCCTCCTTAACCTTTAACCCTAACGACCCACTCTACCAACTGAGCCACAGCCTCCTTAACCTTTAACCCTAACAACCCACTCTACCAACTGAGCCACAGCCTCCTTAACCTTTAACCCTAACGACCCACTCTACCAACTGAGCCACAGCCACACTGTTCAAACATTACTGTTCACATTCTCTATTTTTAAATGTTTTGTCTCCAATTTAATTGTCTTTTAATGCATCTTAATATTTTTTTCCTTCTGTTTCATGTAAAGCACCTTGAACTGTCCTGTACATGAACTGTGATGGTGATCCCCAGGACAGACTACCGTGGACACTAAAGGTGGAACAATCATTTATAAGAGGAGGAGAGGAGGAGGTTCTGATAATGCCTGCTGCCAGAGATTCCTGAACATACTTATTCATGGCATCAGTTTCAGGACGGGACAGGGAATACAATCGCCCTCTAGGAGGGGATGCGCCAGGGAGCAGATTACTTGTACAATCATAAGGGCGATGTGGGGGTAAAGAGGAGGCTCTAGAATAACTGAAAACAGCCTTGAGGTCCAGATGTTCAGCCGGAGCAGCAGATTGATCCTGGAAATCCTCTTCTGGGGTGGAGACAGGGGTAGGTGTCTGTGCCTGGAGAAGTCATTGAGAGTGACAGAGAGGACCTGAACACCCCTTTATCTCCACCCCTTTACCTGAACACCCCTTTACCTGAACACCCCTTTACCTGAACACCACTTCACCTGAACACCCCTTTACCTGAACACCACTTCACCTGAACATCCCTTTACCTGAACAACCCTTTACCTGAACACCCCTTTACCTGAACACCACTTTACCTGAACAACCCTTTACCTGAACACCACTTCACATGAACACCCCTTTATCTGAACAACCCTTTACCTGAACACCCCTTTACCTGAACACCCCTTTACCTGAACACCACTTTACCTGAACACCCCTTTACCTGAACACCACTTCACCTGAACATCCCTTTACCTGAACACCCCTTTACCTGAACACCACTTTACCTGAACAACCCTTTACCTGAACACCCCTTTACCTGAACACCACTTCATCTGAACACCCCTTTACCTGAACACCACTTCACCTGAACACCCCTTTACCTGAACACCACTTCACCTGAACACCACTTCACCTGAACACCCCTTTACCTGAACACCACTTCACCTGAACACCACTTCATCTGAACACCCCTTTACCTGAACAACCCTTCACCTGAACACCCCTTTACCTGAACACCACTGTGACGAAGGCCTGGTCACTGCTGGATGATAACACATGCTCGACTTCACTCATATTCTCTTAAACATCTGTGGATAATATTTGATCTAATTCCACTGGTTCTGTGGTGAGTTCTCGCACCACACTGGTATATTTATAAAAACACATACGTCCACTACAGACACATTAAACAGTTGTACTAATACACATATTAATAGTTCTGTTCATTCATGGTCTACCTGTGCTGCTGCCAGTTTAGCCCCTCCTCCTCTGAGCTTGGGGGTGGAGCCAGAGCAGGTGAAGCAGCTGTCCTTTTATGGTAAAGATAAACCCCAGTCATACCATATGTACTCTGGGTGAAGGGGGTCAACTGTGTGGATTAATTAAGGTAAAGATGAGTCTAAAATAAATTATGTATCATTGTTGGTCACTGTGGGAATGGTTTAATGTGGAACCTATGGTGTAACTTGGAAAAGTCAAAAATGTATTTTGTTTTGTTTATTCTACGGCTCTCTAGAATGTTCCGACAGCTCCCGTTTCCAGCTTTCAGTGGGAACAATGCCAACGGGTTTAGTCACTTCAGATTCACGTCATCATATCACTCTGCAGGTAGTTCGGCCACTTTCAAAGTAAATATTCACTACAATGTAACGGCTGTTTTATCCAATCTGTTAGTGTAGTGGCACTAATATGCTGTAATAACCCGTAGAACAGGGGTCCAAAGTCATTTTGTTCAGGGGCAAGATTCAGCCTGATTTGATCTTTAATGGATCAGACCATTAAAATGAACTATTATTAAAAAATAATTAATAATTAACTATTAACCTATAAATAATGACAACTCCAAATTTTTATCATTGTTTTAGTCAGTGTGTCAGTGTGACTATACGACAGTGCATCAGTTTGTCAGTGCGTCAGTGTGACTATACATCTGTGTGTCAGTACATCAGTGTGTCAGTACATCAGTGTGTCAGTTCATCTGTGTGTCAATACGTCAGTGTGTCAGTACATCAGTGTGTCAGTACGTCAGTGTGTCAGTATGTCAGTGTGTCAGTTCGTCAGTGTGTCAGTACGTCAGTGTGTCAGTTCGTCAGTGTGTCAGTACGTCAGTACGTCAGTGTGTCAGTACGTCAGTGTGTCAGTTCGTCAGTGTGTCAGTACATCAGTGTGTCAGTACGTCAGTGTGTCAGTACGTCAGTGTGTCAGTACGTCAGTGTGTCAGTACGTCAGTGTGTCAGTACGTCAGTGTGTCAGTACGTCAGTGTGTCAGTACATCATTGTCTCAGTACATCAGTGTGTCAGTTCATCAGTGTGTCAGTAAATCAGTGTGTCAGTTCATCAGTGTGTCATCAGTAAATCAGTGTGTCAGTACATCAGTGTGTCAGTTCATCAGTGTCTCAGTACATCAGTGTGTCAGTTCATCAGTGTGTCAGTAAATCAGTGTGTCAGTTCATCAGTGTGTCAGTACGTCAGTGTGTCAGTATGTCAGTGTGTCAGTTCGTCAGTGTGTCAGTTCGTCAGGTCGTCAGTGTGTCAGTTCG
>CM035802.1:5632463-5672463 GCA_020466265.1 Siphamia tubifer | reverse complement strand
CACAAATACACAAATACACAAACACACAAATACACAAAAATACACAATTACACAAACACACAAAGTCACAACTACACACAAATACTAACACACACAAATGCACAAATACACGAACACACAAACATACAAATACACAAACACACACACACAAACACAGAAAACACACAAATACACAAACACACTAATACACAAAAACACAAATACAATAATACATAAACACACAAAAAACAACAGAAATACATAAACACACAAACACAAATACACATGAACACAAAAGCACTATTACACACAGTCACAAATACACACACACAGAAACATACACAAACACACAAATACACAAACACACATACACAAACACATAAATACATAAACACACAAATACACACAAACACACACAAATACACAAACACACAAATACACTAAAACACATACACAAATACACACAAAGTCACAAATACACAAACACACAATTACACAAATACACAAACTTACACAAACACACAAATACAAATACACAATAATGCACAAATATACAAATACACAAACACACATACACAAACACATAAATACATAAACACACAAATACACACAAACACACACAAATACACAAACACACAAATACACACATAGTCACAAATACACAAACACACAATTACACAAATACACAAACTTACACAAATACAAACACACACAAATGCACAAATATACAAATACACAAAGACAAATACACAAACACATAAATACATAAACACACAAATACACACAAATACACAAAAACACACACAAATACAATAATACATAAACACACAAAAAACAACATAAATACATAAACACACAAATACACACAAACACACACAAATACACAAACACACAAATACAATAATACATAAACACACAAAAAACAACACAAATACATAAACACACAAACACACAAATACACTAAAACACATACACAAATACACACAAAGTCACAAATACACAAACACACAAACACACACAAATGCACAAATATACAAATACACAAACACACAAACACATAAATACATAAACACACAAATACACACAAACACACACAAAAACACACACAAATACATACACACACAAACAAAAACCCACTAATCCACAAACACAGACACACAAACACACACTAATACACAAATACATGAATACACACAAAAACACACACACAAGAATACACAAATACACAAATAGACATACACACCAATACACAAATACACAAACACACTAATACACAAATAGAAAAATACACAAACACACAAATACACACGGAGTCACAAATACACAAACACACAAACACACACACACTAATATACAAATACACAAACACACCAATAAACAAATCCACAAATCCACAAAAACAAATCCACATACACAAAAATAGACATATACACACAAAGTCATACACACACAAATAAACAAAACACATACACACAAACATACACAGATACAAAAATATACAAATACACATACACACAAAGTCACAAATACACAAACATACACAAACACACACAAAAACACAAACACTTGAATTCATCAATACACACAAACACACATTAACATACACACACAAATACACAAACACACACACTCACATACACAAACACACACAAAAAACAAACAAATACACAGACACACACACATACACAAATAGACATACACTCAAATACACAAACACAGAAATACACATTCACACAAATAGACAAACACACAAATACGCAAACAAACACACACAAATACACATGCACACAAATACACAAACACACACATACACAAATACACAAACCCACCAATAAACAAATACACAAATCCACAAACACACACAAAAACACACAAATACACATACACAGAAATACACAAACACCCCAATACACAAATACACAACCACACACAAACAAAAACGCACAAATACACATACAAAAAAATAGACAAATACACACAAAGTCACAAATACACATATACTCAAATACACAAACACACAAATACACAAACACACACAAATACACATGCACACAAATACACAAATCCACAAACACACACAAAAACACACAAATACACACACAAAAACACACAAATACACACACAAAAACACACAAATACAAAGTAATGAATACACAAACACAAACATACACAAAAAATTACACATTCACACATATACACCAAAAATATACAAACACACAAAAACAAATACACACACACACAAATGAACATACACAGAAATAACCAAATACAAATACACACAAAGTCACAAATACACAAACAAACACACACAAATACATGCACACAAATCCAAAAATACACAAACAAACAAATACACATACACTCAAAAACACAAATATACAAACACACACACAAAAAAACACAAATACATATAAAATCAAATACACAAATACACACACAAATACACAAACACACCAATACACAAATACACAGATCCACAAACACACACACAAAAACACAGATACACATACACACAAATACACAAAAACACACAAACAAAAACACACAAATACACATACACAAACACACAAACACATACACACACAAACATACACAAACACACACAAACAAAAACCACAAATACACAAACACAGACCCACAAACACACACAAATACATGAATACACACAAACACACACAAATACATAAACACACACAAATAACACCACAAATACACAGACACACACACACACACAAATACACAGATACACATACACACAAATACACGTACACGCAAATACACAAACACACAAATACAAAAACACAGAAATACACAAATACACACACACACAAATAGACAAACACACAAATACACACAGTCACAAATACACAAACAAACACACACAAATACACATGCAGACAAATACAAGAATGCACAAACACACAAATACATAAACACACAAATACACACAAACACACACAAATACACTTACAGAAATGCACAAACACAAACAAAAACACACAATGCACACAAATACATAAATAAAAAAATACACAAACACACACACACACATACAAAAATACACAAATAGACAAACACACCAATACACAAATACATAAACACTCCAATACACAAATACACATACACACAAATACACACAGATACACAAACACACCAATACACAAATACACACAAAGTCACAAATACACAAACAAACAAATACACATACACTCAAATACACAAATACACATACACAAACACACAAACACATACACACACAAACATACACAAACACACACAAACACACACACATACACAAACAAAAACCCACAAATACACAAACACAGACACACAAACACACACAAATACATGAATACACACAAACACACACAAATACAGAAACACAGAAATACACAAATAGACAAACACACAAATAGACAAACACACAAATACACACAGTCACAAATACACAAAAAAAACCCACAAATACACAAACACAGACACACAAACACACACAAATACATGAATACACACAAACACACACAAATACAAAAACACAGAAATACACAAATAGACAAACACACAAATAGACAAACACACAAATACACAAACACACAAATACAAGAATGCACAAACACACCAATACACAAACAAACACACAAATATACAAATACACATACACAAAAATACATAAATACACATACAGTTAAATACACACATACACAAATACACACATACACAAATACACAAATACATGAATACAAAAATACACAAGCACACCAATACACAAACAAACACACAAATATACAAATACACGTACACAAAAATACATAAATACACATACAGTTAAATACACACATACACAAATACACACATACATAAATACATAAATACACAAATACACGTACACACAAATACATATATACAAAAATACACAAACACACACACAAATATACAAATACACATACACAAAAATACACAAATACACATACACTCAAATACACACATACACAAACACACAAACACACAAATACACAAATACACGTACACACAAATACATAAATACAAAAATACACAAACATACACACAAATATACAAATACACAAACAAACAAATACACATACACAGAAATACACAAACACAAATACATGAATAGACAAACACACAAAGAGTCACAAATACACAAACACACACACACAAATACACATGCAAACAAACACAAGAATACACAAACACACATACACAAATACACATGCAAACAAACACAAGATACACAATAATACACAAAAACACGTACATACAGAAACATAACTAAAAAAATACACAAACACAAAAACACACACACAAATACACAAATACACATACATAAAAATACACAAATACACATACACTCAAATACACAAACACAAAAACACACACACAAATACACATGCACACACACACAAATACACATACACTCAAATACACAAACACACAAATACACATACACAGAAATACACAAACACACAAACGCACATACACAGAAATACACAAATACACATACACTCAAATACACAAATACACATACACAGAAATACACAAATACACAAATACACATACACTCAAATACACAAATACACATACACAGAAATACACAAACACACAAATGCACATACACAGAAATACACAAATACACATACACTCAAATACACATACACAGAAATATACAAATACACATACACTCAAATACACAAATGCACATACACAGAAATACACATACACTCAAATACACAAATACACATACACAGAAATACACAAACGCACCAATGCACCAATACACAAATACACAAACACACACAAAAACACACAAACACAGAAATACACAAATAGAAAAACACACAAATTCACACAGAGTCAAAAATATAATACATACACAATAAAATACACAAACACACACAACTAGACATACAAACGAATACAAGACTACACAAACACACACACACAAAAACACACAAATACACATACACAGAAATACACAAACACACCAATGCACAAATACACAAACACACACATACACAAACACACAAAAACAAACACATAAAAAATACACAAATAGACATACACAGAAATACACAAATGCACATACACACATACATAAATACAAAAATACACAAACACACACACACACAAAAAAACACACAAATACTCATACACTCACAAAGACAAATGCAAAAATACACAAATACACAAACAGAAAAACACACAAACACACAAATTCACACAGTCACAAATTCACAAACACACACAAATAGACATACAAACAAATACAAGACTACACAAACAAAACAATATAAAAATACAAAAACACACAAATACACACAGTTACAAATATACAAACACACACCAAACACACACAAATACACAAACACACAAATACAGAAATACACAAATAAACACACACAAATAAAAAAACACAAATACACATATTCCAAAAAATACACAAACACAAAAAACACACACAAATACACATACAAATAAAGACACAAATACACAAACACACAAATACACACAAAGTCAGACATCCACAAACACACACAAACACACAAGTACACAAACACCAATACACAAATACACACACAGAGTAACACACACAAAAACAAACACACATTCACACACACATAAAAACACATTCACAAAAACACAGAAATACACACATACACACACAAACACACAGACACACACAAACACACATACAAATATGCACATACACACACAAAAACACAAATAAACACACACACAAATACGCAAACACACAACAACACACAAATACACACACCTCCACACACACACAAATGAAGAAATACACACATACACACACACACACACACAAAAACACAAGACACAAATACACACACAGACACACAAATACACAAAAACACACACAAACACATACACACAAATACACAGATTCATACACAGACACACACAAATTCACACACGCAAACACACACACAAAAACACACACAAACACACACAAAAACACACAAATACACAAACACATACGCACAAACACACACACAAATACACTCACATAAAAACAGACACACACACAAACAAACAAATACACACACAAATACGCACATCCACAATCACACACACAAATACACACAAAGTCACGAATGCACAAACACACACACAAACACACAAACGAACCCAAAAATACACAAATAGACATACACACAAATACACAAACACACAAACAAAAACACACTATGTAAACATACACACACAAACACACACACACACAAAATACACAAACACACAAATACACAAACCCCAATACACAAATACACAAACACACACTCAAAGACACCAACGCACATATAAATACACATATACACACACACACACACAGAAAAACACACACACTCAAAACACTGTGTGTGTGTCTGTGCGTGTGTGTATCTGTCTGTGTGTGTGTTGTTCTGAGTGTGTGTGTCTGTCTGTGTGTGTGTGTCTGTGTGTGTGTATCTGTGTCTGTGTGTTTATTTGTCTTTGTCTTTTTCTGTCTTTGTGTGTTTGTGTTTCTGTGTTTGTGTGTGTGTCTGTGTGTTTGTGTGTGTGTGTGTGTGTGTCTGTCTGTGTTTGTGTGTGTATGTGTGTGTGTGTCTGTTTGTGTGTCTGTGTGTGTGTGTGTATGTGTGTGTATATATTTGTGAGTGTGTGTCTGTGTGTGTGTGTCTGTTTCTGTGTGTGTATATATATATATGTGTGTGTGTGTCTGTGTGTATGTCTGTGTGTGTGTGTGTGTGTCTGTGTGTGTGTCTGTGTGTATGTCTCTGTGTGTGTGTGTGTGTCTGTGTGTGTGTCTGTGTGTGTGTCTATGTGTATGTCTGTGTGTGTGTGTCTGTGTGTGTGTATGTCTGTGTGTGTGTATGTATATATATGTGTGTGTGTATATTTGCGTGTGTGTCTGTGTGTGTTTTTGAGACACAGACCAGAAGATTAAGGATAATGATGATGGACAGAAGGTCCAGTGTTCAGAAGAAGAGATGAAGAAACCACGGAGGAAGGACACGCCCATTCTCTATTGCCCCTCCCACATACCAGGTCTACACACAGTACAGTCAGAATACACACAGTAAAAACTTAGAATACACACAGTACAATCAGAATACACACAGTACAGTCAGAATACACACAGTACACACTCAGAATACACACAGTACACCCCGAATACACACAGTTAACTCAGAATACTCACAGTACACTTAGAATACACACAGTACACTCAGAATACACACAGTACACTTAGAATACACACAGTACACTCGGAATACACACAGTACACACTCAGAATACACACAGTACACTCAGAATACTCACAGTACCCTCAGAATACACAAAGTACACTCAGAATACAAACAGTAAACACACAGAACACACAAAGTACACTCAGAATACACACAGTGATGATGGAGTCTGCCGTCGATCCAACGGATGAGTAGACAAGCAGTTATTTCCTTTTGCCGTGGCTCCTCATGTGGGAGCGCAGCCCTATCCCTGGGGCACACAGCTTTCTACACGTATTGCAGGGTGTTTTGTCCAGGGTTGAGGGTTGAGGACCGCGTTTCCTACGGTCTCTTTTGACTCGGATGGAGTCTGTCCTTGCCCATTCGAAGGTCTCAGTGCTTGGGTGACCAGGTGTCTCCACTTTCCCCTGTCGGCAGCAGTTTCCTCCCAGTTTGTTGCATCAATTTTACAGTTCTTCAGGTTGGCCTTCAGAGTGTCTCTGGAGCGGAGAAAGGGTCTTCCCAGTCCACGCTGTCCCTCTTTCAGCTGACCATCGAGCAGCATCTTTGGGATGCGGCTATCCGGCATCCGGACAACATGGCCTACCCATCGGAGCTGGGCCTTGATGACCAGGCTTTTCACACTGGGTAGTTTGCACTTCTGCAGGATCTCAAGGTTTGATACTTTGTCCTGCCACTTGATACTGCATAATGAGCGCAGGCACCTCTGGTGGAACCGTTCCAGCTGCTGAATGTGGCGACGGTAAATTGCTGTCCAAGTTTCGCAACCATAGAGCAGTGTGCTCAACACCACTGCCCCGTAGACAGCGATTTTGTTGTCAAGCCTTATGCCGTGGTTCTGCCACAGCCTCTTGGTCAGTCCTCCAAAGGATGAGCTGGCTTTGGAGATGCGGAATGTGATCTCGTTGTCCAGAGATCCGTTGCTGGAGATGGTGCTGCCTAGGTAGCAAAACCTTTCGACGGGGGGGGTGCAGCCGGATTCTGTGGTGTTGGAGGTGGTTGAAACATGGCCTCTGTCTTCCCCAGGCTTATAGTCAGGCCAAAACGCCTGCAAGACACTGCGAAGCGATCCACAATGTGCTGGATATCTTCTGAAGATGTAGCTGTCAGAGCACAGTCATCAGCAAAGAGGAATTCCCGCAGCAACGCCTCAGACACTTTGGTCTTTGCCTGGAGTCTTCGCAAGTTGAAGAGCTTGCCACTGAAGCGGAACTGGATGAAGACACCTCTGTCACAGTCTGTGAAAGCATCAAGCAGCATTGCAGAGAACATTATGGAGAAGAGGGTTGGTGCCAGGACACATCCTTGCTTCACTCCATTCCTGACTGGGAATGGCTCGGATGCATCACCGTTCTCTTGGACCCTGGCTTGCATCCCGTCATGAAAGGAAGCGATGAGAGAGATTAGCTTCTCTGGGCAGCCAAACTTGCCAAGGATCTGCCATAGACCCTCACGATTGACCATGTCGAAGGCCTTGGTGGGGTCAACAAACACCATGTAGAGGCCCTTGTTCTGCTCTCTGCACTTCTCTTGCAGCTGACGAATAGCAAAGATCATGTCACCAGTACCTCTGCCTGCACGGAATCCACATTGGGATTCAGGGACGACGTTCTCAGCTATATGGCTGGTGAGCCGGTTGAGGATGATTCTCGCCAGGATCTTTCCAGCGATGCTCAGGAGTGCTATGCCGCGATGGTTATCGCAGGTCGCCCTGTCCCCTTTCCTTTTGTAGATATGCACTATGGATGCATCCTTGAAGTCTTGAGGGACTTCACCCTTCTTCCAGATGACCTGGTACAGGGACGTTAGCTTCTCAACAAGTGCCATGCCTCCGTTCTTATAGATGTCTGCGGGCAAGCCATCACCTCCTGGTGCCTTTCCAGATGTGGTCTGTCGGAGTGCTTTCACCGTCTCTGCACTGGTGGGGGGCTCAGCCAGCTCAGCTTTCACTGGCAGCTGGGGTATCGCAGCAATCACCTCTTAAAAGATTGAGGACTCTCTGTTAAAGAGTTCACTGAAGTGCTCTGCCCATCGTGACAGGATGTCACTCTTGTCCATGAGCAGGACAGATTTGTCTGCAGAGCGAACTGGAGCTGAGCCAGTTGTTTTAGGCCCATAGATGGCACGCAGACCTGCATGGAAAGACCCAAAGTCCTGCATGTCAGCAGCAAGTTGAAGATCTTCTGCGATTTTATCCCACCAGTTGTTTTCCATCTGCCGAGTCCTACACTGCAGCTTTTGTTTGGCTTGTTGGTATCGTTGCTTTTTCTGGCTGCAAGCCTTATCATCAAGATGTTGTTTGAGGGCTAGATGGAGCCCATTGATGAGGATGTTGATCTTTGGGCCATTCTCGTCAAACCAGTCTCTGTGCTTCGTTTTGACAAAACCGAGAGTATTAGCAGCAGCAGTGTAGACAGTCTCCTTGAAGATCCTCCACTGTTCTTCCATGTCTCCATTCTCTGGGTCAAAGCTCTGCAGCGCTTCCGTGATCTTATCTTCCAGCGCCTTGTTGTCACGCACCAGGCCTCCAACATTGAGCTTACGCATTAGCTTGCCACGGGTTGTCTTCCTCTTCTGATCAAGCTGGATGGATGGCTCCTGAGTAGACGGTGGTCTGACCAACAGTCTGCACCTCTCATGCAGCATGTAATGTGCACGTCAGATCTGTCTCTCTGGCGGGCTATGACGTAGTCCAGCATGTGCCACTGTTTGGAGCGAGGGTGCATCCAGGTGTTCTTATATTTGTGGGCTTGTTGGAAGAGGGTATTTGTGATCGTCAGCTCGTGCTGCGCACACAGAGACAGCAGGCGTAGACCATTTGAGTTGCAACTGCCAGTACCATGGCGACCAATGATGTTAGGCCAGGTAACATGGTCTGAGCCCACTCGGGCATTGAAGTCTCTGAGTAGGAAGAGCTTGTGCTTCCGGCTAACCTTAGTGAGGAGGCCATTGAGTTCTTCATAGAAGGCTTCTTTGGCATCCTCAGGATTGGTCATGGTGGGAGCATAGGCACTGATGATGGTTGCATATTGATCTTTTCCAATCCTGATGCGCAGTGTCATGAGACGGTCACTGATACCCCGAGGCAAGCTGTCAAGTTGTCATGCTAGGTTTGTTCTAACAGCAAAGCCAACTCCGGAGGTCCGCATGTCATCTTCGGGCTTCCCGATGCAGTAGAAGGTGTAGCCTCCTCCCACTTCCTCGAACTTGGTTTCACTGGCAGCTCTTGTCTCACTCAAGGCAGCTATATCGACATGGTAGCGACCAAGCAACCTTGCAATGAGGGCTGATCGGCGCATTGGTCGATCGCCTCTGTCGATCGCCTCTGTCGAGTAGGGTCCGGACATTCCATGCTCCAAGAATTAGGGGGTTTCTCTGTTTCCTGTGTTTTTGACCGCTGAAGTGGATGGCCAGGTAGATTCGGTTGCCTGCTTTTTTTTAGGGAGCTTTTCTATCCGTTTCCCCATTTGGGGAGAGCAGTGCCATCCCTAAAAAGGGCTGCTCTGTCACTGTAGGAGGACACGGGCACCGTATCTGCCCCGATGTACGGTGGACGGCCATCACCCTACAGTCGCCTACGTGCAGAGTCGTGACTAGGAGCTCCAAGCAACATCCTTTGCCTGCTCCCGTTGTCATCCCTCCATCGCCGCAGGACTTCGGGGTGGGGGGTGGGGGCTGGTGTATTGGGCAGGATACCTGCATGTCTTGCCAGCACAAAGATATTTTTAGGTGTCGAGCGGTCGTGCAGTCCTCTCGCCACCCTCTCGCCTTCAGAGGTCATTGCCCAACAGGTACAGGGACTGCCACATGTAGGGCGGCCCAAGAAGGTGCAGCTTTCTTGTTCGGAGTATGCGTCTCCTAGCCTGTTCCTAGACAGGACTGACCTACCAGGCAGCAGGTGGTTTGGAATCAGAGTTTCCCTCTCCTATCCGATGTGTTGGATAGACAAGGTACCACCGGACGTACCATACAGGCATGCAGGAGGTCCAGGTCTATCAGTAGGGACATTTTCCTTATCCAAAGGGCCCTTGCTGAGGTAAGGTTCTACCTCTCTGCATCCTGCGGTTGCAGTTTAACGTCTTACACAAAGTACACTCAGAATACTCACAGTACCCTCAGAATACACAAAGTACACTCAGAATACACAAAGTACACTCAGAATACACACAGTACACTCAGAATACACACAGTACACTCAGAATACACACAGTACACTCAGAAGACACACAGTACAAACTCAGAAGACACACAGTACAAACTCAGAAGACACACAGTACACTCAGAAGACACACAGTACAAACTCAGAAGACACACAGTACAAACTCAGAAGAGACACTCACGATACACACTTTTTAGGAGTCAAACTGATGAAGACAGAGAAACACACTGTCCACTTAGAGGACGAAGAGAAGGACAACAAGCAGGACATCCACCATTAAACACCAGAAGGGACGTCCACTATTAAACAACAGGAGGACGTCCAATATTAAACACCAGGATGACATCCACCATTGAACATCAGGAGGACGTCCACCATTAAACACCAGAAGGAAGTCCACCAATGAACACCAGGAGGACGTCCACCATTAAACACTGGAAGGACGTCCACCATTAAACACCAGGGGGACGTCCACCATTAAACACCAGGAGGACTTCCAATATTAAACACCAGGTGGACGTTCACCATTACACACCAGGAGGATTTCCAATATAAAACACCAGGTGGACATCCACCATTAAACACCAGGAGGACGTCCACCATTAAATACCAGAAGGACATCCACCAATAAACACCAGAAGGACATCCGCCATTAAACTCCAGAAGGACATTCACCAATAAACACCAGAAGGACGTACACCATTAAACACCGGGTGGACATCCACCATTAAAGACCGAAAGGACGTCCACCATTAACCACCAGAAGGACGTCCACCATTAAACACCAGAAGGACGTCCACCATTAAACTACGGGTGGACGTCCACCATTAAACACCAGAAGGACGTCCACCATTAAACACCGGGTGGACATCCACCATTAAACACTGGGAAGATGTCCACCACCAAACACCGGAAGGACATCCAATGTTAAACACCAGAAGGACGTCCACTATTAAACACCGGAATGATGTCAACCATTAAACTCCCAGAGGACATCCACCATTAAACACCAGGAGGATGGCCACCATTAAACACCAGAAGGATGTCCACCATTAAACCCCGGGAGGACGTCCACCATTAAACACCAGAAGGACGTCCAATATTAAACACCTGGTGGACATCCACCATCAAACACTGGTAAGACGTCCACCACCAAACACCGGAAGGACGTCCAATGTTAAACACCAGAAGGACAACCACCATTGAATACCAGACGGACATCCACCATTAAACACCAGGAGGATGTCCACCATTAAACACCGGGAGGACGTCCATCATTAAACACAAGAAGGACGTCCACTATTAAACACCAGAAGGATATCCACCAACAAACACCAGATGAACGTCCACCATTAAACACAAGAAAGACGTCCACCATTAAACACCGGGAGGATGTCCACCATTAAACACCGGGAGGACGTCCATCGTTAAACACCAGAAGGATATCCACCAACAAACACCAGGTGAACGTCCACCATTAAACACCAGAAAGACGTCCACCATTAAACACCGGGAGGACATCCACCATTAAACACCGGAAGGACATCCAATATTAAACACCAGGACGACACCAGAAGGACGTCCACCATTAAACACCAGGTGGACATCAATATTAAACACCAGGTAAACGTCCACCATTAAACACCAGAAGGACGTCCACCATTAAACACCAGAAGGACATTCACCATTAAAAACCAGAAGGACATTCACCATTAAACACCAGAAGGACATCCACCATTAAACACCAGAAGGACGTCCACCATTAAACACCGGGTGGACATCAATATTAAACACCAGGTGAACGTCCACCATTAAACATCAGAAGGACGTCCACCATTAACCACCGGAAGGATGTCCACCATTAAACACCAGAAGGACGTTCACCATTAAACACCAGAAGGACATCCACCATTAAACACCGGAAGGACATCCACCAACAAACACCAGACGAACGTCCACCATTAAACACCAGAAGGATGTCCACTATTAAACACCGGGAGGATGTCCACTATTAAACACCGGTTTGACATCCACCACCAAACACCGGAAGGACATCCAATGTTAAACACCAGAAGGACATCCACCATTGAACACCAGAAGGATGTCCACCAATAAACACCAGAAGGACATCCACCAATAAACACCAGAAGGATGTCCACCATTAAACTCCAGACGAACGTCCACTATTAAACACCAGAATGACGTCCACCATTAACCACTGGATAGACGTCCACCATTACACACCAGGAGGATGTCCACCATTAATCACCGGAAGGACGTCAAATATTAAACACCAGGAGGACGTCCAATATTAAACACCAGGAGGACATCAACCATTAAACACCGGAAGGATGTCCACCATTACACACTAGGAGGATGTCCACTATTAAACACCAGGAAGACGTCCAATATTAAACAATAGGAGGACGTCCACCATTAAACACCAGAAGGACGTACAGTATTAAACACCAGGAGGACGTCCACCATTAAACACCGGGTGGACATCCACCAATAAACACCAGAAGGACGTCCACCATTAAACACCAGTAGGACATCCACCAATAAAAACCAGAAGGACGTCCACCATAAAACTTCAGACAAACGTCCACCATTGAACAACAGGAGGATGTCCACCATTAAACACCAGAAGGACATCCACCATTAAAAAACGGAAGGACGTCCACCATTAAAAACCAGGAAGACGTCCAATATTAAACAATATTGAGGACATCCACCATTAAACACCAGAAGGACGTACAGTATTAAACACCAGGAGGACGTCCACCATTAACCACCGGAAGGATGTCCACCATTAAACACCAGAAGGACATCCACCAATAAACACCAGGGGGACGTCCACCATTAAACACCGGAAGGACATCCACCAATAAACACCAGACGAACGTCCACCATTAATCACCAGAAGGATGTCCACCATTAAACACTGGTTTGACATCCACCATTAAAGACCCGAAGGACGTCCTATATTAAACACCAGAAGGACATCCAATGTTAAACACCAGAAGGACATCCACCATTGAACACCAGAAGGACGTCCACCATTAAACACCGGAATGATGTCCACCATTAAACTCCCAGAGGACATCCAACATTAAACACCAGGAGGATGTCCACCATTAAAAACCAGGAGGACGTCCACCATTAACCACTGGAAGGACGTCCACCAATAAACACCAGAAGGACATCCACCATTAAACACCGGGTAAACATCCACCATTAAACACTGTGAAGATGTCCACCATTAAACACCGGAAGGACATCCAATGTTAAACACCAGAAGGATGTCCACCATTAAACATCGGAATGATGTCCACCATTAAAATCCCAGAGGACATCCACCATTAAAAGCCAGGAGGACGTCCACCATTAAACACCGGGAGGACGTCCACCATTAATTACCAGAAGGACGTCCACCATTAAACACCGGGTGGACATCCACCATTAAACACAGGGAAGATGTCCACCACCAAACACCTGAAGGACATCCAATGTTAAACACCAGAAGGACGTCCACCATTAAAAACCGGAATGATGTCCACCATTGAACTCCCAGAGGACATCCACCATTAAACACCAGGAGGATGGCCACCATTAAAAACCAGGAGGACGTCCACCATTAACCACTGGAAGGACGTCCACCATTAAACACCAGAAGGATGTCCACCATTAAAAACCAGAAGGACATCCACCAATAAACACCAGAAGGACATCCACCATTAAACTCCAGACGAACGTCCACCATTAAACACCGTAAGGACATCCAATATTAAACACCAGGTGAATGTCCACCATTAAACACCAGAAGGACGTCCACCATTAACCACTGGAAGAACGTCCACCATTAAACACCAGAAGGATGTCCACCAATAAACACCAGAAGGACGTCCACCATTAAACTCCAGAAAGACGTCCACCATTAAACACCAGAAGGACGTACACCATTAAACTCCAGACAAACGTCCACCATTAAACACCAGAAGGACGTCCCATATTAAACACCAGAATGACGTCCTATATTAAACACCAGAAGGACGTCCGCCATTAAACACCAGAAGGACATCCACCATTAAACACCAGAATGATGTCCACCATTAAACTCCCAGAGGCCATCCACCATTAAACACCAGAAGGACGTCCCATATTAAACACCAGAATGACGTCCCATATTAAACACCAGAATGACGTCCCATATTAAACACCAGAATGACGTCCTGTATTAAACACCAGGAGGACGTCCACCATTAAACACCGGAAGGACATCCACTATTAAACACAGGGAGGATGTCCACTATTAAACACCGGGAGGATGTCCACCATTAAACACCGGTTTGACATCCACCATTAAACACCCGAAGGACGTCCTATGTTAAACACCAGAAGGACGTCCAATATTAAACACCGGGAGGACATCCACCATTATACACTGGGAAGACATCCACCACCAAACACCGGAAGGACATCCAATGTTAAACACCAGGAAGACGTCCAATATTAAACAATAGGAGGACGTCCACCATAAAACTTCAGACAAACGTCCACCATTGAACAACAGGAGGATGTCCACCATTAAACACAAGAAGGACATCCACCATTAAAAACCAGGAAGACGTCCAATATTAAACAATATTGAGGACATCCACCATTAAACACCAGAAGGACGTACAGTATTAAACACCAGGAGGATGTCCACCATTAACCACCGGAAGGATGTCCACCATTAAACACCAGAAGGATATCCACCAATAAACACCAGGGGGACGTCCACCATTAAACACCGGAAGGACATCCACCAATAAACACCAGACGAACGTCCACCATTAATCACCAGAAGGATGTCCACTATTAAACACCGGGAGGATGTCCACCATTAAACACCGGTTTGACATCCACCATTACACACCCGAAGGACGTCCTATATTAAACACCAGAAGGACATCCAATGTTAAACACCAGAAGGACATCCACCATTGAACACCAGAAGGACGTCCACCATTAAACACCGGAATGATGTCCACCATTAAACTCCCAGAGGACATCCACCATTAAACACCAGGAGGATGTCCACCATTAAAAACCAGGAGGACGTCCACCATTAACCACTGGAAGGACGTCCACCAATAAACACCAGAAGGACATCCACCATTAAACACAGGGTAAACATCCACCATTAAACACTGTGAAGATGCCCACCATTAAACACCGGAAGGACATCCAATGTTAAACACCAGAAGGATGTCCACCATTAAACATCGGAATGATGACCACCATTAAACTCCCAGAGGACATCCACCATTAAACACCAGGAGGATGGCCACCATTAAACACCAGAAGGATGTCCACCATTAAACCCCGGGAGGACGTCCACCATTAAACACCAGAAGGACGTCCAATATTAAACACCTGGTGGACATCCACCATCAAACACTGGTAAGACGTCCACCACCAAACACCGGAAGGACGTCCAATGTTAAACACCAGAAGGACAACCACCATTGAATACCAGACGGACATCCACCATTAAACACCAGGAGGATGTCCACCATTAAACACCGGTTTGACATCCACCACCAAACACCGGAAGGACATCCAATGTTAAACACCAGAAGGACATCCACCATTGAACACCAGAAGGATGTCCACCAATAAACACCAGAAGGACATCCACCAATAAACACCAGAAGGATGTCCACCATTAAACTCCAGACGAACGTCCACTATTAAACACCAGAAGGACGTCCACCATTAACCACTGGAAGGACGTCCACCATTACACACCAGGAGGATGTCCACCATTAATCACCGGAAGGACGTCAAATATTAAACACCAGGAGGACGTCCAATATTAAACACCAGGAGGACATCAACCATTAAACACCGGAAGGACGTCCACCATTACACACTAGGAGGATGTCCACTATTAAACACCAGGAAGACGTCCAATATTAAACAATAGGAGGACGTCCACCATTAAACACCAGAAGGACGTACAGTATTAAACACCAGGAGGACGTCCACCATTAAACACCGGGTGGACATCCACCAATAAACACCAGAAGGACGTCCACCATTAAACACCAGTAGGACATCCACCAATAAAAACCAGAAGGACGTCCACCATAAAACTTCAGACAAACGTCCACCATTGAACAACAGGAGGATGTCCACCATTAAACACCAGAAGGACATCCACCATTAAAAAACGGTTGGACGTCCACCATTAAAAACCAGGAAGACGTCCAATATTAAACAATATTGAGGACATCCACCATTAAACACCAGAAGGACGTACAGTATTAAACACCAGGAGGACGTCCACCATTAACCACCGGAAGGATGTCCACCATTAAACACCAGAAGGACATCCACCAATAAACACCAGGGGGACGTCCACCATTAAACACCGGAAGGACATCCACCAATAAACACCAGACGAACGTCCACCATTAATCACCAGAAGGATGTCCACCATTAAACACTGGTTTGACATCCACCATTAAAGACCCGAAGGACGTCCTATATTAAACACCAGAAGGACATCCAATGTTAAACACCAGAAGGACATCCACCATTGAACACCAGAAGGACGTCCACCATTAAACACCGGAATGATGTCCACCATTAAACTCCCAGAGGACATCCAACATTAAACACCAGGAGGATGTCCACCATTAAAAACCAGGAGGACGTCCACCATTAACCACTGGAAGGACGTCCACCAATAAACACCAGAAGGACATCCACCATTAAACACCGGGTAAACATCCACCATTAAACACTGTGAAGATGTCCACCATTAAACACCGGAAGGACATCCAATGTTAAACACCAGAAGGATGTCCACCATTAAACATCGGAATGATGTCCACCATTAAAATCCCAGAGGACATCCACCATTAAAAGCCAGGAGGACGTCCACCATTAAACACCGGGAGGACGTCCACCATTAATTACCAGAAGGACGTCCACCATTAAACACCGGGTGGACATCCACCATTAAACACAGGGAAGATGTCCACCACCAAACACCTGAAGGACATCCAATGTTAAACACCAGAAGGACGTCCACCATTAAAAACCGGAATGATGTCCACCATTGAACTCCCAGAGGACATCCACCATTAAACACCAGGAGGATGGCCACCATTAAAAACCAGGAGGACGTCCACCATTAACCACTGGAAGGACGTCCACCATTAAACACCAGAAGGATGTCCACCATTAAAAACCAGGACATCCACCAATAAACACCAGAAGGACATCCACCATTAAACTCCAGACGAACGTCCACCATTAAACACCGTAAGGACATCCAATATTAAACACCAGGTGAATGTCCACCATTAAACACCAGAAGGACGTCCACCATTAACCACTGGAAGAACGTCCACCATTAAACACCAGAAGGATGTCCACCAATAAACACCAGAAGGACATCCACCAATAAACACCAGAAGGACGTCCACCATTAAACTCCAGAAAGACGTCCCATATTAAACACCAGAATGACGTCCTATATTAAACACCAGAAGGACGTCCGCCATTAAACACCAGAAGGACATCCACCATTAAACACCAGAATGATGTCCACCATTAAACTCCCAGAGGCCATCCACCATTAAACACCAGAAGGACGTCCCATATTAAACACCAGAATGACGTCCCATATTAAACACCAGAATGACGTCCTGTATTAAACACCAGGAGGACGTCCACCATTAAACACCGGAAGGACATCCACTATTAAACACAGGGAGGATGTCCACTATTAAACACCGGGAGGATGTCCACCATTAAACACCGGTTTGACATCCACCATTAAACACCCGAAGGACGTCCTATGTTAAACACCAGAAGGACGTCCAATATTAAACACCGGGAGGACATCCACCATTATACACTGGGAAGACATCCACCACCAAACACCGGAAGGACATCCAATGTTAAACACCAGGAAGACGTCCAATATTAAACAATAGGAGGACGTCCACCATAAAACTTCAGACAAACGTCCACCATTGAACAACAGGAGGATGTCCACCATTAAACACAAGAAGGACATCCACCATTAAAAACCAGGAAGACGTCCAATATTAAACAATATTGAGGACATCCACCATTAAACACCAGAAGGACGTACAGTATTAAACACCAGGAGGATGTCCACCATTAACCACCGGAAGGATGTCCACCATTAAACACCAGAAGGATATCCACCAACAAACACCAGGGGGACGTCCACCATTAAACACCGGAAGGACATCCACCAATAAACACCAGACGAACGTCCACCATTAATCACCAGAAGGATGTCCACTATTAAACACCGGGAGGATGTCCACCATTAAACACTGGTTTGACATCCACCATTACACACCCGAAGGACGTCCTATATTAAACACCAGAAGGACATCCAATGTTAAACACCAGAAGGACATCCACCATTGAACACCAGAAGGACGTCCACCATTAAACACCGGAATGATGTCCACCATTAAACTCCCAGAGGACATCCACCATTAAACACCAGGAGGATGTCCACCATTAAAAACCAGGAGGACGTCCACCATTAACCACTGGAAGGACGTCCACCAATAAACACCAGAAGGACATCCACCATTAAACACAGGGTAAACATCCACCATTAAACACTGTGAAGATGCCCACCATTAAACACCGGAAGGACATCCAATGTTAAACACCAGAAGGATGTCCACCATTAAACATCGGAATGATGACCACCATTAAACTCCCAGAGGACATCCACCATTAAAAACCAGGAGGACGTCCACCATTAAACACCAGAAGGATGTCCACCATTAAACACCGGGAGGACGTCCACCATTAATTACCAGAAGGACGTCCACCATTAAACACCGGGTGGACATCCACCATTAAACACAGGGAAGATGTCCACCACCAAACACCTGAAGGACATCAAATGTTAAACACCAGAAGGACGTCCACCATTAAAAACCGGAATGATGTCCACCATTGAACTCCCAGAGGACGTCCACCATTAACCACTGGGAGGACGTCCACCATTAAACACCAGAAGGATGTCCACCATTAAACACCGGGAGGACGTCCACCATTAAACACCAGAAGGACGTCCAATATTAAATACCAGGTGGACATCCACCATCAAACACTGGGAAGACGTCCACCACCAAACACCGGATGGACGTCCAATGTTAAACACCAGAAGGACATCCACCATTGAATACCAGACGGACATCCACCATTAAACACCGGAATGATGTCCACCATTAAACTCCCAGAGGCCATCCACCATTAAACACCAGTAGGATGTCCACCATTAAAAACCAGGAGGACGTCCAACATTAAACACCGGGAGGACGTCCACCATTAAACACCGGGAGGACATCCACCATTAAACACCGGAAGGACATCCAATATTAAACACCAGGAGGACACCAGAAGGACGTCCACCATTAAACACTGGAAGGACATCCAATATTAAACACCAGGACGACACCAGAAGGACGTCCACCATTAAACAACGGGTGGACATCAATATTAAACACCAGGTAAACTTCCACCATTAAACACCAGAAGGACGTCCACCATTAAACACCAGAAGGACATTCACCATTAAACACCAGAAGGACATCCACCATTAAACACCAGAAGGACGTCCACCATTAACAACTGGAAGGACGTCCACCATTAAACACCAGAAGGACGTTCACCATTAAACACCAGAAGGACGTCCACCATTAAACACCAGAAGGACGTCCACTATTAAACACCAGAAGGACGTCCACCATTAAACACTGGAAGGACGTCAAATATTAAACACCAGGAGGACATCCAATATTAAACACCAGGAGGACATCAACCATTAAACACCGGAAGGACATCCACCATTACACACCAGGAGGATGTCCACTATTAAACACCAGGAAGACGTCCAATATTAAACAATAGGAGGACGTCCACCATTAAACACCAGAAGGACGTACAGTATTAAACACCAGGAGGACGTCCACCATTAAACACCGGGTGGACATCCACCAATAAACACCAGAAGGACGTCCACCATTAAACACCAGTAGGACATCCACCAATAAACACCAGAAGGACGTAAAATATTAAACACCAGGACGACGTCCAATATTATACACCAGGAGGACATCTACCATTGAACACCGGAAGGACGTCCACCATTACACACTAGGAGGATGTCCACTATTAAACACCAGGAAGACGTCCAATATTGAACAATAGGAGGACGTCCACCATTAACCACTGGAAGGACGTCCACCATTAAACACCAGAAGGACGTCCACCATTAAACACCGGAAGGACGTCAAATATTAAACACCAGGAGGACATCCAATATTAAACACCAGGAGGACATCAACCATTAAACACTGGAAGGACGTCCACCATTACACACCAGGAGGATGTCCACTATTAAACACCAGGAAGACGTCCAATATTAAACAATAGGAGGACATCCACCATTAAACACCAGGAGGATGTACAGTATTAAACACCAGGAGGACGTCCACCATTAAACACCAGGTGGACATCCACCAATAAACACCAGAAGGATGTCCACCATTAAACACCAGTAGGACATCCACCATTAAACACCAGAAGGACGTACAGTATTAAACACCAGGAGGACGTCCACCATTAAATACCGGGTGGACATCCACCAATAAACACCAGAATGACGTCCACCATTAAACGTCCGTAGGACATCCGCCAATAAACACCAGAAGAACGTCCGCCATTAAACACCAGTAGGACATCCACCAATAAACACCAGAAGGACATCCACCATTAAACACCGGGTGGACATCCACCAATAAACACCAGAAGGACGTCCACCATTAAACACCAGTAGGACATCCACCAATAAACACCAGAAGGACGTCCGCCATTAAACACCAGGACATCCACCAATAAACACCAGAAGGACGTCCACCATTAAACACCAGAAGGACGTCCGCCATTAAACACCAGAAGGACATTCACCACTAAACACCAGGACATCCGCCATTAAACACCAGTAGGACATCCTCCAATAAACACCAGAAGGACGTCCACCATTAAACACCAGAAGGACATCCACCAGTAAACACCAGAAGGACGTCCACCATTAAACACCAGAAGGACGTACACCATTAAACTCCAGACAAACGTCCACCATTAAACACCAGAAGGACGTCCCATATTAAACACCAGAATGACGTCCTATATTAAACACCAGAAGGACGTCCGCCATTAAACACCAGAAGGACATCCACCATTAAACACCAGAAGGACATCCTCCAATAAAAACCAGAAGGATGTCCACCAATAAACACCAGAAGGACGTCCGCCATTAAACACCAGAAGGACATCCTCCAATAAACACCAGAAGGACGTCCGCCATTAAACACCAGGAGGACATCCTCCAATAAACACCAGAAGGACATTCACCATTAAACACCAGAAGGACGTACACCATTAAACTCCAGACGAACGTCCACCATTAAACACCAGAAGGACGTCCTATATTAAACACCAGAAGGACGTCCTATATTAAACACCAGAAGGACGTCCGCCATTAAACACCAGAAGGACATCCACCAATAAACACCAGAAGGATGTCCGCCTTTAAACACCAGTAGGACATCCACCATTAAACACCAGAAGGACATCCTCCAATAAACACCAGAAGGACATCCACCAATAAACACCAGAAGGACATCCACCAGTAAACACCGGGTGGACATCCACCATTAAACACCAGAAGGACATCCACCACAAACACTGGGTGGACATCCACCATTAAACACCAGAAGGATGTCCGCCTTTAAACACCAGTAGGACATCCACCATTAAACACCAGAAGGACATCCTCCAATAAACACCAGAAGGACATCCACCAATAAACACCAGAAGGACATCCACCAGTAAACACCAGGTGGACATCCACCATTAAACACCAGAAGGACATCCACCACAAACACTGGGTGGACATCCACCATTAAACACCAGAAGGACGTCCACCATTAAACTTCCAGAGGACATCCACCATTGAACACCGGAAGGACGTCCACCATTACACACTAGGAGGATGTCCACTATTAAACACCAGGAAGACGTCCAATATTGAACAATAGGAGGACGTCCACCATTAACCACTGGAAGGACGTCCACCATTAAACACCAGAAGGACGTCCACCATTAAACACCGGAAGGACGTCAAATATTAAACACCAGGAGGACATCCAATATTAAACACCAGGAGGACATCAACCATTAAACACTGGAAGGACGTCCACCATTACACACCAGGAGGATGTCCACTATTAAACACCAGGAAGACGTCCAATATTAAACAATAGGAGGACATCCACCATTAAACACCAGGAGGATGTACAGTATTAAACACCAGGAGGACGTCCACCATTAAACACCAGGTGGACATCCACCAATAAACACCAGAAGGATGTCCACCATTAAACACCAGTAGGACATCCACCATTAAACACCAGAAGGACGTACAGTATTAAACACCAGGAGGACGTCCACCATTAAATACCGGGTGGACATCCACCAATAAACACCAGAATGACGTCCACCATTAAACGTCCGTAGGACATCCACCAATAAACACCAGAAGAACGTCCGCCATTAAACACCAGTAGGACATCCACCAATAAACACCAGAAGGACATCCACCATTAAACACCGGGTGGACATCCACCAATAAACACCAGAAGGACGTCCACCATTAAACACCAGTAGGACATCCACCAATAAACACCAGAAGGACGTCCGCCATTAAACACCAGGACATCCACCAATAAACACCAGAAGGACGTCCACCATTAAACACCAGAAGGACGTCCGCCATTAAACACCAGAAGGACATTCACCACTAAACACCAGGACATCCGCCATTAAACACCAGTAGGACATCCTCCAATAAACACCAGAAGGACGTCCACCATTAAAC
Source organism: Siphamia tubifer (assembly GCA_020466265.1). Classification (NCBI taxonomy): domain Eukaryota; kingdom Metazoa; phylum Chordata; class Actinopteri; order Kurtiformes; family Apogonidae; genus Siphamia; species Siphamia tubifer. The sequence goes on along the minus strand of CM035802.1, from coordinate 5,648,054 downwards.
ACCAGAAGGACATCCACCAGTAAACACCAGAAGGACGTCCACCATTAAACACCAGAAGGACGTACACCATTAAACTCCAGACAAACGTCCACCATTAAACACCAGAAGGACGTCCCATATTAAACACCAGAATGACGTCCTATATTAAACACCAGAAGGACGTCCGCCATTAAACACCAGAAGGACATCCACCATTAAACACCAGAAGGACATCCTCCAATAAACACCAGAAGGACGTCCACCAATAAACACCAGAAGGACGTCCGCCATTAAACACCAGAAGGACATCCTCCAATAAACACCAGAAGGACGTCCGCCATTAAACACCAGGAGGACATCCTCCAATAAACACCAGAAGGACATTCACCATTAAACACCAGAAGGACGTACACCATTAAACTCCAGACGAACGTCCACCATTAAACACCAGAAGGACGTCCTATATTAAACACCAGAAGGACGTCCTATATTAAACACCAGAAGGACGTCCGCCATTAAACACCAGAAGGACATCCACCAATAAACACCAGAAGGATGTCCGCCTTTAAACACCAGTAGGACATCCACCATTAAACACCAGAAGGACATCCTCCAATAAACACCAGAAGGACATCCACCAATAAACACCAGAAGGACATCCACCAGTAAACACCGGGTGGACATCCACCATTAAACACCAGAAGGACATCCACCACAAACACTGGGTGGACATCCACCATTAAACACCAGAAGGATGTCCGCCTTTAAACACCAGTAGGACATCCACCATTAAACACCAGAAGGACATCCTCCAATAAACACCAGAAGGACATCCACCAATAAACACCAGAAGGACATCCACCAGTAAACACCAGGTGGACATCCACCATTAAACACCAGAAGGACATCCACCACAAACACTGGGTGGACATCCACCATTAAACACCAGAAGGACGTCCACCATTAAACTTCCAGAGGACATCCACCATTAAACACCAGGAGGATGTCCACCATTAAAAACCAGGAGGACGTCCAACATTAAACTTCCAGAGGACATCCACCATTAAACACCAGGAGGATGTCCACCATTAAAAACCAGGAGGACGTCCAACATTAAACACCGGGAGGACATCCACCATTAAACACCAGAAGGACATCCACCATTAAACAACGGAAGGACATCCAATATTAAACACCAGGAGGACACCAGAAGGACGTCCACCATTAAACACCGGAAGGACATCCAATATTAAACACCAGGAGGACACCAGAAGACACCATTGAGCACCAGGAGGATGTCCACCATTAAACACCAGAAGGACATCCACCATTAAACACTGGAAGGACGTCCACCATTAAACACTGGAAGGACATCCAATATTAAACACCAGGACGACACCAGAAGGACGTCCACCATTAAACACCGTAAGGACATCCAATATTAACCACTGGAAGGACGTCCACCATTAAACACCAGAAGGACGTCCACCATTAACCACTGGAAGGACGTCCACCATTAACCACTGGAAGGACGTCCACCATTAACCACTGGAAGGACGTCCACCATTAAACACCAGAAGGACGTCCACCATTAAACACTGGAAGGACGTCAAATATTAAACACTAGGAGGACATCCAATATTAAACACCAGGAGGACATCAACCATTAAACACCGGAAGGACGTCCACCATTACAAACCAGGAGGATGTCCACTATTAAACACCAGGAAGACGTCCAATATTAAACACCAGGAGGACGTCCACCATTAAACACCTGGTGGACATCCACCAATAAACACCAGTAGGACGTCCACCATTAAACACCAGTAGGACATCCACCAATAAACACCAGAAGGACGTCAAATATTAAACACCAGGAGGACGTCGAATATTAAACACCAGGAGGACATCAACCATTGAACACCGGGAGGACGTCCACCATTACACACCAGGAGGATGTCCACTATTAAACACCAGGAAGACGTCCAATATTAAACAATAGGAGGACGTCCACCATTAAACACCAGAAGGACGTACAGTATTTAACACCAGGAGGACGTCCACCATTAAACACCAGAAGGACGTCCACCATTAAACACCAGTAGGACATCCACCAATAAACACCAGAAGGACGTCAAATATTAAACACCAGGAGGACGTCCAATATTAAACACCAGGAGGACATCAACCATTGAACACCGGAAGGACGTCCACCATTACACACCAGGAGGATGTCCACTATTAAACACCAGGAAGACGTCCAATATTAAACAATAGGAGGACGTCCACCATTAAACACCAGAAGGACGTCCACCATTAAACACTGGAAGGACGTCAAATATTAAACACTAGGAGGACATCCAATATTAAACACCAGGAGGACATCAACCATTAAACACCGGAAGGACGTCCACCATTACACACCAGGAGGATGTCCACTATTAAACACCAGGAAGACGTCCAATATTAAACACCAGGAGGACATCCACCATTAAACACCGGGTGGACATCCACCAATAAACACCAGAAGGACGTCCACCATTAAACACCAGTAGGACATCCACCAATAAACACCAGAAGGACGTCAAATATTAAACACCAGGAGGACGTCCAATATTAAACACCAGGAGGACATCAACCATTGAACACCGGAAGGACGTCCACCATTACACACCAGGAGGATGTCCACTATTAAACACCAGGAAGACGTCCAATATTAAACAATAGGAGGACGTCCACCATTAAACACCAGAAGGACGTACAGTATTTAACACCAGGAGGACGTCCACCATTAAACACCAGAAGGACGTCCACCATTAAACACTGGAAGGACGTCAAATATTAAACACTTGGAGGACATCCAATATTAAACACCAGGAGGACATCAACCATTAAACACCGGAAGGACGTCCACCATTACACACCAGGAGGATGTCCACTATTAAACACCAGGAAGACGTCCAATATTAAACACCAGGAGGACGTCCACCATTAAACACCGGGTGGACATCCACCAATAAACACCAGAAGGACGTCCACCATTAAACACCAGTAGGACATCCACCAATAAACACCAGAAGGACGTCAAATATTAAACACCAGGAGGACGTCCAATATTAAACACCAGGAGGACATCAACCATTGAACACCGGAAGGACGTCCACCATTACACACCAGGAGGATGTCCACTATTAAACACCAGGAAGACGTCCAATATTAAACACCAGGAGGACGTCCACCATTAAACACCGGGTGGACATCCACCAATAAACACCAGAAGGACGTCCACCATTAAACACCAGTAGGACATCCACCAATAAACACCAGAAGGACGTCAAATATTAAACACCAGAAGGACGTCCACCATTACACACCAGGAGGATGTCCACTATTAAACACCAGGAAGACGTCCAATATTAAACAATAGGAGGACGTCCACCATTAAACACCAGAAGGACGTACAGTATTTAACACCAGGAGGACGTCCACCATTAAACACCAGGTGGACATCCACCAATAAACACCAGAAGGATGTCCACCATTAAACACCAGTAGGACATCCACCAATAAATACCAGAAGGACGTCCACCATAAAACTTCAGACGAACGTCCACCATTGAGCACCAGGAGGATGTCCACCATTAAACACCAGAAGGACATCCACCATTAAACAATGGAAGGACGTCCACCATTAAAAACCAGGAAGACGTCCAATATTAAACAATATTGAGGACATCCACCATTAAACACCAGAAGGACATACAGTATTAAACACCAGGAGGATGTCCACCATTAAACACCAGGAGGACGTCCACCATTAAATACCGGGTGGACATCCACCAATAAACACCAGAATGACGTCCACCATTAAACGTCTGTAGGACATCCACCATTAAACACCAGAAGGACATTCACCATTAAACACCAGGACATCCGCCATTAAACACCAGTAGGACATCCTCCAATAAACACCAGAAGGACGTCCACCATTAAACACCAGTAGGACATCCACCAATAAACACCAGAAGGACGTCCGCCATTAAACACCAGTAGGACATCCACCAATAAACACCAGAAGGACGTCAAATATTAAACACCAGGAGGACGTCCAATATTAAACACCAGGAGGACATCAACCATTGAACACCGGAAGGACGTCCACCATTACACACCAGGAGGATGTCCACTATTAAACACCAGGAAGACGTCCAATATTAAACAATAGGAGGACGTCCACCATTAAACACCAGAAGGACGTACAGTATTTAACACCAGGAGGACGTCCACCATTAAACACCAGGTGGACATCCACCAATAAACACCAGAAGGATGTCCACCATTAAACACCAGTAGGACATCCACCAATAAATACCAGAAGGACGTCCACCATAAAACTTCAGACGAACGTCCACCATTGAGCACCAGGAGGATGTCCACCATTAAACACCAGAAGGACATCCACCATTAAACAATGGAAGGACGTCCACCATTAAAAACCAGGAAGACGTCCAATATTAAACAATATTGAGGACATCCACCATTAAACACCAGAAGGACATACAGTATTAAACACCAGGAGGATGTCCACCATTAAACACCAGGAGGACGTCCACCATTAAATACCGGGTGGACATCCACCAATAAACACCAGAATGACGTCCACCATTAAACGTCTGTAGGACATCCACCATTAAACACCAGAAGGACATTCACCATTAAACACCAGGACATCCGCCATTAAACACCAGTAGGACATCCTCCAATAAACACCAGAAGGACATCCACCATTAAACACCAGTAGGACATCCACCAATAAACACCAGAAGGACGTCCGCCATTAAACACCAGAAGGACATCCACCAATAAACACCAGAAGGACGTCCACCATTAAACACCAGAAGGACGTCCGCCATTAAACACCAGAAGGACATTCACCATTAAACACCAGGACATCCGCCATTAAACACCAGTAGGACATCCTCCAATAAACACCAGAAGGACGTCCACCATTAAACACCAGAAGGACATCCACCAATAAACACCAGAAGGACGTCCACCATTAAACACCAGAAGGACGTACACCATTAAACTCCAGACAAACGTCCACCATTAAACACCAGAAGGACGTCCCATATTAAACACCAGAAGGACGTCCGCCATTAAACACCAGAAGGACATCCACCATTAAACACCAGAAGGACATCCTCCAATAAACACCAGAAGGACATCCACCAATAAACACCAGAAGGACGTCCGCCATTAAACACCAGAAGGACATCCTCCAATAAACACCAGAAGGATGTCCGCCATTAAACACCAGGAGGACATCCTCCAATAAACACCAGAAGGACATTCACCATTAAACACCAGGACATCCGCCATTAAACACCAGTAGGACATCCTCCAATAAACACCAGAAGGACGTCCACCATTAAACACCAGAAGGACGTACACCATTAAACTCCAGACGAACGTCCACCATTAAACACCAGAAGGACGTCCTATATTAAACACCAGAAGGATGTCCGCCATTAAACACCTGAAGGACATCCACCAATAAACACCAGAAGGATGTCCGCCATTAAACACCAGTAGGACATCCACCATTAAACACCAGAAGGACATCCTCCAATAAACACCAGAAGGACGTCCACCATTAAACTTCCAGAGGACATCCACCATTAAACACCAGGAGGATGTCCACCATTAAAAACCAGGAGGACGTCCAACATTAAACACCGGGAGGACATCCACCATTAAACAACGGAAGGACGTCCAACCAAACATTTTCTTTACTTTTATTTATTTATTTGTTCATTACCTACAGACACATGTTTATATTATTGTTCATCATATTTGTTTTCATATGTAGCTCCACTGTAAATAGACCGAACATGTTGATGTTATAACATGTGTATTCACAGTATTAGCCATTCAGTTTTTCCCGTTCCCTGCAGACGCCGTGCGGCTGTCGTGCAGCCACGGTCTGTGTACGAAGCCCCCCCCCCTCTTAAAATCAAATGTTAACAATGCCCATTCATTCATTCCAAGGTGTCTCCAGTAGAGGGTGCTAATGAAGAGCATTAAGTGAATGCAGTTACGTCACACGATCCCATGATTCTGTTGTTGTGCCACCATTTTGGACTCCAAGAAAACAACCCAGCATTGACAGATTACAACACGCTGCCGTTTTATCACGATTATATGAAAGTCCAGACATGCCTGGTCCCACCATGGGTAAATGATGTCGTACCGTCCGTTGTACTAATCACCAGGAAAAAACAGACAGAGTTTCCTTCTATTGAATCTGTCGAGAGTCGGAGAGACGGTGGAAATGTCTGGACGATATACGCTGCAAGACGGGGAACCCAAATGAAGGCAGTCGACTTTGCAGTGTTCATTTTAATGTGGTAGGTGAATGTTAATAACTTCACACACGTTCTGCATGTGTCCACACTCGTTGTCGATGTATTTATGTCAGTAGACATTAGTAGATGTTTCCTGAATTCATATTTTTTGTGTCACTATGAACACGTCCACAATGGAAACAAACATAAATGTTTTGTGTCATCACTGCCACATTTGTACAGTTTTATGTACTTTTATGGCCAATAAACAAACACAAAGACGTGCTAAATATGCTAGCTTGAATTTGAAATGGACCAGGAGGCCTGTACCGTGTGGTCTTATAAGACGAGCCGAGCTTTTTTGTGGATTTCTGTCTCATTAATAAATCAGTGTAGGGCCTACTGACGAACATGTACATGTCTTTCTACAAACATATTTGCTTTAGTTGTTATTAGGACCTAATGTTGCTTTATTTTGATTTTGTTTCAGGTAAATAAGCTGAGTCGCCTGATTATGTCCCAAGCATTTTCTCTTTTAACCGCAGTCCAGAAAAAGCGTCGAACTATGGAAATAGTATCAGCGGAGAAAGAGATGAAGAGACACAGGTTGGAGAATGTCCAAAGGAATAATGCCTTAGCCTAACCCGAACCCTAACCCATTACAGAGCATCTTCACTAACTACTGATAGAACTGATGCTGGTGTTCACACACATAGAACTCTTAGTGACATTAAAGACCTGTCACTACAAACTGAAGTGAAGTGTGCTAGTTTACATGAGGATAGTTTTCAAAACAATGACAGCAAAAGTCAATGTGCTGTGATTAGACATTAAACTGGGATGGAACCCCTTGTAAAGGCTTAACTGGATAGTATTTTAGATATTTAGACATCTATTAGATGATTTATTGAATACATTTGAATGGATGGAATATAAATGATAAATCTGTTCTTGGATATTATTAAATTAAAGATAATAAATATGTATGCATAATGTAACAGGTAAGAACTTGAGCTTAATTAATACAAAGATGTAAGTCTGGAGTAGTTAACATGGAAACCTTACAAACTTTTTGAATTTATTTAAAGTTTTATGACAAAACATGTAGAAAAATTATTAGTAACACAGCTGCCCAGATGTGTGAACAGCTCTGTCCAAGTCCACTTCAGTGAAGTGAATGGAATTTGTATAAATCTATTCATTTTTTTTTAATTAATTTCATACTGTTAAATATCTTTCAAATATGTGATAAAAAAACTCAAATCAAATAAATATAAAATAAAAACAATAACAATATTTCCGCACCCATCTGGACGAGTATCCGTGTGTGTGTGTTCACACCCACATCATGACCACATGACAGCAGCCTTACACCTGGAGATGATCGTCACAGACAGTAATAATGGTGAACAACAGTATCAGTGGTGAATGGGTTATTGTTAGGGTGTTCGCAGTGTTGTTGTTGTGTCCAACATGTGTCATATCAGTAGAAAAAGGATGTGGGCCATGCCCCTTGAAAAACAAGGTCCAAAAGGATCACAAATCGGTTTCATGTGAATTTGTTTCTGTGCAGATGGGGTTTCAAGTTTTTTGGGTTTTTTTTGCAGATATTGGGTATGTCTGAATTAGTACTGAAAACAATAGAAATGTGACAAGTGTTTCTGCAGATGGAGTGATTTTATTTTACTCAATTTAAATCAATAAAGTTATTTTGTTTCATGTGTTTTTCTGATTTATTTAGTGTAAAATGGACTAAAATAGACTACAACCCAAACATCTATTAATCAATGTCATTTACATGGTATCATATTATAAAAGGCTTAAATATATTCAATATTTAACAGATTTGTAAAAGTATGTCTGTGCAAATGTAATGGTTTTTTTTTATTTTATTTATTTTAGTTTTTATTACATATTTGACTGATTTAACAGTATGAAATAATGACACATATCAAAGACAACAATATTAAATTCAACAAATAATAACAATAAACAAACCAAAAATAAATATATTTCACAAATACCGTTGACTTAAGTTCAGATCCATTCTTTCATCGCAGACACAGTTTCAGCGCTATCACCAGCAGCCTCCTCTGCCAGTGCAGATGAGTCCTGCTGTTGGTGCGGTTTAAAGACCCAACATTCACTGTGTTCGTTCAGACCCAATGAATTATGGGAGATTAGAAATGACAAAACAGGAGATGGGTCTGAAATGAGGAGTGTTGGCAGCTGTGACTCCAGTCCGTCCATCCGTCTGTTTTGAGTTTTGCGTTGTGTGCAGCATAAACCTGATTGGTTCAAATACAGGAAGTAGCATCTAATTTTCTGGGGGTTCAAAGCTCGTCCAACAGCCTGATTCTGCCTCAAATAATAAAAGCAACAGGTGTTTAATTATAACTAGTTTAATTAGTTAAGGTTCCATAGAACAGCTACACGACCAGAGTTTTACATTTAACTTAAACCTTTTTAAACACTGTTTAACCACAGTACACTTCACTATAACTTAGTAAATCCAGTTGGACGCCTCCTGCTGTGTTACAAATTCCAGTCTGACCTTGTTTGGTTTATTAAAAAAAGTGAGAAAATGTGTGTGTGTGTGTGTGTGTGTGTGTGTGTGTGTGTGTGTGTGTGTGTGTTCATCCCACAGCTCCGGCTTGGATCCGTTTTGATTTTGAGAAACGACTGTGACACGTGTCACAGCCCAATGGTGGTCCTTATCTGGGACAGAGGTATAAAACAGGTGCGACTGTGATGCGGATCTGCCGGTATCCAAGCGGGTCCATCCCACAATCTGTTGCAGTCTGGGCTGTGTTTTCCGTTCGCTCACTTGCCCTGAATTGAGACAATCACTGCTCCTCCTCGTGGCCAAATGACAGATTGCAGCTGGTTTTCAGCACGACAGTTTAGGGGCGTCACCAAACAGAGACGTAAATGAACACGTCATAGAGGGGGATACGAGAACAAAGGAAAGCCGACCACTGACCAGCCACTGACCAGCCATGGTCCTGTGATGGAAACTTGAAACAAAATGAGTGGCTCATACTGTAGATGTGTTATCTATCAGGATTGACATTGCGATGCACAGATTTCATATAATATACGAAAAGCCAGTCAAAAATGTCCATTCGAAATGAATTGGGCCAAACGATCCATCGTAGCATTTTGTAGTAAATAGGAAACATTTGTGAAATTGTCCCAGAGATTACACGTGTGGTCTCATTATTCCGATATTTCGTACAGATTTCACATTATTATACCAAATAAAACTCCATTCATTCTTAATGTAACTGACAATAAAATGTCCTTTTTTTCCAACACTCCTGCTTCTCCATACTTTGTGGCACAGACTTCATTTAAACTTTCAAACGCAGTCATTTTTGTGGTGTCTTTAGGATGTGATTGTCATGAGGGTGTGATTTACGGTTGTCGATAGAGAACTCAGTAAATCCACCCTGAAAAGACCAAAATCTGACTTTTTATCAGTGGGTGATGTCATCGCTAGAGCACGAGAGAAGAAAAAATTAAGCTGAAAAATGTTTCAATAACTCGTCCTCACGGCAAAACCATAAATAGTAGACAAACAATCTTTTCCACAAATGTTGCCATGGTTCTGAGAATTCAAACAAACCAGGGTTTGAAGATCTAGCTCTTTTTAAAGTGAAATGACAGGAACCTGTTTGGGATGATGTCAGGGATTTCTGTCAATAGACTTCTATTGCAAAAATCATTTCTGTCTCATGTTGAGTTCAGTGTTTTTTTAAATTGTTCTAACTCACTTATTTTTCACAGTACATACATAAAAAGTACATGTACTTGTTCCTCAGACCCTCCTGTCACTCATCATCAACTTTGTTTTCACCAATTATTTACAGTTTTACCAAAAATCACAGGAGTTCAGAGGCATGGTTTAACATTCAGACAGACTTTACTCCAGTCAGCTCTGTGTGTCTGCGTGTGGAACTACAGGCTGGTTTCCATGGCAACGGGGAAAGACCCTTACTCACAGAAAGTGGGAGGAGCTTTAACATAAAATGGGAGGAGCTTTAATAGAAGTGACTCAGTCCACAAACAGTAACAAACAGATTCACATATGAAGTGAACAGCAGATATTTCTTCCTTTCACCAGAAACAAACACACGCTTACATTTACTTTAACTGATGGATGGAAGTGAAGTTATTATTTCAGTTTCAGTTTTAGTTTTAGTTTCAGATAAACCATCACACACAAAAAGGCTATGATTAAAAGAACAGTTTTCTTGTGTCAGTGTTTTTTTATTATTATTTGTACATGATTACAGGAAGATGGGGCGGGGTCAAAGGTCAGGCTTTAGAAGTAGTTGACGACTCTGCGGATGGACTGGATGTTAGGGTTCTGGGCCTGCCACTCATTATGGCTGCAGTAGTTCCCACGCTCCACGATGTACATACGACCACGGAAGTTTGGCTCCTCATACATCACCCAGCTGTTAGAGGTAAACAAACATATGTCATCACCCAGCTGTTAGAGGTAAACAAACAAACATATGTCATCACCCAGCTGTTAGAGGTAAACAAACATATGTCATCACCCAGCTGTTAGAGGTAAACAAACATATGTCATCACCCAGCTGTTAGAGGTAAACAAACATATGTCATCGCCCAGCTGTTAGAGGTAAACAAACAAACATATGTAATCACCCAGCTATTAGAGGTAAACAAACATATGTCATCACCCAGCTGTTAGAGGTAAACAAACAAACATATGTCATCACCCAGCTGTTAGAGGTAAACAAACAAACATATGTCATCGCCCAGCTGTTAGAGGTAAACAAACAAACATATGTCATCACCCAGCTGTTAGAGGTAAACAAACATATGTCATCACCCAGCTGTTAGAGGTAAACAAACAAACATATGTCATCACCCAGCTGTTAGAGGTAAACAAACATATGTCATCACCCAGCTGTTAGAGGTAAACAAACAAACATATGTCATCACCCAGCTGTTAGAGGTAAACAAACAAACATATGTCATCACCCAGCTGTTAGAGGTAAACAAACATATGTCATCACCCAGCTGTTAGAGGTAAACAAACAAACATATGTCATCACCCAGCTGTTAGAGGTAAACAAACATATGTCATCACCCAGCTGTTAGAGGTAAACAAACAAACATATGTCATCACCCAGCTGTTAGAGGTAAACAAACATATGTCATCACCCAGCTGTTAGAGGTAAACAAACAAACATATTTCATCGCCCAGCTGTTAGAGGTAAACAAACAAACATATGTCATCACCCAGCTGTTAGAGGTAAACAAACAAACATCCTGTTAGCTACTCACGCTCCGTCTCCGTAGACTTTGACAGAGTTGATGCAGTTCTTGGAGAACCCACGGCTCTGCAGGAAGGGACAGTCGTCACAGATGTCCACGCACTGACCAGAGAAGTTACAGCCCTCGAACAGCTCGATGCGGTAGTGCTCTCCATGCTAACACACAAACACATGTCAGTATGGGGACATACATACATGCATACTACATACATATATATATATATATGGGGAACTTTTTACCATTGAAATCTTCAGTATTCATGATTATATCATTTATTTCTTTTTTTATTCTTTTGTTCACAATTCCAGACTGAATACTGCACTAGTGTCATTTTAATAACTCTTTCCCTCAGTTACAACTTTACATTTTCATTAAAAATCCACTAAACATTTAGTAACACACAGAACATTTCTAAAATCACTTTTCTAATCATATTTCAGCTGATTCTTATTTATTGAAGTTTTTGTAACAGGATAGTTTGCTCATATAAAAATGTTCATATCATTTGACTTTTATCCATTAAAATGTTTAGTTTTCATTATTTCTAATTAATTCTTGTCATATTTTCCTGCTCAGTCCCAGTGTGGATCTAATTATTCTGGATGTAGAACCTGAAGTCTCATCACTTTAATGTCTTCAGTTTATTCATCCACAGGACCAGACTGGACCCTTTGGTGGGCCACATTTGGTACCCAGGCCTTATGTTTGAAACATGTGGTCTTGTATATCTGTCCTATTTGGTCCTGTTTTCCTCCAGCGGGTTAGGATTAGGGTCTGAGTTCAGGGTTAGGGTCAGAGGTTCCTCACCATGCGGATGGGCTTGCAGGGTTAGGGTTAGGGTCTGATGTTAGGGTCAAAGGTCAGGGTTAGGGTCAGAGGTTCCTCACCATGCGGATGGGCTTGCAGGAGCCCATGTGGTCGTTGTGTGAATTCCACCTCTGGAATTCTGGGTATTCTCCGTGTTCCAGAATGTACTGTTGACCCTTAAAGTCTGGATGGTCATAGCAGATCCACGCACCGCTCTCCACACGGATGGAGTTCACCCTGGAACACACCAAGGGGTCAAATGTCATGACCTGCTGCACAGAAGTCGCATATGAAAAAAACCCCTTAACTATAAAAATGATGTTTTTAAATAAATATTCTGACAAAGTTCAAACCATCCTGATACACTAAAGGAACAGGGTGGACATTTAAGGGAAGAGAGTGGACGTTAAAGGGAAGGGTGGACATTTAAGGGAAGAGAGTGGACATTAAAGGGAACAGAGTGGACATTTAAGGGAAGAGAGTGGACGTTAAAGGGAACAGGGTGGACATTTAAGGGAAGAGAGTGGACGTTAAAGGGAACAGGGTGGACATTTAAGGGAAGAGAGTGGACATTAAAGGGAACAGGGTGGACATTTAAGGGAACAGGGTGGACATTAAAGGGAACAGGGTGGACATTTAAGGGAACAGGGTGGAGTTTAAAGGGAACAGGGTGGACATTTAAGGGAACAGGGTGGAGTTTAAAGGGAACAGGGTGGACATTTAAGGGAAGAGAGTGGACATTAAAGGGAACAGGGTGGACATTTAAGGGAACAGGGTGGACATTAAAGGGAACAGGGTGGACATTTAAGGGAACAGGGTGGAGTTTAAAGGGAACAGGGTGGACATTTAAGGGAACAGGGTGGAGTTTAAAGGGAACAGGGTGGACATTTAAGGGAAGAGAGTGGACATTAAAGGGAACAGGGTGGACATTTAAGGGAACCGGGTGGTTCTCTGTGGTTCAATTGGTAAAGTGGGTTGTCCATTGACTGAAGGGTTGGCAGTCTGGTCTTCCACATGTCCACATGCCTGAGTATCCACATTTCCAAGTGTCCACGTGTCCAATTGTCCTTGGACAAAGACACTGAACCCTTAGTCTCCTAGCCTAGGATCTAGACTGTCCCCAGTGGCCGCAAACTGCATTTGCTACGGGGGCAGTCTAGAAAGTCTAGGCGAATTTGTGGGCGGGATAACCGCTGTCTGTCAAGTTTTCTCTTTACACAACGCCACGCTATTGGATGGGTAACCAGTCAGAGCCAACCAATCAGAGCGATGAACATGGATTTCGTAGACAGCGTCACCGGAAGAACACACCAGAATGTAGTCTCAAAACGAGTGCAGCAGCTTAGCTAGCTAGTCGGCGTTTGGCTACCAGGCTAGTAGTAGGATTGTACCACAGAGTTAAGTAGGCTATTTGGTGAGTGTAGAACGGTAGAAAACAGAATGGCACTAAACGACTGTTGCTGTTTTTGTATGAAGAATGGTTGTTCCTGGTGATGAGCCATGTTGTCTAGCAGCTAGCAACTGGTGTTACGGCAATGTGTGCTAGCTAGCAGCTACGCCTTCTTCTTCTCTTTGGTGTGCTAGCTGCTACGTCTCTGCGACTACAACATTACGTGTCGTATTTGTGTCGTCATGAGGCAGGGCGGGCTCCAATCCCGCCCCTCGCGATTTGATTGGTCCGACCCAGTTGGGATTTTCAGATCCGAGGCTGTCTAGTCTGTCTCCCCGTAGCAAATACCATTTGTGGCCACTGGGGACAGACTAGATCCTAGGCTATTAGTCTCCCAGTAGGACTGACCTTTAACCTTAGAACCTACTGGTGTATGAGTGTGTGTGAATGGGTGAATGTGAGGCTAATGTAAAGAGCTTTGAACAGAAGTGAAGAACATTTAAGGTTTATGTTTATTGTAACAGGGTGGAGTTGGAAGTTTTATTTCTGGTAGAATTCTTCATCTTCACTCCTGATATGACTTTTGATTCTAACTGTTGTTTTCTGCTCTGTTTTTGTGTATTTTGTGTGGTTTTTTGTGTGTATTTAGTGTTTTTTTTGGGTATTTTTGTCTACTTTGTGTGTATTTTTTTCATTTTTAGTGTATTTTTGTGTGTATTTTTTTCATTTTTAGTGTATTTTTTTGTGTATTTTTTTCATTTTGTGTGTATTTTTTGTGTGAATTTTTTTCATTTTTAGTGTATTTTTTTGTGTATTTTTTTCATTTTTAGTGTGTTTTTTGGGTTTTTTTCCTCACCTGTTCATGAATCCTCGGTCCTGGAAGTTGTCACAGTCACCTCTGACCTCCAGTTTCCTGCCAGTGAAACATTTTCCTTCATAAAAGCAGATCTAGAAAAAGACAAAACACATTCAGCGTCAGTAAAATACAAACCAAATACAAATACTCATCCAGTACATGCCCACCTCCTGATTTTACTACTTTAGAAAAACACAACTCTATTAGTTCCTTTAAGTAGAAACTGGAAAAACCAGGAATAAATATACAGTAAAAGTATAAATACTACTGCAAAACAACACCCTGTAATAGTAAAAGTATAAAAACTACTGTAAAAGAACACCCTGTTATAGTAAAAGTATAAATACTACTGCAAAACAACACCCTGTAATAGTAAAAGTATAAATACGTCTGTAAAAGAACACCCTGTTATAGTAAAAGTATAAATACTACTGTAAAAGAACACCCTGTGATAGTAAAAGTATAAATACTACTGTAAAAGAACACCCTGTTATAGTAAAAGTATAAATACTACTGCAAAACAACACCCTGTAATAGTAAAAGTATAAATACTACTGTAAAAGAACACCCTGTTATAGTAAAAGTATAAATACTACTGTAAAAGAAAACCCTGTTATAGTAAAAGTATAAAAACTACTGTAAAAGAACACCCTGTAATAGTAAAAGTATAAATACTACTGTAAAAGAACACCCTGTTATAGTAAAAGTATAAATACTACTGCAAAATTACACCCTGTTATATTAAAAGTATAAATACTACTGCAAAAGAACACCCTGTTATAGTAAAAGTATAAATACTACTGCAAAACAACACCCTGTTATAGTAAAAGTATAAATACTACTGCAAAAGAACACCCTGTAATAGTAAAAGTATAAATACTACTGCAAAACAACACCCT
>CM035802.1:5619963-5627463 GCA_020466265.1 Siphamia tubifer | reverse complement strand
ATCATGACAGAAAGAACGGCTTTTAGTGAACACTCATTATTCCCACTGCACCTGAACGCAGCATCTGTTCAACGGTACCTTTGTGGACCTCAGTCCCTGCTCTGCTGTCACTAACTGACAACAACTCATTTTATTGTCCATCAGTTGTTTGCACCGGAACTGTCGTCACCACAGCGGAGCACGAGGCTGAGAGCACAGCTGTCAATCATTCAAGCCCGTGCGGAGGCTCCGCCCACTGTAGATCTCCGCGAAAGTAATTGATCCAAAAATAATTTAATTTAATTTCTGTTATTGAAACGATCAGTGTCACTTGACTGAACTGATTAACATGAAAATAAATATATATATATTTTTTTACATTTATCCTGATTTATTATTCCACTTTATTTGACACAAGCGTCAGCCTGAGAAAAAGGGAGGAAAATTTCAAAATAAAAGAGATAATAAAAATAAATTATTAAAAATAATAAAACAGTAGGAAATTTAAAAACATGAAATAAAAACATGAGTGAAATAAAAAAAAAACGGGAAAAATAATAGGAGTTAATTTTTTTTAAAGAAAAGAGGGTGAAAATAAAAACAAAACAAGGGGAAATTAAATGAAAGTCAAATTAGAAATAAATGTTCAGCATTGTTCTGGAATATTCTAGAAGGTTCTGGAATGTTCTTGTGTCCTCAGACTGAACGGCCACCTGGAAGGGGGGGGGGGGGGGCAACTGACATGCATGGGCCATGGCTTCCTTGAGCGTGATGTCACTTTAAAGCAAACGTAAGAAGAAGAAGCATCAGAATAAAGCGGAAGTAAAAAGTGTCTGCGCGCGGTTTGTGGTAAGAGTTTGTTTGTTTGTTATTGAACCTGTTTTTATTTGTTTCTGGAAAAAGAAAGAAATGAAGCCGAACCAGAGTTAGATCCGGTTCCGTTTGGTCCGGTTCCACTCGATCCTGTTCCGTTTGATCCGGTTCAGCGTTGTGTCCACAAACCCGGAAATAAACTGTACAAATACTTACATAAATGTAAAGAGTATAAAGTACAAATACTTATATAAATGTAAAGAGTATAAAGTACATATATTTATATAAATGTAAAGAGTATAAAGTACATATATGTATATAAATGTAAAGAGTATAAAGTACATATATGTATATAAATGTAAAGAGTATAAAGTACATATGTTTATATAAATGTAAAGAGTATAAAGTACATATATTTATATAAATGTAAAGAGTATAAAGTACAAATATTTATATGAATGTAAAGAGTATAAAGTACAAATACTTATATATGTGAAGTTCCACTCTCACCGACACCGTTCCACACTCTCACCCATACTGTTCTTCACTCTCACCCACACTGTTCCACACTCACACCCACACTGTTCCACACTCTCACCCATACTGTTCCACACTCACACCCACACAGTTCCACACTCTCACCCATACTGTTCTTCACTCTCACCCACACTGTTCCACACTCACACCCACACCGTTCCACACTCTCACCCATACTGTTCTTCAATCTCACCCACACTGTTCCACACTCTCACCCACACTGTTCCACACTCACACCCACACCGTTCCACACTCTCACCATTACTGTTCATCACTCTCACCCACACTGTTCCACACTCACACCCACACAGTTCCACACTCTCACCCATACTGTTCCACACTCACACCCACACTGTTCCACACTCACACCCATACTGTTCCACACTCTCACCCATACTGTTCTTCACTCTCACCCATACTGTTCTTCACTCTCACCCATACTGTTCCACACCACACCCACACTGTTCCTCACTCTCACCTATACTGTTCCACACTCACTCACACAGTTCCACTCTCACCCACTCTGTTCCACACTCTCACCCTTACTATTCCACTCTCACCCACACTGTTCCACACTCTCACCCATACTGTTCCACACTCACACCCACACTGTTCTACACTCACACCCACACTGTTCCTCACTCTCACCTATACTGTTCTTCACTCTCACCCACACTGTTCCACACTCACACCCACACTGTTCCACACTCTCACCCATACTGTTCCACACTCACACCCACACTGTTCCAAACTCACACCCACACCGTTCCACACTCTCACCCATACTGTTCTTCACTCTCACCCACACTGTTCCACACTCACACCCACACCGTTCCACACTCTCACCCATACTGTTCTTCACTCTCACCCACACTGTTCCACACTCACACCCACACTGTTCCACACTCTCACCTATACTGTTCCACACTCTCACTCACACAGTTCCACTCTCACCCATATTGTTCCACTCTCACCCACTCTGTTCCACACTCTCACCCTTACTATTCCACTCTTACCCACACTGTTCCACACTCTCACCCATACTGTTCCACACTCACACCCACACTGTTCTACACTCACACCCACACTGTTCTTCACTCTCACCTATACTGTTCCACTCACTCACCCATACTGTTCCACACTCTCACACTTACTATTCCACTCTCACCCACACTGTTCCACACTCTCACCCATACTGTTCCACACTGTCACCCACACTGTTCCACTCTCACCCTCACTGTTCCACACTCTCACCCACACAGTTCCACTCTCACCCATACTGTTCCACTGTCACCCATATTGTTCCATTCTCACGCACACTGTTCCACTCTCACCCACACTATTGCACTCTCATCCATATTGTCCACTGTCACCCACACTTTTGCAGTCTAACCCATACCGTTCCACGCTCTCACCCATACTGTCCTTACTCTCACCCACACTGTTCCACACTCTCACCCATATTGTTTGACACTCACCCATACTGTTCCACTCTCACTCATATTGTTCCACTCTCACCCACTCTGTTCCACACTCTCATCCTTACTGTTCCACCCTCACCCACACTGTTCCACATTCTCACACATACTGTTCCACACTCTCACCCATACTGCTCCACACTCTCACACATACTGTTCCACACTCTCACCCATACTGTTCCACACTGTCAGCCACACCTATCCACTCTCACCCACACTGTTCCACACCCTTACCCACCCTGTTCCACACTCTCACCCATACTGTTCCACTGTCACCCATATTGTTCCACTTTCACCCATACTTTTGCACTCTCACCCATATTGTTCCTCACTCTCACCTATACTGTTCCACACCCTTACCCACCCTGTTCCACACTCTCACCCATACTGTTCCACTGTCACCCATATTGTTCCACTTTCACCCATACTTTTGCACTCTCACCCATATTGTTCCTCACTCTCACCTATACTGTTCCACACACTCACCCATACTGTTCCACTCTCACCCATATTGTTCCTCACTCTCACCTATACTGTTCCACACACTCACCCATACTGTTCCACTCTCACCCTTACTGTTCCACACTCTCACCCACACAGTTCCACTCTCACCCATATTGTTTGACACTCACCCATACTGTTCCACTGTCACCCATATTGTTCCACTCTCACCCACTCTGTTCCACACTCTCACCCTTACTGTTCCACTCTCACCCACACTGTTCCACTCTCACCCACACTGTTCCCTTCTCACACACTCTGTTACACACTCTCACCCATACTGTTCCACTCTCACCCATACTGTTCAGCACTCTCATCCAACCTGTTCCACACTCTCATCCATATTGTTTGATACTCACCCATACATTTTCACTCTCACCCGTATTGTTCCACTCTCACCCACTCTTTTCCACACTCTCACCCACACAGTTCCACTCTTACCCATATTGTTTGGCACTCACCCATACTGGTCCACTCTGACCCATATTGTTTCACTCTCACCCACTCTGTTCCACACTCTCACCCAGACTGTTCCACAATCTCACCCACACTGTTCCACACTCTAATCCAACCTGTTCCACACTCTCACCCATATTGTTTGACACTCACACATACATTTTCACTCTCACCCATATTGTTCCACTCTCACCCACTCTTTTCCACACTCACACCCACACAGTTCCACTCTCACCCATATTGTTTGACACTCACCCATACTGTTCCACTCTCACCCATATTCTTCCACTCCCACCCACACTGTTCCACGCTCTCACCTATACTGTTCTTCACTCTCACCCACACTGTTCCACACTCACACCCACACTGTTCCACACTCTCACCCATACTGTTCCACACTCACACCCATACTGTTCCACACTCTCACCCACCCTGTTCCACACTCACACCCACACTGTTCCACTATCACCCATACTGTTCCACATTCTCACCCAAACTTTTCCACATTCACCCACACAATTTCACTCTCACCCATATTGTTCCACACTCACCATATTCTTCCACATTCACCCATACTATTCCAACCTCACCCACACTCTCACCCATATGGTTCCACACTCACACCCATACTGTTCCACTATCACCCACCCTGTTCCACACTCACCCATATTGTTCCACTCTCACCCACAGAATGAAATGATAAATCATTTCCTGTTTGTGCATATTTTATTGACTTTGAAGTTGTGTTTCTGTCTTAAAATAATAAATAATATAATAACAACAACAACAACAATAATAATAATAATAATAATAATAATAATAATTTTAAATATAACCAGTTTTACTTCATGAAGGATCAGATGAAACACAGATGATTTTTTTCTGTTTCTGATCATTTTAGCTTCGAGATGAAGTAAAAGTGGGTCCAGAAAATGAGTGAACGTCCCCATGAAGGCTGCAGTCCTGAACCTGTACCCTCCAAACGTCCCCATGAAGGCTGCAGTCCTGAACCTGGACCCTCCAAATGTCCCCATGAAGGCTGCAGTCCTGAACCTGGACCCTCCAAACATCCCCATGAAGGCTGCAGTCCTGAACCTGGACCCTCCAAATGTCCCCATGAAGGCTGCAGTCCTGAACCAGGACCCTCCAAACGTCCCCATGAAGGCTGCAGTCCTGACCCTGGACCCTCCAAACGTCCCCATGAAGGCTGCAGTCCTGAACCAGGACCCTCCAAACGTCCCCATGAAGTCTGCAGACCTGACCCTGGACCCTCCAAACGTCCCCATGAAGGCTGCAGTCCTGAACCAGGACCCTCCAAGTAAAACTAACACCACACACCGTTTTTCACCAACTAGTGGGGACACATCAACTTTTACCACAAACACATGTGTCCTTTAACTGTCCAGTTATTTAACTAGTATCTAATGGAAACAGGTACTATAGTGTCTGGAACTGTAGTGTCAGGTACGATAGTATCAGTTACTATAGTGTCAGGTACTGTAGTGTTAGGTACTGTAGTGTCAGGTACGTTAGTATCGGGTACTATAGTGTCAGGTACTGTAGTGTCAGGTACTATAGTATCAGGTTCTATAGTATCAGGTACTGTAGTGTCAGGTACTATAGTATCAGGTTCTATAGTATCAGGTACTGTACTGTCAGGTACTATAGTATCAGGTACGATAGTATCAGGTACTATAGTGTCAGGTATTGTAGTGTCAGGTACGATAGTATTAGGTAGTCTAGTGTCGGGTACTATAGCATCAGGTACTATAGTGTAAGTTTCATCAGATTTTTAATGTTATTTTTTCCACAGGAAGAGGAGGAGGAGGAAGAAGAAGAAGAACCTGAAACAGCTGATTTTATGTTCACAGTGTCACAAGGTCCTGATAGAACCTGTCCTTACCTGTGGACACAACTTCTGTCCACACTGTCTCTACCATGGCTTTTCTGGAAGATCCTGTCCTCAATGTGGTAAATGTCCTCAGTGTTAACGTCCATTTGTCTTTACTAATGTCCATTTTTCTTCACCAATGTCCATTAGTCTTCACTCGTGTCATTTGTCCATTCACTTGTCTTCACTAATGTCCATATGTTCTCACTAATATCCATGTGTCTTCACTAATGTCCATCTGTATTCATTAATTTCCATTTATCTTCATAATGTCCATTTGTCTTCATTAATATCCATTTGTCATATCTAATGTCCATCTGTCGTCACCAATGTCCATATATCTTCAATAATGTTAATTTGTCTTCATTAATGTCCATCTGTCTGCATAATATCCATGTGTCTTCACTAATGTCCATCTGTCTTCATTAATGTCCATTTGTCTTCACTAATTTCCATATGTCTTTACTAATGTCCATGTGTCTTCACTAATTTCCATGTCTTCGCTAATGACCATTTATCTTCATTCATGTCCATTTGTCTTCACTAATGTCCATCTGTCTTCATTAATGTCCATTTGTCTTCACTAATTTCTATGTCTTCGCTAATGTCCATTTATCTTCATTAATGTTCACCTGTCTTCACTAATGTCCATCTGTCTTCATTAATGTCCATTTGTCTTCACTAATGTCCATTTATCTTCATTAATGTCCATTTGTCTTCGCTACTGTCCATTTGTCTTCATTAACGTCCATTTGTCTTCACTAATGTCCATTTACCTTCGTTAATGTCCATTTGTCTTTGCTACTGTCCATTTGTCTTCACTAATGTCCATTTGTCTTCACAGTCCTAACACAAGAACACAAATTAGATCTGAAGAAGAAATATGAGTGTGTGACTGAAGGAAGTGATGAAACAGGAAGTAGAACCCAACTGAAACAGGTCTTCACTCAGCTTTACATCACAGAGGGACAGTGTGAGGACATTAATACCCAACATGAGGTGAAGACGCTGGAGACACTTCACAAGAAGCAAACCATCACCACCAAAGCCATCCAGGACAAACCCATCGAGTGTCGGGAGATCTTCAAAGACCTTCCGGAAAAGTCTAGGGTGGTTCTGACCAACGGCGTGGCTGGAGTTGGAAAAACCTTCTTGGTGGGGAAGTTTATTCTGGACTGGGCAGAGGGTTTAGAAAACCAGGAAGTGGATCTGCTGGTCCTGCTGCCTTTCAGAGAGTTGAACCTGGTCAAAGGTGAGCAGTACAGTCTGCTGACGCTGCTGCAGGTGTTCCACACATCGTTAGAGAACCTCAGCGCAGCGATAGCCAACGTCTGCAAACTTCTGTTCATCTTCGACGGTCTGGACGAAAGCAGACTGCCCCTGGATTTCAACTGTGAGGTGGTTTCAGACGTCACCCAGAAGAAACCAGTCAACGTTCTGTTGACCAACCTCATCAAGGGGAACCTGCTTCCATCAGCTCTCATCTGGATAACTTCTAGACCTGCGGCAGCCAATCAGATCCCTTCTTTGTGTGTCCACAGGTTCACAGAAGTCCGAGGCTTCAACAGTGATGAGCAGAAGGAGGACTACTTCAGGAGGAGATCCAGTGACCAAGATCTGTGCAACCGAATCATCCACCACGTCAAGACCTCCAGGAGCCTCTACATCATGTGTCAAATCCCAGTCTTCTGCTGGATCAGTTCCACAGTTCTGGAGCACATGTTCACTTCAGTCCAGACAGAAGATCTGCCCAAGACCCTGACCCACCTGTACTCGTACTTCATCATGGTCCAGACAAAGAGGAAGAAGAACAAGTACGAAAAAGGAGGTAAGATGGCGTTGATA
>CM035802.1:5559963-5614963 GCA_020466265.1 Siphamia tubifer | reverse complement strand
GAAAGATGGGGACGGGTGGAGGAAAGAGGAGGATGGGGGGAGGAAAGAGGAAGACGGGGGAGGAAAGAAGGGGACGGGGGGAGGACAAGGGGAGGAAAGAGGGGTACGGGGGAGGACGGGGGGAGGATAGAGGAGGACAGGGAGATGACGGGGGGAGGAAAGAGGGGGACGGGGGAGGACAGGGGGAGGAAAGAGGAGGATGGGGGGAGGAAAGAGGATGGGGGAGGAAAGAGGACGGGGGAGGAAAGAGGAGGATGGGGGGAGGAAAGAGGAGGACGGGGGGAGGAAAGAAGGGGATGGGGGGAGGACAAGGGGAGGAAAGAGGAGGACAGGGGGAGGAAAGAGGAGGATGTGGGAAGGAAAGAGGACGGGGGTAGGAAAGAGGGGGACGGGGGAGGAAAGAGGAGGATGGGGGAGGAAAGAGGAAGACGGGGGAGGAAAGAGGGGGACGGGGGAAGACAGGGGGAGGCAAGAGGAGGACAGGGGGAGGAAAGATGGGGACGGGTGGAGGAAAGAGGGGGAGGAAAGAAGAGGATGGAGGAGGAAAGAGGAAGATGGGGGAGGAAAGAGAAGGACGGGGGGAGGACAGGGGGAGGCAAGAGCAGGACAGGGGGAGGAAAGAAGGGGACGGGGGGAGGACAAGGGGAGGAAAGAGGGGTACGGGGGAGGACGGGGGGAGGAAAGAGGAGGACGGGGGGAGGATAAAGGAGGACAGGGAGATTACGGGGGGAGGAAAGAGGGGGACGGGGGAGGACAGGGGGAGGAAAGAGGAGGATGGGGGGAGGAAGGAGGACGGGGGAGGAAAGAGGAGGATGGGGGGAGGAAAGAGGACGGGGGAGGAAAGAGGAGGATAGGGGGAGGAAAGAGGAAGATGTGGGAGGAAAGAGAAGGATGGGGGGAGGAAAGAGGAGGACAGGGGGAGGAAAGAAGGGGATGGGGGAGGACAAGGGGAGGAAAGAGGAGGATAGAGGAGGACAGGGGGAGGAAAGAGGGGGACGCGAGGAGGAAAGAGGAGGACGGGGGAGGACGGGGGAGGACAGGGGAGGACGGGGGAGGACAGGGGGAGGAAAGAGGAGGACGGGGGGAGGAAAGAGGGGGACGGGGGAGGACAGGGGAAGGAAAGAGGAGGACGGGGGGAGGAAAGAGGAGGACTGGGAGGACAGGGGGAGGAAAGAGGGGGACGGGGGAGGACAGGGGGAGGAAAGAGGGGGACGGAGGGAGGAAAGTGGAGGATAGAGGAGGACAGGGGGAGGAAAGAGGGGGATGGGGGAGGACAGGGGGAGGCAAGAGGAGGACGGGGGGAGGAAAGAGGGGTACAGGGGAGGAAAGAGGAGGACAGGGGGAGGAAAGAGGAGGACGGGGGGAGGAAAGAGGGGGACGGGGTAAGACAGTCGGAGGAAAGAGGAGGACAGGGGGAGGAAAGATGGGGACGGGTGGAGGAAATACGAGGACAGGGGGAGGAAAGAGGAGAATCGGGGGAGGAATTAGGGGTACGGGGGAGGAAAGAGGAGAATGGTGGGAGGAAAGAGGGGGACGGGGGAGGAAAGAGGAGGACAGGGGGAGGAAAGATGGGGACGGGTGGAGGAAAGAGGGGGAGGAAAGAAGAGGATGGGGGGAGGAAAGAGGAAGACGGGGGAGGAAAGAGAAGGACGGGGGGAGGACAGGGGGAGGCAAGAGGAGGACAGGGGGAGGAAAGAAGGGGACGGGGGGAGGACAAGGGGAGGAAAGAGGGGTACAGGGGAGGACGGGGGGAGGAAAGAGGAGGATAGAGGAGGACAGGGGGAGGAAAGAGGGGGACAGGGGGAGGATAAAGGAGGACAGGGAGATGACGGGGGAAGGAAAGAGGGGGACAGGGGAGGACAGGGGGAGGAAAGAGGAGGATGGGGGGAGGAAGGAGGACGGGGGAGGAAAGACGAGAATGGGGGAGGAAAGAGGACGGGGGAGGAAAGAGGAGGATGGGGGGAGGAAAGAGGAAGATGTGGGAGGAAAGAGAAGGATGGGGGGAGGAAAGAGGAGGACAGGGGGAGGAAAGAAAGGGATGGGGGAGGACAAGGGGAGGAAAGAGGGGGACGGGGGAGGCAAGAGGAGGACGGGGGAGGAAAGAGGGGTACAGGGGAGGAAAGAGGAGAATGGTGGGAGGAAAGAGGGGGACAGGGGGAGGAAAGAGGAGGACAGGGGGAGGAAAGAGGGGGACGGGGGAGGAAAGAGGAGGACAAGGAGTGAAGAATGGTTTCCTTTGTTTTGAATTAGTTTAATTTTTCTTTTTTTCTTCATGGATGAACTGGACCAAACTAATTCAATTGAATATTATTCATGAAGACACAGTCATCTCACAGGCTTTAACAGAGACACCAATCATCAGGCCTTAGGGACGGAGCCTTTACAGTCACTGCCGCCCAACTTTTAAAACCCATCTTTTCAAACTGGCTTTCGCTTAGTTTTTATTTTATTTCATTTATTTATTATTTTATGCATCGCTTGTTTGTCTCTTATGTAAAGCGTCTTTGAGTGTCCAAAACAGCACTATGTAAGTTTTATTATTATTATTATTATTGTTATTATATGTGGACTGGTTGGACAAAGTTCCTGTCCTGCACCCCTGCGAGGGTAAAGAGCTGGTCCACTGTTCCTCGTCCAGAAGGAAAACCACAATACAGACCTTAGTGTGATCCCACAGGGATCGGGTCACCAAGGTCCCCGCCTTGCTCTGCCGCCCAATCCACAGAGTACCGGACCCTTCCGCTTCCCCTCACAGGTGGTGACCCCACGAGACGAAGACCCCATGTCACCTATTCAGCCTGGACTCCGCTGGACCCTGTGGGTAAAAGCCCAGCCCCAGGCCTTGCTCCAGGGTGGGACCCTGGTGACCCTCTGGGCCGGGTACACAGAGCCTTGGTTTTTGTTTTCATAAAGGGTCTTCCAACCATAACAACTCAGGCCTTCAAACCCCTTCACCACGATAAGGTGACGGTTCAAGGAGGGGTCATTTAATGTCACCACATAAAAAACAAATCCTGTTAATGAGAGAAATTATACTTGAGTTATTTTATCAGGATTCAACAAAGTGTTTGTTTTTTAACTTAGAGTTAAAGTAATTTTCCTTTGTGAAGAAACAACAGATAATGTGTTGTGGGTTAAAACTCTTAAATGTGACCAAATAAACCCCACGACACAAGTACAAAACTACCTAAAACATTCGATAAATAAAATGTTCAGGGCTGTAAAGCTGTCGGTCTGTGTCCTATCAGATCCAGTGAACCGGTCCACGGACCCTGAATCAGTAAAACTGGCTCCGAACCGTCCGATACCCCGGGTAATCGGTTTCCTGGGGTGCAACCACCGATCTGGAGTTGTGTTCTTAGATCTGAGTCTAAACAATGACAGAGCATTTATTTGAAATAACACCAAGTGTTTTTTAGGTGCGGATAGAAAGGAAATGAGGGCAGCAGATAGGAAGTGACAAAATAAAAGCTTATTTATGGATGAAACCAGAATAGTTTTATTTTGAAGGGAGTTTTATATCCGCCCACAGATTTCCAAAATACAGGCAACACTTAGCAAGCTTAGTGCTAACACGTATTAGCAAGATGAGGTGTGAGTTTCAACTGAAAATAAAAACACTGAGAAGACAATGTTTAATCATGGGTTGGGTTATGGATCTAATGTATGCGGGTACGGGTTTGTAAAGTGGACCGGTGTGGGACTCAGTCAGCCCACCTGTACTGGATCCACTGTGAGTCTCCTGCTGTCATTGTCACGGGCGGGACAGACGAGGACCACAATTGTGTCACGTTCAAAATAAATCAGTTTATTAAAGGGTTATGGGAGAAGAGAGCGTAAGTGCGTGGAAACCCTGGGTACAGATTGCAGGTCTGTCACTCACTGATCCAGGACGCTGGAAAATCCTGGAGCACAAGCACAGGAGAACAGGAGAACAGGAGAGCAGGAGAACAGGAGAACAGGAGAACAGGAGAACAGGAGAACAGGAGAGCAGGAGAACAGGAGAGCAGGAGAACAGGAGAGCAGGAGAACAGGAGAACAGGAGAGCAGGAGAACAGGAGAAATGGAGAACAGGAGAACAGGAGAACAGGAGAACAGGAGAGCAGGAGAACAGGAGAGCAGGAGAACAGGAGAACAGGAGAGCAGGAGAACAGGAGAACAGGAGGGCAGGAGAACAGGAGAGCAGGAGAGCAGGAGAACAGGAGAACGGGAGAGCAGGAGAACAGGAGAGCAGGAGAACAGGACAGCAGGAGAACAGGACAGCAGGAGAACAGGAGAACAGGAGAGCAGGAGAACAGGAGAACAGGAGAAAAGGAGAGCAGGAGAGCAGGAGAACAGGAGAACAGGAGAACGGGAGAACGGGAGAACGGGAGAACGGGAGAACAGGAGAACAGGAGAACAGGAGAACAGGAGAGCAGGAGAACAGGAGAGCAGGAGAACAGGACAGCAGGAGAACAGGAGGACAGGAGAACAGGAGAACAGGAGAGCAGGAGAACAGGAGAACGGGACAGCAGGAGAACGGGAGAACAGGAGAGCAGGAGAACAGGAGAGCAGGAGAACAGGACAGCAGGAGAACAGGACAGCAGGAGAACAGGAGAGCAGGAGAACAGGAGAGCAGGAGAACAGGAGAACAAGAGAACAGGAGAACAAGAGAGCAGGAGAACAGGAGAGCAGGAGAACAGGAGAACAGGAGAGCAGGAGAACAGGAGAGCAGGAGAACAGGAGAACAGGACAGCAGGAGAACAGGACAACAGGAGAACAGGACAGCAGGAGAGCAGGAGAAATGGAGAACAGGAGAAATGGAGAGCAGGAGAACAGGAGAGCAGGAGAACAGGAGAGCAGGAGAAATGGAGAACAGGAGAAATGGAGAGCAGGAGAACAGGAGAAATGGTGAACAGGAGAGCAGGAGAACAGGAGAGCAGGAGAACAGGAGAACAGGACAGCAGGAGAACAGGAGAGCAGGAGAACAGGAGAGCAGGAGAACAAGAGAACAGGAGAGCAGGAGAACAGGAGAGCAGGAGAGCAGGAGAAATGGAGAACAGGAGAAATGGAGAACAGGAGAAATGGAGAGCAGGAGAACAGGAGAAATGGTGAACAGGAGAGCAGGAGAAATGGAGAACAGGAGAGCAGGAGAACAGGAGAGCAGGAGAACAGGAGAGCAGGAGAACAGGAGAGCAGGAGAGCAGGAGAGCAGGAGAACAGGAGAACAGGAGAACAGGAGAACAGGAGAACAGGAGAGCAGGAGAACAGGAGACCAGGAGAGCAGGAGAACAGGAGAACAGGAGAGCAGGAGAGCAGGAGAACAGGAGAACAGGAGAGCAGGAGAACAGGAGAAAAGGAGAGCAGGAGAACAGGAGAACAGGAGAGCAGGAGAACAGGAGAGCAGGAGAACAGGAGAGCAGGAGAACAGGACACCAGGAGAGCAGGAGAACAGGAGAACAGGACAGCAGGAGAACAGGAGAGCAGGAGAACAGGAGAGCAGGAGAACAGAAGAGCAGGAGAACAGGAGAGCAGGAGAACAGGAGAACAGGAGAGCAGGAGAACAGGACAGCAGGAGAACAGGACAGCAGGAGAACAAGAGAACAGGAGAACAGGAGAACAGGAGAGCAGGAGAAATGGAGAACAGGAGAAATGGAGAGCAGGAGAACAGGAGAACAGGAGAAATGGTGAACAGGAGAGCAGGAGAACAGGAGAACAGGAGAACAGGAGAACAGGAGAACAGGAGAACAGGAGAGCAGGAGAACAGGAGAACAGGACAGCAGGAGAACAGGAGAACAGGAGAGCAGGAGAACAGGAGAACAGGAGACCAGGAGAGCAGGAGAGCAGGAGAGCAGGAGAACAGGAGAACAGGAGAGCAGGAGAACAGGAGAACAGGAGAGCAGGAGAACAGGAGAACAGGAGAGCAGGAGAACAGGACAGGGGGAAAACAAAGCAGCAGTACAGACCTGGGCTAGGTAGAAATAATAGTTGGACTAGAATGTAGGTCTGGTTTAACAGGGTGGGAGAGCAGAGAAGAGTTCACAGGAAGTAGACAAACGAGGATAAACATGCAAGAACTCTCTGGTAGCAAACTCCGAAGACCATCTGGCAAAGGTGAACTGTGACACAGGGCTTTAAATACAGACCCTCTGTAAACCCTGGCCCCTGACCCTCTGTAAACCCTGACCTCTGACCCCTGACCCTCTGTAAACCCTGGCCTCTGACCCTCTGTAAACCCTAACCTCTGACCCTCTGTAAACCCTGGCCCCTGACCCTCTGTAAACCCTGACCTGATTGTTTACATTACTCCATATTCTCAGTCCAACTCCTTTCCACTGGAGGCTCTTCTTCTGTCTCTTCAGTTGCCTGTTTCTTTTTGAAAACAAACTTTCCAAACACGTGTGTGTTGTTCTTATTCTGCTCACATGTGGGTTACATTTTTGGATTTCAACTGATAGATGTAACCGAGAGAATCCGGTGATTCTTCAAAATAAAAGATTGTTCATAAATACAAGAGAAATAATGAGTTAATTAATTATTAGGCATCTGGCGGTGCGGTACCAAATGATCCATGGTACCGGTACCAGTTGAGGACCACTGTGTTAAATGGTTCATATGTATTTAATCTATTTGTGTTTGTTTTTGTTTAGATTGCAGTACTGCAGGGTGTCAGACGTCAGCTGTTGTTCTTTGGCCGCAGCTCTGAAGTCCAACCCGCTCCATCTGACAGAACTGGACCTGAGTGAAAACGACCTGAAGGCTTCAGGAGTGAAGCTGTTGGAAGATTTACAGCAGAGTCCAGACTATAAACTAAAGGAACTACGGTCAGTTCAGTATGTTGTTGTTGGGTCCACTGGGTCCACTTCACATGTGCTTTAAGGGTCTGCATGGTTCTAACAGACAGAAGGTGGTCTGATCCAAAACACTGGAATGATTCAATGTTTGGACAAAGGCTTCTGTCCATGAGACATGACCCGTCCAACTGACCATCTGTCAAACCAATCAAATCATAGTAGAATGACATGTGACAGAACATACTAACTTCATTAGTTGTACATGTATTATTATTATTATTATTATTATTATTATTATTATTATTATTATTATTATTATTATTATTATTATTATTATTATTATTATTATTATCATTATTATTATCATTATTATTATTATTATTATTATTATTATTATTATTATTATTATTATTATTATTATTATTATTATTATTATTATCATTATTATTATTATTATTATTATTATTATCATTATTATTATTATTATCATTATTATTATTTATCATTATCATTATTGTTATCATTATTATTATTTTATTATTATTATTATTATTATTATTATTATTAAACTAAATTAAATTGATGGGTGTCAATGTCAAGTACATGTTTGTATTAATTCAATTAAATTTTATTTATAAAGATACAAATCACAACAAAGTCATCTCATAACTACAGAAGAATCACCTGTCCTTAGACCCTCCTTCTGTCCTTAGCTCCTCCCCCTGTCCTTAGACCCTCCTTCTGTCCTTAGCTCCTCCTCCTGTCCTTAGACCCTCCCCCTGTCCTTAGGTACTCCCCCTGTCCTTAGCTCCTCCCCCTGTCCTTAGGTACTCCCCCTGTCCTTAGCTCCTCCTCCTGTCCTTAGACCCTCCCCCTGTCCTTAGCTCCTCCTCCTGTCCTTAGCTCTTCCTTCTCAGCAGTAAAACCTTCCAAACCCAGTGGGAAAAAGTATAAATCTTGGGTAGACTCCCAGGAATGGACAGACTATAGATGAACATCCATTTATAAATGAAGGGGGGGGGGGAGAACGGCCATGATTGTTGATTAACGTTAACAAATTGGTATGGATTAGATAAATATGATTTAAAGCAGCCATCAATTAAAAACATTTATGAAGTTGCTTTTTTAAACAGACTGTTTTCAGTGCATCAATGGCAGCATTTTTTTCTGTCAAATATAGTAAGTACTGAACTGAACATCCATCACAAACCAGTACCATTCATCTGTCGTATCCATCTGTTATCAATAGTTGAACAATTTAACTGAATTTATCATTGAACATTTACTGTGGTTTTCAAAGTCCCAATGTTTGAAAAACAGATGATATGACGTTGTCATGTATTGAAAGTATGAAGTATTGGAGATGGTTCGTTGGGAACAGTTTGTGAATCTGATGATTTAATGAGGACAAAAACAAAAAACTTGGAACCAATGATGACCTGAGGAATCAGGTGTTTGAGTGAATGTGATGAAGAGATGGAAGCTTTGTTAAAGAACAGAGACCAAAACATGTGTTTGATATCTAGGACATTCACTGGAGACCCATTGCATCATGAACAGGAGACAGAGGACACATCAGAGTCTGGCTGTGGGGTCAAAGGTCATCCTCCAGAGTCCTCGCATACAGAGCCAGTTGTCTTTACTCCACTTTTGGAACACCAGGCTTCATCTTCCAGACCATTGTTCCCTCATCACCACATAAACCCTTCCTTAGGTCCAGGTCCAGGAGCCAAACCTGTGTCTCGCTGTGTCAGTGTTCCCTGCCTGATGGAAGAACACCATATGAAGGAGAACCTGAGGCGAACACTCAGTTTACCTTCCATGGTGTTCACAACTGTACCTGTGGATGACATGGACCCAGACTACAGGTTCCAGTCCTCGTGTCCAGGTCTGTACCTGTCAGTTGCTCATATGGAAGACAAACGGAATGTCGGGTTTATCCCCCCTCAGAAGATTACACAAACCCACGTGGTCGCCAAAGACCAGGACTCAGAGACACCAGACGATGACACCAGTGGACATGGTCCAGAGGAATGGCAGATGTTCTCCACAGATGAACTGTCCAAGTGGGAGGTATGGACACAGGCCCACATACTGACCAAGAATCACCAAGTCATAAAAATATTTAAATAACTAATACTGGACCTTTGTCATTAACAGGACTTCACACCACAAGTGTCAACTGAGTCTACAAATACTTTATACAGGTAATAAACACTGTGTCCCCATGGAAGACAACAACAACAACAACAACAATAATAATAATAATTATTATTATTATTATTGTTGTGTGGGAGGAGCCAGTGGAGGTGCTGGAGGGTGGGGTTGATGTGTGGGAGGAGCCAGTGGAGGTAATGGAGGTGAGGTGTGGGAGGAGCCAGTGGAGGTGCTGGAGGATGGAGGTGATGTGTGAATGGGTGAATGTGAGGTTAATGTAAAGAGCTTTGAACCATGAAGATGGAACAACTATAGACATGAGGAATATTTACATTTAAAGGGGCGGGGTCAGTGTAGGTTCACCATAGTAAATGGGCGGAGTCAGTGTAGGTTCACCATAGTAAATGGGCGGAGTCAGTGTAGGTTCACCATAGTAAATGGGTGGAGTCAGTGTAGGTTCACCAGAGTAAATGGGCGGAGTCAGTGTAGGTTCACCAGAGTAAATGGGCGGAGTCAGTGTAGGTGCACCAGAGTAAATGGTAAATGGACTGCATTTATATAGTTCTTTTCCACCTTCATGGTTCAAAGTTCTTTACATTAGCCTCACATTCACCCATTCACACACACACTCATACACCAGTAGGTTTCTAAGGTCAAAGGTCAGTCCTACTGGGGGCCTAAGTCAGGGTTCAGTGTCTTGCCCAAGGACACTTCGACATGTGGACAGCCAGAGCCGGGACGCGAACCGCCAACCTCTCGGTCATTGGGCGACCCACTCTACCAACTGACCCACAGCTGCCCATAGTAAATGGGCGGGGTCAGTGTAGGTGCACCATAGTAAATGGGCGGGGTCAGTGTAGGTGTACCATAGTAAAGGGGCGGAGTCACTGTAGGTTCACCAGAGTAAATGGGCCGAGTCAGTGTAGGTGCACCATAGTAAATGGGCGGAGTCAGTATAGGTGCACCATAGTACATGGGCGGGGTCAGTGTAGGTGCACCATAGTAAATGGTCGGAGTCAGTGTATGTGCACCATAGTAAATGGGCGGGGTCAGTGTAGGTGCACCAGAGTAAATGGGCGGGGTCAGTGTAGGTGCACCATAGTAAATGGGCGGGGTCAGTGTAGGTGCACCATAGTAAATGGGCGGGGTCAGTGTAGGTGCACCATAGTAAATGGGCGGAGTCAGTGTAGGTGCACCAGAGTAAATGGGCGGGGTCAGTGTAGGTGCACCATAGTAAATGGGCGGAGTCAGTGTAGGTGCACCATAGTAAATGGGCGGGGTCAGTGTAGGTGCACCATAGTAAAGGGTTGTGTCAGTAATGTCCATGTGGTGTCCTCTGTGTGCAGGTTCAGGTGTCCTCATTCCGGTTGGTTCCATTGTGCTCAGACTGGTTTAGTGTTTGTTGTGGATCAGAAGGTGTGGTTGAGTTACAGTTGTGTCCAATGGGATGAGGCGCTCCTGCGGTCCTCTGGGAGAACCCCTGCAGGACCGCTCTTCCATATCCACTGTCCCCACAATGCTGTGGTTCAGCTGCTCCTCCCACACTGCGAGTCCCAACCAGGTAAGACACAGTCTACTGTGTTTGTCTCACACATTAGTGTCGCACCCGTCGATTGGCTGACGATCACAATCAGCTGATATTGACTAAAAATAACACGATTGGTGATCGGAAAATGTGCCAATCAAAAGTTTGACTGTTTATTTACATCAGACATAAATAAATGAACCATAACATGTTTTAAAGAAAAAATAAATATATATAATGAAAGTAAACAACAGTCATACATATATATATATATATATATATATATATATATATATAATACAACAGTCCTATATATACAGAGTGTCTCCAGTTGAATTCAATGACATCATTTCTAGAACATTCCAGTCGACACATGCATGTATAGATTCTATTGGTCAGAACTGCATCATATCCATTAAACAAACAGGTACTGTGTGTAGTACTGGACCAGCTGGTTCCTACATGTATGTGTTTATACTACACATGTGTACAGAGCAACATTTAATATAAAGACAAACTAAACTGAACAATTACATTAATGTCATTAACATCATCAGAAATGATTTGTCCAACAGCCTTCAGTATCTTACACACAGTGAGTGGACTATCATCATCATCATCATCACTATCATTACATGCTAAAACACGATATGGGACCATTTATCAGTTTAAGGGTTAAGGGTTAAGGGTCAATGGATGAACGGTAACTGTCATGTCTAATGTCCAGTGTCCCCAGGTGGTAGTAACTTAATAATGTGTGTTTGGACAGTGTGTGGGGACATGCTCTCTGTGGCTCACATCACTGATGACGGGATGACGTTTATTAATCCACTGGCAATCACAGACACTCATGTGCTCATCAACGTCCCACATCTGTCTGCCTTTGGCCTGGTCTGGGGGTTTGTACAACAAGTCTACAATTACATGCGCTCCGTTAACGGACAAGTTCTGCTGTTCTTCACACCGCCACAAAAACTGGAAGTGTTACTCCTGTCAATCAACGTGGATGTAAGCAAAGTGAAGACTTTCGTAAGTGACCGTCACTCCAACACTCTGGATCCAAAGTGTCAATAAAAAGTAAAACATGTTTGTTTTTTAGCATATACGGTGTGTGCGTGTGTTGGTGAACTTTGACCTTACATTAAAGGTGAGGGGTCAGATGTTTTCCTCAAACATCTTTTACTTTTACAATGCCAAGGCACTGTCTTCCATGTGAACATTTAAAAAGCCTTTATTCCATCGTTTAAAACCATATAAAACAGAACACGCTTCAGTATCCAAACATAACACACACACAAACAGGCTGGACCAATCACAAGCCTCCACATGACAGTATATATTATGCTGAAGGAAACATTCTGGATTATCAGCTGCACTGTCAATGAATGGTGTTTATTTGTCATAGATAAAACTAAACAGTCACAAAAACTCTCAACTGTGTCAAAGTGTAACACACAACAAAACACACTCTTGTTCTGATTTAAAAAAAAGTAGAGATAAAAAGTAAAAGTCACGAGTCTAAATTATCAGTCACTAAACACAAGCAGAATTATTCAATTTAGAATTATTGTCATCTTTATAACCATATAACTATACATAAGCATGAACTACATAAACTACATAAGCATGAACTACATAAACTACATAAGCATAAACTACATAAACTACATAAGCATAAACTACATAAACAAACTACATGAGCATAAACTACATAAGCATAAACTACATAAACTACATAAGCATAAACTACATAAACTACATAAGCATAAACATAAACTACATAAACTACATAAGCATAAACTACATAAACTACATAAGCATCAACGACATAAACATAAACTACATAAACTACATAAACTACATAAGCATAAACTACATAAACATAAACTACATAAACTACATAAGCATAAACTACATAAGCATAAACTACATAAGCATAAACTACATAAACATGAACTACATAAACATGAACTACATAAACATAAACTACAAAAACATTAACTACATAAGCAGAAACTACATAAACATAAACTACATAAACTACATAAGCATAAACTACATAAGCATAAACTACATAAGCATAAACTACATAAGCATAAACTACATAAGCATAAACTACATAAGCATAAACTACATAAACATAAACTACAAAAACATTAACTACATAAGCAGAAACTACATAAACATAAACTACATAAGCATAAACTACATAAACATAAACTACATAAACTACATAAGCATAAACTACATAAGCATAAACTACATAAACATAAACTACATAAACATAAACTACAAAAACATTAACTACATAAGCAGAAACTACATAAACATAAACTACATAAACTACATAAACATAAACTACATAAGCATAAACTACATAAAAATAAACTACTTAAGCATAAACTACATAAGCATGAACTACATAAACATAAACTACAAAAGCATGAACTACAAAAGTAGAAACTACATAAACATAAACTACAAAAACATTAACTACATAAGCAGAAACTGTAACGGACCACGGAGAACCCAAGTGCAAAACAGGAGGCGTGCGTAAAAGTCCAAGCAGTAGTTTATTCTCACACAATTCAGTAATACAATACAGATGAGTGAGGTAAAGTCCCCTTTAAAGTCTCTCAGGGCTGGAATGTACTTATCCAGACGGAGCACGGGTGATCTCCTCCGGTCTGAGAGCGAGACTGGATTCGGGTCGGTTCCGGTTCGAGGTCGGGGCTGGCGGCGGGTCTCGTAGTCGGGGTTCGTTCCGGGGTCGGGGCAGGCAGCTAGTATCAGGGTCGGTGTTCGTTCCAGGGTCAGGGCAGGCGGCGAGAGGCGTAACAGGTTCCGGTCCAGGTTCAGTAACAACCAAAGCAGGCAGGGATCACAGGCAGAAAACAGAGGTCGGACAGAAACAGGACTGGTACACGGGAAACACAGGTTGCGGGAGAATCAGAGGAACAGGTCATGATAATCTGGCACAGAGTCAGGTCTGAATGCAGACTTTATACTTCTCACCTGATGAGTTCAGCTGCTCTCACCAGGTGAGTTGCATCAGTGATTAACCAGGGAGACAGAACAGGGTGAAAGGTGAAATACAGAGACACAGAACAGAGACACAGAGCAGAAAAAACACAAAGCCAGGACAGAAAACAGAAAACACAAGGAACGGAACATGACAGGCTGAGGAGATGAGTGGCAAAGGATATCTGTTCTTGACAGTGATCCTAACCCTAACCCTAACCTAGCAATGGTAGAAGAAGTCATTTGACCTGCTCGCTTTTCATGAATACACTAATGAGTCATTTTGTTATGGCAATGAGGCTGTTGGGTGGGGTGAGGAGGCCACACCTCACAGTGGTAACAGCCAAGACAATTTGGACAGTTGGACAGACAAGTGTGCGGGGGAGGGAGGCACAGCTTAGGTCAGCTCCTAACTCCAAAGAACACTATTTTACACAAGTTAGTATGATTGTGCACAACCTAAAAAATATATAGAAATAATGTCATTTCCAGTAAATTTGCCTTGATGTAGTTTGGACATGGGTACATTTTTCTAAAAAGCTTTAGTCAATAGATAATTATGTAAGATGGAAATATTATTGGTATAAAAGACACACATGCATAGTTTATAATTGTAAATGTGCATGGATTTGGATTTATTACTAACAGTTGTTATTGGCTCAATTGGCTGAATGTTGCAAATGTGGCCATTACCTGAAACTGTGTTTGTGTGTTAGTGTACCTGTGTGTACCTGATGAAAACATACGGTGGATTTTTATGCAGTGAATCAACAGGATCAACAGGAATTTGGGATCAAAATTCTGACATTTATTGTTAAAAAAAAATACAAAACAAAACATATTTACAATGAATGAAAAAGCAACAGTTTTCCTAGCTTGTTTTGTATGCCAAAAATACAAAAAAAAAATGTACAAAGAAGAAAGCATATTTACAAAGAATGCAAATGAGTGAAATGCAGTCACTTACAATTCTGGCAGTACCATTGCTCATTTCGGCATTTCCCACATGTATATTTGTAGCAGATAAGACAGCGCACACTTGCACAATTGTCTTTGCATTTGATTGTAGAGGGTTGTTGCCGAAACACTTGCTCTTTTTGGGCCTTTTTCATCCCCACATGGGAGTTCCTGGAGGAGGTGGTTGAATTCCCTGTGCAGCATGGGGCTTCTGCAGGACCAGGTGAACCCAAAAGCAACTGTGTCTGGGCCTCGTATGGACGTCCAGAGCAGGTACAGGGCAGTAATCCAAATGATCTGAGCCATAGTTGACAGACTGAACTGGAGGGACACATTTTGTTTATCTGTGGTTATCCAGCGTCCAGACTCGGGCGTTGCACATTCGGAATGTACAACGTTTTGTGTTCAGAGTGGGTGCCAGTTTCTTAGCATCCAAACTCAGGTGTTGAGGTGGCACGTTACAAGCGTACACGCAGAATTTCACATCTGTTGTGGCCGTAGCATTAGGCTGAAATCTAAGTCATGAATCAAAATCCACACATGAATGAATCCAGCTCTTCTAATCAAACATCTAGTCCAGGAATGGTTCCATCAGCCTCATCACTACGTTCTCAGATACCCTCTCCCCATTGGGTTGGCTGGGGTCTTTTCCAAGATGTGGGATGACATTGAAAATGTACTTGGACTTCAAGTCGCAGGCCACCCAAAACTTGATCCCACACTTGTCAGGTTTGGTTGCCATGTACTGCAGGAAACAGCAGCGAGTCTTTGTCGGGAAAAGCTGTTCATCAATGGTAAAATGTTGACCAGGGTTGTAGCATGTGATGCAGTTAGTGACAAACTATCCCCACACATCACAAATTGCAGCAAAGGTGTTTTTTTTGCCAATCATCAAAGCATGATATATATGCATGATATAATAATAATAATAATAATAATAATAATAATAATAATAATAATAATAATAATAATAATAATAATTCATTTTATTTGATGGCGCCTTTCAAGACTCCCAAGGACGCCTTACATAAAAAACAGATTAAAAATACAGTTAAAATTACAATGAATACAGTTAAATTACAATTACACTGAAAAATACAGTTAAAATACAGTTAAAAATTACAATGAATAGGCAGCTCTGAAGAGGTATGTTTTGATTTGAGATTTGAAAGTGTCCAGAGAGTTTATTTGACGGAGGTGAGTGGGTAAGGAGTTCCAGAGTTTAGGGGCAGAATGCCTGAATGCTCTGGCCCCCATCGTGACCATTTTGACTGTGGACGTGGAGAGGAGAGCAGTCGAGGAGGAGCGGAGGGAGCGTGATGGAGCGTGATGGAGCAGGTCAGACAGGTACGAGGTCAGACAGGTTATGGAGCAGGTCAGACAGGTACGAGGTCAGACAGGTTATGGAGCAGGTCAGACAGGTACGAGGTCAGACAGGTTATGGAGCAGGTCAGACAGGTACGAGGGAGCCAGGTTATGGAGGGCCTTGAATGTGAGCAGGAGGAGTTTGAATTGTATTCTGTAGGTTATGGGGAGCCAGTGTAGTTGGATGAGAACCGGAGTGATGTGTTCTATGGACTTTGTTTGAGTGATGACTGTTGCTGCTGCGTTATGGACATTTTGAAGTCGTTGGATGTGTTTTTGAGGCAGACCGTAGAGAAGACTGTTGCAGTAATCCAGGCGTGATGTGACAAGTGAGTGAACGAGAACTTGGGTGGAGTGTTGGGTGAGTGATGGGCGGAGTCTGGAGATGTTACGTAGATGGCAGTAGGCTGTGCGGACAATATTGCTGATGTGTGATGTGAATGAAAGGGTTGAGTCCAAAATAACACCTAAACTTTTGACTTGTGAGGAAATGGGGACCAGGCAGCCGTCAATGCAAATACTGAGAGGTGGAGATTTGGATAAAGTGGATTTGGAACCGATGAGGAGTATTTCACTTTTATTGCCATTTAGTTTGAGTTTGTTTTCTGACATCTAGGATGTAATTGCATGTAAACAGTTTGTTAGTGAGTTTGGACAGGTGGATTCGGGTTTTGTGGACAGATATAGTTGTGTATCGTCAGCATAACAATGGAATTGAATATCAAAGTGTCGAAAAATATTTCCAATGGGGAGAATATAGATGAGAAACAAGAGTGGACCCAGAACAGAACCTTGAGGAACTCCATGAAGTAGTGGTGATGAAGATGATTTGATTTTATTCACTTGTATGAACTGTTGTCTGCCAGTGAGATAGGATGTGAACCAATGAAGAGCAGTGCCTGTGACCCCAATGCCGGCCAGACGCTCAAGTAGAACGGAGTGGGAGATGGTATCAAAGGCGGCACTGAGGTCCAGGAGGATGAGGATGGAGAGAAGGCCTGAGTCTGCTGCTAAAAGAAGGTCATTGGTTATTTTGATCAAGGCGGTTTCAGTACTGTGTCTGGCGCGAAATCCTGATTAAAATGGTTCAAATAAATTATTAGTCTGAAGGTGGTCCTGTAATTGAGCAGAAACTGTCCGTTCAAGGAGTTTGGCAGTGAATGGGAGGTTGGAAATAGGACGGTAGTTATTGAAGTTTTTGGGATCTAAACCTGGTTTCTTAATAAGAGGTGTAATTGAGGCGGTTTATATCTTGAAAGCGGTTTCGGGACATAGTTCCAATGATCCGTGGGTTTCCTATTTTTCCAATGTTTGGGATGAACGATATTCTGCCAATGACATCTCTGTTTGCACATCTCTTATTTTGTTAAAGTCAGCCAAGCAAGTGAAATCTGCATTAGTGTATCACAAATACAAATTTTGCACAGTTCCAGTTAGTAAAAAAATATAAATAATAAATCCAAATCCATGCATATTTACAATTATAAACTAAACATTACTAGGCAAAAGTGTGTGTGTGTGTGTCTTTTATAGCAATAATATTTACAGCTAAGTTGTCCTTACACAATTATCCAATTTAGAAAAGTGTACCAATAGCCAAACTACATAAAGGCAAATTTACTGATAATGACATTATTTCTAGATGTTAGGGTTAGGGTTAGGGTTAGGTGTACAACTACACTCTGCCTTTTACTAGTTTGTAGGTAAGTTGTGTAAAAGTGTTTTGTTCTGAGGAGTTAGGAATTCAGAGCCCTAAACTGTGCCTCCCTCCCCCTCACACTCTAGCCAGTTTCAGGTAATGGCTACATTTGCATAGATGCTAATACAGTTCTCAGGCCTTTTGAGTTGTTAATTTTTGTCCACAGAGTCGACCGACTCTCTTGTAGGAATAAACATAAAAAACGGAAAATCGAACTCCTCTGTAGTAATGCATAAACCTCTAGAGTCAATACAAGGTCGTAATGTCTTGTCTTTCTTATCTACAAAGAAAAACCCTGCTCCCGCTGGAGATGAGGGTCGAATAATTCCTGCAGCTAGAGCATCATTGATGTATGACTCCATAGCTTCGCGTTCTGGAGCTGAGAGGGAGTACAATCTTCCTTTGGGGGGTGGAGTACCTGGCAGGAAATCAATGCTGCAGTCGACCTCCCGGTGAGGAGGTAAAGATGTCGCCTTGGATTAGCTAAATACCTCTCGGTAGTCCAGATACACTGTCAGTACATTGTTCAGATCCTGGGGTGTCGCAGAAGATGCAGGCCTAGGAATGAGCTCCCTCTGTTGACAACTCCTCCCCCAACTCAATACTGACCCCGTTTGCCAGTCCAAATGGGGGTTATGCCGGCGGAGCCACGGGTATCCTAAAATCACAGGAAGATCAGGTGAGTTCAGAACAAAAAAGTGAATAGTTTCAAAATGATTGCCAGCAGTAGCCATAGGCACCGGCTCGGTTTGATGCGTGATTCTTGCCAACAGGTGTCCATCTAACGCATGGGCTACTACTGGTTTCTTTAATGGACTGATAGACAACCCTAGTTGTTTCTTTGTCCATAAGATTGCTGTCAGCCCCAGAGTCGATGAAAGCGGAGATGCTAGTGTTCTGTGTGTCTGGCTAGCGTTCCGTGTATCTCACTAGCATTCTGTGTTTTTTGCTAGCGTTCCGTATTTTTGGTTAATGTGCCCTGTTTCTGGGTAGTTTTTTTTGTTTTTTTTGTTTTTCAGCCTTTTGCTGTCTCTGGTTCTGTCTGTTGCTGTCTTTGGTTTTGTCTTTTTGGCTGTGTCTGGTTCTGTCTTTTCAGTCTAGCTTGTTTTCAGCATAGGGTTTCGGCCTATTCTGTCTAGTGGGTTTTAGTCTTTTCCGTCTAGTGGGTTTCAGTCTGGTCTTTCAAGTCTGGTTTCTGTCTGGTCTGTGCCTGACCCTTGCATTTTTCTCCAAGTGTCTCCTGGTTTTCCCATCTAGTTTCTGGTAGTTTGGTGTCCCTTTCTGGTTCTTTCCCCGTTTCGGTCTCGCTGCCTTCCCTTTGTTGCTTTTCTCCCCTCTAATTTTCCCTCTCCGGTCTGGGCCCTGTTGCCAGTCTGCCCAGGGCGAGTTGTACTTATTACCAGCTGCCTAAGGTGGCACTGGTCATTTGGGGAATACTGGTTCAGGGAATGGGTACTGGTTATGGGGTTCAGACATCACCTCTCTTCCTTGCCCCGGGCCTGTTTGTCATGTCTGGCCGGGTTTCACCCTGGACCTTTCTGTCGTGGTTGGCCGGGTCTTGCCCCGGACCTTTTTGTCGTGTTTGGCCAGGTCTCGTCCCGGACCTTTTACCTGTGTTCAACCTGGTATCACCGCGGACCTGCTTGCGGTGTTCGGGTCAGTATTGCTCTGGACCTGTTCCCTTGTGCCCCCGTGTTGGCCCGGTCCTTTTGTTCCCTTGTTTTGCTCCGGTCTGTTTTAGATAGATAGATAGATAGCTTTATTGTCTATTCCACATAAAAAACAGAAATTCTTCTTTGTCACGGCTTCTTACAGCAAACACCCTCTCCACGAAAGACACATTGCCACAGTTAATAGACATTAATAAATAAATACAATCATAAAAGCAAAGCCACAATTTAATAGACATTAATAAAATGAAATAAATTCACATAAAATAATTAAAAACCCTAAAAACACAGTGCAGATATTTTTGTGTTATTGAGAGCAGCTATTGCAGAGGGGATGAATGATTTCTTGTAAATGTTTTTCCTGGCCAGGGGGTTTCTGTAGCACCTGCCTGATGGCAGCAGCATGAAGAAGTGATGCAGGGGATGGGAAGGGTCCTCAGTGATGAGGGTGGCTTTCCGCATCACTGAGCGACTGTAAAGTTCAGACAGAGGGGATTGGGTTGTTTGGGTGATTTTATTGGCCTGATTTATTATTCGGGAGAGTTTTGTTTTGTGTTTGACTGTGAGGAAGTTGTACCAGGTGGAGATATTGTAGGTGAGGATGGATTCGATGAGTGATTTATAAACAAGTGTTAAAATGTCCTTATTGACGTTAAAAGACCTC
The DNA here is from genome assembly GCA_020466265.1 of Siphamia tubifer. Lineage (NCBI taxonomy): Eukaryota > Metazoa > Chordata > Actinopteri > Kurtiformes > Apogonidae > Siphamia > Siphamia tubifer. The sequence goes on along the minus strand of CM035802.1, from coordinate 5,595,132 downwards.
AGCTTCCTGAGCAGGTGGAGGCGCTGCTGGGCTTTTTAATTAATGGAGTCCACATGTTGCCCAAAGGACAAAGTGGTGTCCATTTCAATCCCCAGATATTTAAAAGACAACACCTGCTCCACACCCAGACCATGAATTTTCAGAGGTTCGAACAGGTTTGGTGTTTTCAGAGAAGATCCACAGCATAGCTCTTTTGTTTTTGTTATGTTGAGCTGCAGTGAGCTCTCCATAAATTTGTGGACCAGGGTGTGGACCTCCTGCTGGTACTGGGTCAGGGCTTGTGTGTCTGTAATGTGTGCCACCAAGGCCATGTCATCTGCATATTTAAAAAGTTTCAGCCCTTCTCTGCTGCTGGTAATACTGTTTGTGTATGCAGAAAAGAGAAGTGGAGATAAGACGCAGCCCTGGGGAAGCCCCGTTTTTAAAACCATTGTGCTGGACTTAAAACCATTTAAAAGCACATGCTGTGGCCTGTCTGTTAAAAAGTCCTTTATCCATAAAATCAGTGTGGGGTGAACCTGAAGTTGTGAAAGGCAGTGAAAAAGGGTGTCATTGTTTACAGTATTAAAAGCTGATGAGAAGTCCATGAATAAAATCCTTGTGTGTGGATGTGTGGAGTCCATTTGTTTGGTGACTGTATCTAAAAGCATGAGACTGGCATCAACAACTGATGACAGACTACCCTCTCCATGCACTTGCAGAGGATGGATGTCAGTGCCACTGGTCTGTAGTCCTTCAGATCTTTAGATCTTGTTTTTTTGGGGATGGGTATGATGGCCGATTCCTTCCATTGGTGAGGTACGATGCCTGAGTCCAACAGGTTCTGGAACAACCTGGTAAACACTCCTCCTAGCTGGATGGAACAGTCTTTGAGTACCCTGTTCCTGAGCCTGTCAGGGCCAGGGGCTTTGTTGGGGTTGACTCTGCATAGGATGGAGGTTACCAGGTGTTGATTGATGGTGAGGGGTTGTGTGGTGGTGGGGGGGGGTCCAGGTGATCGGTGGGACGTTACTGTTGAAACGGGTGAAGAAGCTATTTAATTGTTCTGCAAGAGAGTCTGGGCAGTCAATTGCCGCAGGTTTGGTTCCTCTGCCCATCATGGTGTTCAAACCCCGCCATGCCTCTCTTGCATTCGGGCGGCTGTGGATCAGTTGGTAGAGTGGGTCGCCCAATGACCGAGAGGTTGGCGGTTCGCGTCCCAGCTCTGGCTGTCCACATGTCTAAGTGTCCTTGGGCAAGACACTGAACCCTGACTTAGGCCCCCAGTAGGACTTACCGTAGACCTTAGAAACCTACTGGTGTGTGAATGGGTGAATGAGAGGCTAATGTAAAGCGCTTTGGCACCATGAAGGTGGAAAAGCGCTATATAAATGCAGTCCATTTACCATTCACCATTCCCAGATGTTAATTTCTTTTCCACCTCGTTCTTATACCAGGTTTTAGCCAGCCTGGCCTCCCTCCTGAACTCCTTCTGCAGCTCCCTCATTCGGACTTTGTCACCCTGTAGAAAAGCATTTCTCTTTCCTATCAAACAGTCTTTCATTTTCTTAGTGACCCATTTTTTATTGTTTGGGTAGATGGTTATATGTTTGGTTTGGGTGACAATATCTTCACAAAAAAGGATGTATGAGGTGAGCACATCAGTGAGTCTGCTAAAATCATCCCCACAGTTATCAAAAAACAAACCCCAGTCTGTCAGCTCAAAACAGCCCCTCAGAGTTTCAGCTGCCTCCTCATTCCAGATCTTAATGTCTTTTGTTAATATCCCCTCTGTCTTTAATCGTGACCTGTATTTTGGAAGCAGCAGGATGATTTTCTCATTTTGTCCTTTCTTAGTCTAGTACCCAGTCTCTGTTCCATCTTGTTGCTCCCCGCCAGAGTCCGTGGTGACCCTTCCCACTCATTCTTCATTCTCCTTAGTTCTCAGTCAGACCAATTCCATTGCTCCTGCTACCAACCCAGACCACTCAGGCCACCCTGTCTAGAGGGCCACGCCGCTCCACCCAGAGAGTTACCACACCGCTCTCCCCAGGGGGTTTCCACGCTGCCCTGCCCGGAGACAGACATATTTATTTTATTTTTTGAGCTTTGGACAATGGAGGGGGGGTCCTTGTTTTATTGCTTTTTAGGGGTGTCAGGAGCCGGGGCGGCTCCTGACACTTCAATGGGGGGGTACTGTCATGACCTCTGCTCTTGTGACATTTCCCCAAGGGCTCTCCATACTCACCTGGTCCTGCACCGTGCTGCTGCAAGTCGTTGCTGCTCTGCAGTACTTAAGCAGTGTAGCTTGCAGTTGCCGGTGCGGGACCGTTCAGATATGTCACCTCCATAACCCGGACACTTTGCCATTTCCTCAGTCACCCTAACCCAGACATTCATCATCACCACGGACTCTGGCCGTTCCAGAGTTTTGTCTCTATGTTGGTTCTGTTTATTAATAAATTAATCCTCCTCATCCCCTTCTTGACAGTTCACACATCTGGGCAGCTGTGTTACTAATAATTTTTCTACATTTTTTGTCATAAAACTTTAAATAAATTCAAAAAGTTTGTAAGTTTTCCATGTTAACTACTCCAGACTTACATCTTTGTATTAATTAAGCTCAAGTTCTTACCTGTTACATTATGCATACAAATGTATTATCTTTAATTTAATAATATCCAAGAACAGATTTATCATTTATATGCCTTCCATTCAAATGTATTCAATAAGTCATCTAATAGATGGCATACAGTTAGGAAGTGAAAATATTAACATGATATAAATCACCTTTATAATCAACCATATCTAAAATACTATCCAGTTAAGCCTTTACAAGGGGTTCCATCCCAGTTCAATGTCTAATCACAGCACATTGACCTTTGCTGTCATTGTTTTGAAAACTATCCTCATGTAAACTAGCACACTTCACTTCAGTTTGTAGTGACAGGTCTTTAATGTCACTAAGAGTTCTATGTGTGTGAACACCAGCATCAGTTCTATCAGTAGTTAGTGAAGATGCTCTGTAATGGGTTAGGGTTCGGGTTAGGCTAAGGCATTATTCCTTTGGACATTCTCCAACCTGTGTCTCTTCATCTCTTTCTCCGCTGATACTATTTCCATAGTTCGACGCTTTTTCTGGACTGCGGTTAAAAGAGAAAATGCTTGGGACATAATCAGGTGACTCAGCTTATTTACCTGAAACAAAATCAAAATAAAGCAACATTAGGTCCTAATAACAACTAAAGCAAATATGTTTGTAGAAAGACATGTACATGTTCGTCAGTAGGCCCTACACTGATTTATTAATGAGACAGAAATCCACAAAAAAGCTCGGCTCGTCTTATAAGACCACACGGTACAGGCCTCCTGGTCCATTTCAAATTCAAGCTAGCATATTTAGCACGTCTTTGTGTTTGTTTATTGGCCATAAAAGTACATAAAACTGTACAAATGTGGCAGTGATGACACAAAACATTTATGTTTGTTTCCATTGTGGACGTGTTCATAGTGACACAAAAAATATGAATTCAGGAAACATCTACTAATGTCTACTGACATAAATACATCGACAACGAGTGTGGACACATGCAGAACGTGTGTGAAGTTATTAACATTCACCTACCACATTAAAATGAACACTGCAAAGTCGGCCAGCCACACGGAATGGGAAAAAATGAATGGCTGCTACTTTTAAAAGTATAACCATGACCCTGGAGACCATCAAGCAGAGAGAACACTATCTCTGGCAGAGTACTAAGTTCACCCACATAAGGCCGCAAGTTGAAGCAGTACCCTGTCGCAGAGTCACACAGAATGTACGATTTTATACCATACTTCACCGGCTTTTGTGGGTTATACACTCGGAACGATAGGCGCCCCCGCCACTGCATCATGCCCTCATCAATGCAAATGTTTTTTCCTGGCTGGTACCATTCTTTGCATTTCCCAACAAGATAATCTAACACTGGGCGGACTTTGTACATTTTATCAGCAGTATTTTGTGTGGCATTGTTGTTGAAGTGGAGGAACCTCCATATAATTTTAATCTGTTCCTGGACATTGTCCGACTGAAATATGGTGTTGCATCTATTTCCTCTACACTCCAGTATAAGTCAAGGCTTGGCTTTTTGATGTAGCCAGTGACGAAACTCAGTGCAAAGAACGTTTTCAGTTGTGGGACTGACACTGGCTTCCAGGCATTACCTCTGCTGTGGGGTAGCGCCTCAGGGTTGGCTTCACAGTACTGATGAGCATACAAGTTTGTCTGATCGTGAATATGCTGCAGCAGCTCATCTGTCACAAACAGTTCTAGGTAATCGGCCGGTTCATTGGATTCCAAGTCTGCAGCGGTGTTCTGAGGGCCCGGTGTTGCAGTAAACGCCAATCCCAGGGGTTCCCAGCCAGCTTGACACCAGTCCTGGTCCTGGTCCTGGTCCCAGCCCCAAGCTGATACACTTGTAAATGATGTACATATATAGGACAATAATTCATAATGTAATAAATCATTTCGTTCTTTATGACATTGAAGAGGGAAAAAAACAAATATATATATATATATATATATATATATATATATATATATATATATATATATATATATATATAAACCTTTTACCTTTCTTTCTTTGTCCTCCACCAAGAGAAGGGATGGGAGCCCTGCTCGACTCACCACCTGTAACACATAATTACCATAATGATTAGCAACAGGTGCCCATAATACAACTGGAGGAAAATGGTGTTCATGTAACATGGACTGAATGGGGGTTAATTCTTATCTCTGTCACGTCCATTATCGGAGTGATCCGGCCCCCGCTCCGGCGATGAGGCTGTGCTGGTGTCCGACGAACCAGGCGGCAGCCATTCGTCTAAAGTATCCGGGTCTGGTTCACTGGGATCCTCTGAACCAGATTCACCTGGGCCATGCTGGTGCCTTCGGTCCTTCTAGGGCACATGGTGTGCACCACACCCACTCACTCTGCCCTTCTTCTTTGCTGGGTATCTCCGACCTACTCTCGCTTCTCTTTCCCCCTCACCTGCCGCAGTATCTCCTGAAATACTCCTAAACCTGCTTTCTTCCACCGCCAGCTGCCTCAATTCGCTACATCTTTGTTTTTTCACTATCTTTTCCGATTCCCATGCCCCCCCCCCACAGGATTAATTTGGTAATACACCAAAATTCAATGAGTACAAGCCTGATGTTCAGTGACAGGCAACGGGACCTCTAGGAACAAAGGCTGGGATGTAACCCACCCAGAAGGCCTGGTTCTGGGGGTAAAAAGGCAGGGCATTTGGCCCAAGGAACAACATAGAACCAGGGTTCTAAACAATAGACTTTAACCCATTCAGAAGGGTCTTTTCCCGGCCACAGTATTAACACATCAGACCCCCTGTGGACCTCTAAGAACCAGGGGTCTAACTCTAGGACCCATACCCGCCAAAGGCTCACTATCCCCGTCCACAATCTAGATGCACCCAACCTCTACAGGACCTTCAGGGTCCTTGGTACCCAAAACTCAAGCCCCCCCCCCCATGGGGCTAAACCCTTTAATCCGGCCTGGTAAGACAACCGGACCCTTGGTACTACAAAATCAAAAAAAATCTGAAATTTTTATAAGTTAGAAAAATTTCTACCTTTGGTTTTGTAGTCCCAAGAGTTTATGAAAATTGTCCTAACTACTTTTGGGACTTAGAGAAATTTCTACAGACCCTTGGTACTACAAAACCAAAGTGGTCTCTCTCGATGGTCTAAAACCCAGTTCACATTCCCTTCTGCTCTACGGGAGGTTTCTGTCCTCCCTGAGCTTGCCTTAGGACAACCTGCATTACCGTTTGACACATGTACCACACGCAGTCAAACTCCCCACCTGCCAGTGTGGGGTCACGACCAGCAGAGCTGGAGGCATGAGAACAGAAGAGTGAGGCCGCTTGGGACTCACCTCACCGACCAAAGGAACCATAACTGATTTAATGAGCCATTCACAGTTTGACTGTACTGACCAGTGTGGTTTATTCTTAGGTACAAGCATATGCTGTTATAGTGGAGGATCAACCAGGTAGCCTCAAGGGTGGAGAGTACGTGGAGCACACCTGCAGCAGTGCGATGGTCCGAGGGGGCGATCCAAGGCCTCCAGGAGAGTTGCTGGTCCCAAGGAGGGCATCTCCAAACCCCCCCTGTGAGTCACGACAGGGAACCAGGCAGCAACAGGGTTACTAACCGCTAACCCGAAACACCATAGCGCTAGCGGGCGGGGCGGGAAAGGGGCCTACTCAGTTATGGCGACAGACCTGGGCGGGGATCAGGGAAAAGGAACCACCACTCCCTCAGAGCACACCGCGCGAGCGGCGTGCCCTCCGGGACTTTATGTGGTCACTGGACCAGCCAGCTTTGACTTCTTTTCCACCGACGGAGCTGTTACCAGAATTGGAGAAACATAGTTATTTATAACAGAACCTTGTGAGCTCTGGCCTGGTCAGGACCGCAACCTACCGCCGGATTCGAACGGACCCCAGAGACCGCCTGGCACTCGCGGATCCCGTTGTAGAACCGCTGAGGGAGACAGCACGTCTTCCTGTCTCACATCCTCTCCTGGAGGCCGGAGTCCTTTCCTCCCGGCCTCCCCTCCCGAATACCTAACGTGTACCAGCCCGCAATGTTGAAGGAACCTACTGCCGGACCAACAAACGGAGGGCATAGGCCCTTCAGAGGCAGGGCTTCATGAATGCATTTTGATTTGGAGGTTAGGATGGGCAAAAATCCACTAAAGGGATCCGATGTCCCTTTGTCTTTGCTCACCCTCCGAAGCAGGTCCCTATTACACTGGAGCACCACCAGTTAAAACAGAGGTTTTTCATAACGGGGATGTACGAGAAAAAATGTCTCCCAGAAAAGTCCACAATGCACTCTACAGTCGCTGCCCCCGTTCATTTTTACTGCGGAGGCTCTAGAAACTGCCAAAGGGCAAAAGCCGTTTACGTGTCAAACTCTGTACTTAGAATAATTTCCACTTTGGTTTTGTAGTACCAAGCGTCTGTGGAAAAATGTCAAACACTTTCAACCCCAGCAACTCCCAATAGGAAAAACATGCTACGTGTGAGAGTGGGTTTTTTCACAGGGGTCCAAATGCCCTGCTATTCTGCCCCAGAACAGAGCCTTATGGGCGAATTAAATTACCTGGGTTTTACACCATGGTTCCTGGACCTTTTAGGGGTCCAACCCGCCCAGGAGGATCTGTCCCTGGATAAAATAGCTGAGCACTTGGAAACCAGTCTGATTTTCAGTGACAGGCTGGGTGAGACCACTCCCCCACCCCCCCACCCCTCGCATTAAAAAAAATGTGATTGACGTTTATATACATCGATGGCAGTGAGTGAGTTAACAGCAGAATGGTTAGGGTTAGGGTCAGGGTTAAAGGTTAGAACTTCCTAAGACCTGACACAGACAAGACAACATCAACATTACAAACAATAACAGCCATGGGAACAATAACAATCCACTGGACTGCATAAAGGGGACATATACAAATAATATACATATATACAAATAATATACAAATGATATTTGTATGTCATTTGTATATTATTTGTATATTTTTTCGTATGACATACAAATAATATACAAAAAATATACAAATGATATACAAATAATATACAAATGATATACAAATGACATACAAATAATATACAAAAAATATACAAATGATATACAAAAATATACAAATGATATACAAATAATATAAAGTATATGTCACATACTTTGTGTATATAAAACCTACTTATACACTGTGTATACTGGGCCATATATGTAGGTTTGTGTAGGTGTTGACCGCAGGGCTGTGATCTGTGTTTTTCTTGTGTCTGTGTGAGAGGATTTGAGAGATAACATATTTTAATCAGTTAATTATACTCGTATTTTGCCATTTTCATGAAAGTTTCAGTCAAAGCAGCTGCTCTGCTGCAATTACACACTGGCACGTTGTGCCATATAAGGAGGAAAGGGGGCGTGGCCAACCCACCACCTAGCAGAGTCAGACAGAGTTCAACAGACACTTTTCTGAAAGAGAAAAAAACAAAACAAAAATTGCCATATCACCCAAACCGTACATCAGATTTAGAAAATCTTTAGTGTGGCGACTTCTGCTCATCTCCCTGATTCTCACAATATGTCATATGTAGCGGAAATTTTAATTTTAATTTTGAAGTTTATGCTATCGCGAATAACCGGGCCTAAAAAAAAAAAAAAAAAAACTACAAGAGATACAAAAATGATTTTTACAACATTTATGTGTCTAGGTCAGCTCTATCGTTTGGTACTATTTTTAAAATTTCTGCAATAAATGGCTTCGTAGGAGTTAATATTTTATGATTTCCAAACACACACAGATTGCGAACTTTCTGTAGGAGATAAACCATAAGTACCAGTGTATGAATTTTTCGGGTGGTTACAAGGAAACTTTTGATGTTAGTTTCATGTCTCTACGCCAAGCCATTCAGAATTTAGGTTTTTGAGGCTTTTACATTGAAAGGCAGATTGTGAACTTCCTGTCTAAGATAGGTGGGTGGTATCACCAAATGAAATGTCGGGCTTGATAAGACGCATGCTGGCACGTGCGTCTCATTTTTCTGCGACATTCCTAAGGCTCGTTTGGGCCATTTTTTGTTTTTTCTGGAATTTTCCGTGCGTTGTTTTCTCAATAAAATTAATATAATGGGATGGAATCACATTTTTTCTTCATATTTAATGAAATTAAAATTTCATTTCGTTGCTTGCTTGTTAAGGGGGTTACACGCCAGTTTCAAGAGGAATAGAGCTGAAAAAGTGTTTTGGCCAAAAATTGGTGAAAAAATGCAAATATTCATTGCGATATCTCCCAAACCGTACATCTAATTTAAAAGGTTTTGTGCTAGTTAACATCAGCTAGACGAGATCGTAGGGCTGGGCGATTTTCTCTTTTAAAAAAATTGCAGATTTTTCCCAAAAAACTCGTTTCACGATACGATTTTTTCCCCACGCGGGCTAAATGAAAATGAAAACACTAGAAACGTGGTTTCTTTTGTCTTCTTTTTTTTTATTAAATAACATCTAAAACAAAAAATACTTTTACAAATAACTGTAAATAATAAATCAGTTGTGCAAAAGGTGAAACTGCAACCTGAGACTGCCTACATGAACTGTAGTAAGTCGAGACATATCCACATTACAGGAAAAACAGTGCAAAAAAAAGATACCTTTTTTTGGAAAAAAGAAAGCTTAAAATATTTTAACAAGTAGAACAATATACATTAATACTCATATGAAGAACATTGCAAGAAAACTTAGTGCAAAAGTAAGATAAAAAGAAAACTAGTAAAATTTTAACTTCGTAAGGACAAAAAACAAAACCAGTCAAGCTACTTCAATAAACCTGATTATTACCAATATTATGGATATAGACCAAATAACTTAAATGAGGTATAAACAGTGTAAACAAAATAAAAAAGTCACATGTAAAGTGCAACAATAACTGAAACTACAGATTTTTGGAGAGGAAAATGAGCCTATCAATAACTTCAGGCTTAAGGCAGGATCTATGGCAGGTTACAATACCACCACCTACACTAAACACCCTCTCTGAGGGGGCACTTGTCGCAGGAATGGCCAAGTATTTTCTTGACCAAAACACTTCAGATTAGACCAATCGTTGTCCTTCATTGCCTTCAGGACATTGGTGCCGCTGTCTGTCGTCATGCAGGAAAGGTGCTCTTCAGAAAGACCCCAAACGTTAAGGCCTTCTTTTAACTGTTGTCCAATCATATTGCCAGTGTGGTCCTGTGGGAAATACACTGTTTGGAGACATATGCTTCGAAGGGTCCAGTTCTCATCAATGTAGTGCACGGTTAGGCTCATATATGGCTCCATGGTCCGCGAGGACCACAAATCAGTGGTGGCAGCATAAAAGTCTACTTTTTTCAAACTTTCTTTCTAGTGTCATTGTATAGCCGGGGAAGTGCAACACTAGAAAAATACTTGCGGCTGGGTACTGTATATCGGGCGTCCAAAACTTTTAGTAAATTGTTGAAACCTCGCTTTTCAACGGAGCATATTGGAACCATGTCCATGGCGATATATGCCGTTATTGCGTCCGTTATCGCTCCCCATCATGCTCCATGTTTGTCGTACGGCATGCCGCGAGAAAAGATTTCAGCCAGTGTTTGTTGAGCAACAGAAGTATCTAGTATCTCTATCTCTAGTATCTCCCTCTTTTCTGAGACTTCTGCATTTCTCCCACTCCACGGGATGCTTTCGCCTCAGATGCGCGAACAGATTAGTTGTACTGTTACCGCCAACAACAACATTCTGAAAACACACCTTACACCGAGGCACTAGCTGGGCTTCGTCAGACCCTAAAAACCCAAACCAGTTCCACACGACTGAACCTTTAGCACCTTTTTTAGGAAGCAGCGTGTGTTCTTCACTGGAGGCTGCCATATTGCTCCCCGTGCTGTAGAAGAAGGGGGTTGTAGGTGGGGCCTGGGGTGAAACACTACGGAAAGCAGCCTGGTTCATGGTTTTCTTTTTGTGAGGAAAAAAAGTGCAAAAAATGTGTGTGTGAGTGTGTGTGTGTGTGGGGGGGGGGGTCGGATTGCACGATTTTCTTAAAATATGAATCGATTTTGCCATAAAACTCTATTTTAAATCTAAATCGATTTTTTGCCCAGCTCTACAAGATTGCGATCTGCTAGCTCTAGATATGTCTTTTGCCTCAAGCAATGTCGGCCGCAACCTTTGCTGTTTTTTTCGTGTCTTTAAGGCGAACCTCTGAAGAGCTATTTCTTTTTTGCCTCTTTTTTGGTTCCTAGTTTGAAAATTATAGGATGTCGGAAGAATTTTTTTTCATTTTATCACATTTTTTCCCAGACTTGAGGTGCATGCCGAGATGAGACAGATTTTAAATACATTTGTAGCAAACCATAATCTACCTGGCATTCCAGAGATCGTGTTTTCATTTGGTTTTCAAGCATGTTTAGGGGGTCAAAATCCATGTCATTGACACGGAGGAAAATAATAATAATAATAATAATAAAAATAAAACGAACAAAATACAATCGGGATTCGGCCCTGCGTGCTCCGTCCCTAAATATACAAAGAATATACAAATGATATCTGAATTGTGTATTTTCCTAAAGTATCTGCTGGAAGCGTTTTTCTTGATCTAGTTGTGACCTTTGACCTCTGTGTTTATCAAAGGTTAATGCAGATGCACCTGATGCGGTGTACATTAAAGTTCCGTCCAAATGTAAACTCCTCCTGAACCACAGCTACACCATGGACTGTCCTGACGCTTATAGAGTACAACCTACGGTCAGTACTACCACTGTGTACTAGTTCACCCATTGATTCAAATACACTTCAATGGAAAACAACTGTGACTCTGCAGGAAGAAGAATTTGATCTGAACTTTGGACCAAACTACCACACAACATTTGAAATCACTCTACCACCAAAGACCACGATGATGACGCTGACGATAAAAGATGAAGAACAGGTGGTCTGGTCACGACAAGTGGATCTGAATGGTGAGATGGTTCAACTGGTTTCAACTGGTGACACTGTGTTCAACTAGTAAGACTGTGGGGTTCAACTGGTGACAATGTGGGTTCAACTGGGTTCAACCGGTGACACTGTGGGTTCAACTGGTAAGACTGTGGGTTTAACTGGTGACACTGGTTTCAACTGATGACACTGTGGGTTCAATTGGTAAGACTGTGGGTTCAACTGGTAAGACTGTGGGTTCAATTGGTGAGACTGCGGGTTAAACTGGGTTCAAGTGGTGAGACTGTGGGTTCAACTGGGTTCAACTGGTGACACTGTGGGTTCAACTGGTGACACTGTGGGTTCAACTGGTGACACTGTGGGTTCACCTGGTAAGACTGTGGGTTCAACTGGTGACACTGTGGGTTCAATTGGTAAGACTGTGGGTTCAACTGGTGACACTGTGGGTTCAACTGGTGACACCGTGGGTTCAATTGGTAAGACTGTGGGTCCAACTGGTGACACTGAGTTCAACTGGTGAGAATGTGGGTTCAACTGGTGACACTGTGGGTTCACCTGGTAAGACTGTGGGTTCAACTGGTGACACTGGGTTCAATTGGTAAGACTGTGGGTTCAACTGGTGACACTGTGGGTTCAACTGGTGACACCGTGGGTTCAATTGGTAAGACTGTGGGTTCAACTGGTGACACTGAGTTCAACTGGTGAGAATGTGGGTTCAACTGGTGACACTGTGGGTTCAACTGGTAAGACTGTGGGATCAACTGGGTTCAACTGGTGACACTGTGGGTTCAACTGGGTTTAACTGGTGACACTGTGGGTTCAATTGGTAAGACTGTGGGTTCAACTGGTGACACTGTGAGTTCAACTGGTGAGGCTGTGGGTTCAACTGGTGACACTGTGGGTTCAACTGGTAAGACTGTGGGATCAACTGGGTTCAACTGGTGACACTGTAGGTTCAACTGGGTTTAACTGGTGACACTGTGGGTTCACCTGGTAAGAGTGTGGGTTCAACTGGTGAGACTGCGGGTTCAACTGGTGACACTGTGGGTTCAACTGGTAAGACTGTGGGTTCAACTGCATTCAAGGGGTGAGACTGTGGATTCAACTGTGGGTTAAACTGGGTTATCTATGATCCAGTAAATATGCGAGTGTGTCATTCGTTAACTTTATTGACAGTGTCATTAGTTGACTGTATTGACAGTGTCATTAGTTAACTTTATTGACAGTGTCATTAGTTAACTTTATTGACAGTGCTATTAGTTAACTTTATTGACAGTGTCATTAGTTGACTGTATTGACAGTGTCACTAGTTAACTTTATTGACAGTGTCATTAGTTAACTTTATTTACAGTGTCATTAGTTAACTTCATTTACAGTGTCATTAGTTAACTTTATTGACAGTGTCACTAGTTAACTTTATTTACAGTGCTATTAGTTAACTTTATTTACAGTGTCATTAGTTAACTTCATTTACAGTGTCATTAGTTAACTTTATTTACAGTGTCATTAGTTAACTTTATTTACAGTGCTATTAGTTAACTTTATTTACAGTGTCATTAGTTAACTTCATTTACAGTGTAATTAGTTAACTTTATTGACAGTGTCATTAGTTAATTTTATTGACAGTGTCATTAGTTAACTTTATTAACAGTGTCATTAGTTAACTTCATTTACAGTGTAATTAGTTAACTTTATTGACAGTGCTATTACTTAACTTTATTGACAGTGTCATTAGTTGACTGTATTGACAGTGTCACTAGTTAACTTTATTGACAGTGTCATTAGTTAACTTTATTTACAGTGTCATTAGTTAACTTCATTTACAGTGTCATTAGTTAACTTTATTGACAGTGTCACTAGTTAACTTTATTTACAGTGCTATTAGTTAACTTTATTTACAGTGTCATTAGTTAACTTCATTTACAGTGTCATTAGTTAACTTTATTTACAGTGTCATTAGTTAACTTTATTTACAGTGCTATTAGTTAACTTTATTTACAGTGTCATTAGTTAACTTCATTTACAGTGTAATTAGTTAACTTTATTGACAGTGTCATTAGTTAATTTTATTGACAGTGTCATTAGTTAACTTTATTAACAGTGTCATTAGTTAACTTCATTTACAGTGTAATTAGTTAACTTTATTGACAGTGTCATTTGTTACCTTTATTGACAGTGTCATTAGTTAACTTCATTTACAGTGTAATTAGTTAACTTTATTGACAGTGTCATTAGTTAACTTTATTGACAGTGTCATTAGTTAACTTCATTTACAGTGTAATTAGTTAACTTTATCGACAGTGTCATTAGTTAACTTAATTTACAGTGTAATTAGTTAACTTTATCGACAGTGTCATTAGTTAACTTAATTTACAGTGTAATTAGTTAACTTTATCGACAGTGTCATTAGTTAATTTAATTTACAGTGTCATTAGTTAACTTTATTTACAGTGTCATTAGTGAACTTAATTTACAGTGTAATTAGTTAACTTTATCGACAGTGTCATTAGTTAATTTAATTTACAGTGTAATTAGTTAACTTTATTTACAGTGTCATTAGTGAACTTTATTGACAGTGTCATTAGTTAACTTTATTGACAGTGTCATTAGTTGACTGTATTGACAGTGTCATTAGTTAACTTTATTGACAGTGTCATTAGTTAACTTAATTTACAGTGTAATTAGTTAACTTTATTGACAGTGTCATTAGTTAACAGTAATGTTGTGTTCTTTCAGTTGGACATGTCCATCGACAGAGGACTCAGTGGAACGTCTCATCACACACGTTGGCTTCAGTTGGTTCACTCTTTTAAACTCTTCATTTATTTTACTAATGGTTTTATAAACTTTATTCTATTTACAAACATACACTGAATACATTTTATTCTGTAAAATGTAGGTATTACTACAGGACCTCCCTTGTGGGGGTGGGCATCCCCTGGGGTCACCAGAGGGTGTCAAGGGAGGTGTGACATAAGAAAAAACAGACCTAAAGAAAATAGAAAAACGGTGTAAACATGTAGTTACACACACGTACTGTAGTTAGTTAACTGCAGGCACTGTAGTTAGTTAACCGCATGTACTGTAGTTAGTTAACCGCATGTACTGTAGTTAGTTAACCACATGTACTGTAGTTAGTTAACCACATGTACTGTAGTTAGTTAACTGCAGGCACTGTAGTTAGTTAATCACATGTATTACACGTAGGGCGACTGTGGTTCAGTTGGTAGAGTGGGTCGCCCAATGACCGAGAGGTTGGCGGTTCGCGTCCCGGCTCTGGCTGTCCACATGTCGAAGTGTCCGTGGGCAAGACACTGAACCCTGACTTAGGCCCCCAGTAGGACTGACCGTAGACCTTAGAAACCTACTGGTGTATGAATGTGTGTGAATGGGTGAATGAGAGAATGGGTGAATGAGAGGCTAATGTAAAGCGCTTTGAACACCATGAAGGTGGAAAAGAACTATATAAATGCAGTCCATTTACCATTTAACCGCATGTACTGTAGTTAGTTAACCGCATGTACTGTAGTTAGTTAATCACATGTACTGTAGTTAGTTAACCGCATGTACTGTAGTTAGTTAATCGCATGTACTGTAGTTAGTTAACCGCATGTACTGTAGTTAGTTAATCACATGTACTGTAGTTAGTTAATCACATGTACTGTAGTTAGTTAACCGCATGTACTGTAGTTAGTTAATCGCATGTACTGTAGTTAGTTAATCGCATGTACTGTAGTTAGTTAACCGCATGTACTGTAGTTAGTTAATCACATGTACTGTAGTTAGTTAATCACATGTACTGTAGTTAGTTAACTGCAGGCACTGTAGTTAGTTAATCACATGTACTGTAGTTAGTTAACCACATGTACTGTAGTTAACTGCAGGCATTGTAGTTAGTTAACCGCATGTACTGTAGTTAGTTAACCGCATGTACTGTAGTCAGTTAACCGCATGTACTGTAGTTAGTTAACCGCATGTACTGTAGTTAGTTAACCGCATGTACTGTAGTTAGTTAACCACATGTACTGTAGTTAGTTAACCACATATACTGTAGTTAGTTAACCGCATGTACTGTAGTTAGTTAACCGCATGTACTGTAGTTAGTTAACCGCATGTACTGTAGTTAGTTAACCGCATGTACTGTAGTTAGTTAACCGCATGTACTGTAGTTAGTTAACCGCATGTACTGTAGTTAGTTAATAACATGTACTGTAGTTAGTTAACCGCATGTACTGTAGTTAGTTAACCACATGTACTGTAGTTAGTTAACCACATATACTGTAGTTAGTTAACCGCATGTACTGTAGTTAGTTAACCACATGTACTGTAGTTAGTTAACAGCATGTACTGTAGTTAGTTAACCGCATGTACTGTAGTTAGTTAACCGCATGTACTGTAGTTAGTTAACCGCATGTACTGTAGTTAGTTAATAACATGTACTGTAGTTAGTTAACCGCATGTACTGTAGTTAGTTAACCGCATGTACTGTAGTTAGTTAACCGCATGTACTGTAGTTAGTTAACCGCATGTACTGTAGTTAGTTAACCGCATGTACTGTAGTTAGTTAACCGCATGTACTGTAGTTAGTTAACCGCATGTACTGTAGTTAGTTAACCACATGTACTGTAGTTAGTTAACCACATGTACTGCCATATTCCCTGAAACGCCTTTGGAGACGGCTTATGGTGGAGAAATGAACATTCAATGCACGAGCAACAGATGTGGTTGACATTCCTGCTGTCAGCATGCCAATTGCACGCTCCCTCAATGCTTGTGACATCTGTGGCATTTTGCTGTGAGACAAAACTGCACATTTCAGAGTGGCCTTTTATTGTGGGCAGTATAAGGTACACCTGTGCACTAATCATGATGTCAGATCAGCATCTTGATGTGGCACACCTGTGAGGTGGGATGGATTATCTCAGCAAAGCACAAGTGCTCACTATCACACATTTAGACAGATTTGTAAACAATGTTTGAGAGAAATGGTAATATTATGTATCTGGAATGAATTTTAGGTCTTTGAGTCCATCTGGTGAAAAATGGGAGCAAAAACAAAAGTGTTGCGTTTATATTTTTGTTGAGTGTATATAGACAAACACTGTCACATTCACACTTATGGGTAATTTTAGATTAATCAGTTAACCAGTTAACCTATCAGTGCATATCTTTGGATGGTGGGAGGAGCCAGAGTACCCACGCGCACACGGGGAGAACATGTAAACTGCACACAGAAAGGTCTGGTGTGGGATTCGAACCAGGGACCTTCTGTCTGTGAGGCACGAGTACTAACCATCCCCTTTTGACGACTGTTGTGATTTGGGGCTTTATTAATAAAATTTAATTGAATTGAATGAACTGCTTTACCACCATGCTGCTCTTATTTTTATTCAGATTATTTTTTTGCTCATAGTGCTTCTCCCTCCTCTTCCTCCTCTCCCTCCTCTCTCTCTCTCTCTCTCTTTCCCTCCTCTCCTCCCTCTTCTCCCTCCTCTCCCTCCCTCCCTCTTCTCCCTCCCCTCCTCTCACTCCCTCTTCTCCCTCCTCTCTCTCTCTCCCTCCTTTTCTCTCCCTCCCTCCTCTCCCTCCTCTCTCTCTCCTCTCTGTCCTCTCCGTACCTCCTCTCTCTCTCTCCTCTCCCTCCCTCCTCTGTCTCTCTCCCTCCCTCCTCTCCCTCCCTCCTCTCTCTCTCTCCCTCCCTCTTCTCCCTCCTCTCCTCTATCCTCTCCCTCCCTCCCTCCTCTCTCTCCCTTCCCTCCTCTCCCTCCTCTCTCTCTATCTTCTCCCTCCCGCCTCTCCTCTCCCTCCCTCCTCTCTCTCTATCTCTCTCCCTCCCTCTTCTCCCTCCTCTTTCTCCCCCTCTCCCTCCTCTCCCCTCTCTCTCTCTCTCTCTCCCTCCTCTTCTCTCCCTCCCTCCTCTCCTCTCTCTCTCTCTCTCTCCTCTCCCTCCTCTCTCTCTCCTCTCCCTTACTCTTCTCCCCCCTCTCTCTCTATCTTCTCCCTCCTCTCCTCTCTCTCTCTCTCCCTCCTCTCCCTCCCTCCTCTCTCTGCTCACCCTCCTCCTCCCCCCCCTCTCTCTCTCCCTCCCTCCTCTCTCTCTCCCTCCTCTCTCTCTGTCTCTCTCCCTCCTCTTTCTCTCCCCCCTCTCCTCTCTCTCTCTTTCTCCCCCCCTCCTCTCTCTCTCCCTCCCTCTTCTCCCTTCTCTCCTCCCCCTCCCTCCTCTCTCTCTCTCCCTCCCTCCTCTCTCTCTCTCCCTCCCTCTTCTCCCTTTTCTCCTCTCCCTCCCTCCTCTCTCTCTCTCCCTCCCTCCCTCTTCTCCCTCCCCTCCACTCCCTCCCTCTTCTCCCTCCTCTCTCTCCCTCCTCTCCCTCCTTTTCTCTCCCTCCCTCCTCTCCCTCCTCTCTCTCTCTCTCCTCTCTGTCCTCTCCCTACCTCCTCTCTCTCTCTCTCTCCTCTCCCTCCTCTGTCTCTCTCCCTCCCTCCTCTCCCTCACTCCTCTCTCTCTCTCCCTCCCTCCTCTCCCTCCTCTCTCTCTCTCTCCTCTCTGTCCTCTCCCTACCTCCTCTCTCTCTCTCCTCTCCCTCCTCTGTCTCTCTCCCTCCCTCCTCTCCCTCACTCCTCTCTCTCTCTCCCTCCCTCCTCTCCCCCCCTCCTCTCTCTCTCTCCCTCCCTCTTCTCCCTCCTCTCCTCTCCCTCACTATTCTTCCCCTTCTCTCTCTATCCTCTCCTTCCCTCCCTCCTCTCTCTCTCTCCCTCCCTCTTCTCCCTTTTCTCCTCTCCCTCCCTCCTCTCTCTCTCTCCCTCCCTCTTCTCCCTCCTCTCCTCTCCCTCACTATTCTCCCCCTTCTCTCTATCCTCTCCTTCCCTCCCCTCCTCTCCCTCCCTCCTCTCTCTCTCTCCCTCCTCTCCCTCCTCTCTCTCTCCTCTCCCTCCTCTCTCTCTCTCCCTCCTCTCCTCTCCCTCACTCTGCTCCCCCCTCTCTCTCTATCCCCTCCCTCCCTCCTCTCCCTCCCCTCCTCTCCCTCCTCTCTCTCTCTCTCCTCTCCCCCTCTCCCTCCTCTCTCTCTCTCTCCCTCCTCTCCCCCTCTTGTCTCCCTCCCTTCTCTCTCTCTCTCCTCTCCCTCTCTTTCCCTCCTCTCTCTCCTCTCCTCTCCCTTACTATTCTCCCCCCTCACTCTCTATCCGCTCCCTCCTCTCCCTCTTCTCCCTCCCCTCCTCTCCCTCCTCTCTCTCTCCTCTCCCCCCTCTCTCTCTCTCTCTCCGCTCCTCTCCCTCACTCTTCTCCCCCTTCTCTCTCTGCCCTCTCCCTCCCTCCCTATTCTCCCTCCTCTCTCTCTCTCTCCCTTCCCCCCTCTCTCTCTATCCTCTCCCTCTTCTCCCTCCCCTGCTTTCCCTCCCTCCTAAAACATGTTATTGTTTTTCAGATGAAGAGTCACCTGTTGCACATTCTGGAAGAAATGAACAATACTGAATTTAACAAGTTCAAGTGGTTCCTTAAAGACCACATCCCACCCCATAAACTGTCAAACGCCTCGAGGGAGAATACCGTGGACCTGATGTTCCACACCTGTGTGAACCCTGGACCTGTGGAGCTCATCAAGACCATCCTGCCCAAGATACCCAGGAACGACCTGCTGCAACTGATGGAAGAGGCTGCTGAGGCTGCTGGGGCTGCTGGGGCTGCTGGGGCTGCTGGGGCTGCTGGGGCTGCTGGGGCTGCTGGGGCTGCTGAGGCTGCTGGGGCTGCTGGGGCTGCTGGGGCTGCTGGGGCTGCTGAGGCTGCTGAGGCTGCTGAGGCTGCTGGGGCTGCTGGGGCTGCTGAGGCTGCTGGGGCTGCTGGGGCTGCTGGGGCTGCTGAGGCTGCTGGGGCTGCTGAGGCTGCTGGGGCTGATGAGGCTGCTGGGGCTGCTGGGGCTGCTAGGGAAGTGTGCACTGGAGAGGGAAGTGTGCGCTGAGGCAGCTGAAGCCCCATGTTGTGGGTGCAGCAGCCTCAGCAGCATACACTTCAGAGCCATAAATCTCTGGTCAGTTTTTGTACAGTTCATTTATTGTAAATAAAAAACAGTCAATTTAACAGATGAACTGATAATGAATCAACTTCACTATCATTGGACAAAACCAACTGACCCCTGACGCTGTAACCCCACCCCCTGTCCATTTTCAAATGTAAACTCCAAACCCATCTGTTCAGACTCACATACTGTCTGTATCTGCGTCACATGCTCCTCCCCTTATTTATAGTGTTTTCATTCTATCATTTTATTTGATTATTTTATCTGTTTTCATTCCTGACCATGGGTGTCTTCAAGACGCTGTCAAATAAAATTCAAATATAATCATAATAATTATTATTGTTGTTTTTTTGTTGTTGTTATTATTATGTGGGTTATGAAGGATGTGTTGGTGGTGGAGTCTGTGATTGCCCCAGGACAGTTTACTGTGAAATGTGGTCATGTGATTGTACTGATTATACTGTTTGGGGTGAGGGAGGGGCTGAAGACCACTACTTTAGTTTGGGTGACATTAAGGTGGACAGTGTTTGTCCAGACACAGAGGACTGTGATTGTCCAGACACAGAGGACAGTGTTTGTCCAGACATAGAGGGTGTGTTTGTCCAGACATCGAGGACCGTGTTTGTCCAGACATAGAGGGTGTGTTTCTCCAGACATAGAGGACAGTGTTTGTCCAGACATCGAGGACAGTCTTTGTCCAGACATAGAGGGTGTGTTTGTCCAGAAATAGGGGACAGAGTTTGTCCAGACGTAGAGGGTGTGTTTGTCCAGACATAGAGGACAGAGTTTGTCCTGATATTGAGGACAGTGTTTGTACAGACAAAGAGGACAGTGTTTGTCCAGATCAAAAGACAGATAAACAGTCAGACAGACAGACAGAGAAACAGACAAACAGACAGACAGATGAACAGAAAGACAGACCGACAAAATAAAACGACAGATAGAAAAACAGACGAACAGATAAACATACAGACATGAAGACAGACAAACAGACAGGCAGACAAACAGATAAACAGACAGACAGATAAACAGACAGACAGATAAACATAAAGACAGATAGACAGACAGACAAACAGATACAGATAAATTAAATATTATTTATAAAGCCCTAAATCACAACAAAGTCATCTCACAGGGCTTTACAAAAACACAATCAACTACAGAAATACATGAAAAGTCCCAAGCATCCCCTGTCCTTAGACCCTCCCCCTGTCCTTAGACCCTCCCTCTGTCCTTAAACCCTCCCCCTGTCCTTAGACCCTCCCTCTGTCCTTAGACCCTCCCCCTGTCCTTAGATCCTCCCCCTGTCCTTAGATCCTCCCCCTGTCCTTAGACCCTCCACCTGTCCTTAGACCCTCCTTCTCAGCAGAAAAAACTTCCAAACCCAGTGGGAAAAAGAAGAAATCTTGAGGAGAACCACATTGAAGGACAGATCCACTCCCATGGACGGACAGACTATAGATGAACGTCCATTTATAAATGGAGGGGGGGGGGCTGGTCCAGATAGGCAGGGGCGGGGGTCTGGGGTCACAGGTCGGCACAGGTGAGACACTGCAGATCCTGTCGTCCATGGCTCCCGTGCAGACACTGTCAGGAGAGCCACCACTCCCCCCAGGGGGGGGAGGGGGGAAAGGGGACACCAGGTGACTAGTCATGAACAGACTTGGTATGAAAGATAGGTTATAAAAATGACAGAAACAGGTGTGAGGGAGAGAAAGAGAAGAAAGAACTCAGTGTCTGTACTTCCCCCAGCATTCTAACTCCTAGGGCAGCCTAGACTGAACTGTGACTCATACATCATGTATACATGATATATGAGTCACATCATTTTTAACTAACCTGACCATAGGCTTTCTCAAACAGGAATGTTTTCAACCTAATTTTAAATGTAGAGACTGTTTTGGCGTCTTTAATATTAAAGGGAAGATGATTCCATAAGACAGTAACCATGGTAACTAAAGGCTCTTGCTACATCAGACAGTAACCATGGTAACTAAAGGCTCTAGCTCCATAAGACAGTAACCATGGTAACTAAAGGCTCTAGCTCCATCAGACAGTAACCATGGTAACTAAAGGCTCTAGCTCCATCAGACAGTAACCATGGTAACTAAAGGCTCTAGCTCCATAAGACAGTAACCATGGTAACTAAAGGCTCTAGCTCCATCAGACAGTAACCATGGTAACTAAAGGCTCTAGTTCCATCAGACAGTAACCATGGTAACTAAAGGCTCTAGCTCCATCAGACAGTAACCATGGTAACTAAAGGCTCTAGCTCCATCAGACAGTAACCATGGTAACTAAAGGCTCTAGCTCCACCAGACAGTAACCATGGTAACTAAAGGCTCAAGCTCCATCAGACAGTAACCATGGTAACTAAAGGCTCTAGCTCCATAAGACAGTAACCATGGTAACTAAAAGCTCTAGCTCCATCAGACAGTAACCATGGTAACTAAAAGCTCTAGCTCCATCAGACAGTAACCATGGTAACTAAAGGCTCTAGCTCCATCAGACAGTAACCATGGTAACTAAAGGCTCTAGCTCCATCAGACAGTAACCATGGTAACTAAAGGCTCAAGCTCCATCAGACAGTAACCATGGTAACTAAAGGCTCTAGCTCCATCAGACAGTAACCATGGTAACTAAAGGCTCTAGCTCCATCAGACAGTAACCATGGTAACTAAAGGCTCTAGCTCCTACTGTACTTTTACAAACCCTAGGAACTTCCAATAAACCTGCATTCTGAGAACGAAGGGTTCTATTGGGCTGGTACGGAACCAGATCATCTTTAAGATAAGAGGGGCCCATACCATTAACCCCTGACCTCTGACCCCTAACCCTAACCCATACCATTAATGGTTTTATATGTAAGGAAGAGGATTTTAAATTTAATTCTAAACTCAACTGGTAGCCAGTGAAGGGTTTGGAGCACAGGGGTGATAGGGTTAAGGGTCAGGGGTCAGGGTTTGGAGCACAGGGGTGATAGGGTTAGGGGTCAGGGTTTGGAACACTGGGGTGATAGGGTTAGGGTTCAGGGTTCAGGAGTTACAATAATCTAATCGTGATGAAACAAATGCATGAATTTATTTTACTGCAGTCATTTTAGACAGAATATTCCTAATTTTAGCTAATGTTGTGCAGGTGAAAGAAGGCTGTTCTGCATGTTTGGTTAATGTGCCCTGACCTCTGACCCCTGACCCCTGGCCCTTTGAATGACAGATGTGGAACAAATAAAACTCCTAAATGTTTAACTGTGTCACTGGGTGTTCCACTTAAGTTGTCTACAGTAACTATCTGGTCAGTTAGGGAGTCTGTGGCATTTTTAGGACCAATTATAATGACTTCAGTTTTTTCAGGGTTCAATAAAAGATAATTGGCACTCATCCAAGTCATTATGTCTTGGACACATGTACTCAGTTTATCTATTTGTCTGGTCTGATCAGGTTAAATCGATAAATATAGCTGTGTGTCATCTGCATAACAATGAAAATTAATGCCATGATTTCTAATGATGTTACCTAAAGGGAGCATATATAGTGTAAACAAAATAGGCCCAAGGACTGACCCTTGAGGAACGCCATAATTAACTCTGGAGGACTGCGATGATTGTTGATTAACGTTAACAAATTGGTAGCGATTAGATAAATATGATTTAAAGCAGCAGAGGGCTGCTCCTCTAATACCTATATCACATTCTAATCTGTGCACTAAGATACTGTGGTCAATGGTGTCAAAGGCTGCACTAAGGTCTAATAACACCAGGACCCATATTAATCCCATGTCAGGGGCTAATAATAAGTCATTAGTAACTTTAACTAACGCTGTTTCAGTGCTATGATGGGCACGAAAGCCAGACTGAAACTGTTCAAATAAACTATTATCCTGCAGGTGCTGACACAGCTGTTTAACTATTACTCTTTCTAGAACTTTTCAGAGGAAGGGCAGATTAGATATAGACCTAGAATTATCTAGAATGTCAGGATCTAAGGTAGGTTTTTTCAGAATTGGTTTAATAACAGCATATTTAAATGACTGCGGCACATATCCAGTAATTAATGAAGTGGTAATTATATTTAGGACAGTGTTAATAATTAGGGGCAGAATCTGTTTAAAGAGTTTAGTTGTAATTGGATCTAAGAGGCAGGTGGCTGATTTGGAAGACATGATAATAGATATGACATCAGTTTGGTCTACAGTGGTGAAATGATTTAGTGTTACAGAGGGATTTATAAAAAGGCCTAGGTTTGAAACCACTGCTTTTTCTGATCTAATATTTGGGAGTAGTTGATCTATTTTTTCTCTAATAGTTGATATTTTATTGTTAAAGAACTGCAGGAAATCATCAGAATGGAGTGTGGATGGAATAACTGGTTCCACGGAGGTGTGTCTGTCAGTCTGGCTACAGTACTGAACAGGAATCTAGGATTATTCTTGTTTTTTTCTATTATGGATGAGTAATATCTAGTTGTGGCTGTATGCAAAGCTTGATTATACTTTAGTCACATATTTTTACAGCCATTGAAAGAATGTTGTGAATTCGATCGGCACCATTGTCTCTAATTTAGGTGTTTGTTTAATGGAGCGAGTGTCAGCGTTGTACCATGGGGAGGTTCATCTAATCTTAGTAGTTTTTAACTGAAGGAGGCGACTGTATCTAAAGTAGTTTGTAGTGTGAGCATGGTACTATCAACTAACTCATCACTTATACTGGGACTAAATGTGTCCTTTACATAATCACATGACATAGACACAAATAGTGACTGAATTAACTCTTTGTATTTTGAGACAGCACGGTAACATAGTATCCTTTTCATTTGTGTTTTAATCACTGAGGTGGAAATATCCTCAAGCATAAACTGAAAGCTCATTAAAAAGTGATCTGAGAGTATGGGATTATGGGTAAAAACAACCAGGTCACTCATTTCAACAGCAAATGTTCAGATCAGATGGAGGGTGTGTCTGTGAATGTGGGTTGGTTTATGAACATTTTGGATAAAGCCTAATCTGTTTAGTAGGTCACTAAATGCATTACTAAGAGAGTCAGTGTTGTTATCAACATGTATGTTCAAATCACCAACTATTCTAATCCTATCCCAGTTCAACACTACACTGGATAGAAAGTCAGAGACTGATGAGATCCAAACTGTGAATAAGGACCAGGAGGGACATAAACTAGGACAAAAAGGACTGGTTTTTGGTTTCTGCAGTTGGGGAAAGTAATGGATAAAACTAGACTTTCAAAGGAGTGGTAAGTGGGATTCATTTTAGGATTAATTTTAGGGCTAAGACCTAAACTGGAGTGAGATATTACTGCAACTCCTCCACCACCACCACTGGTTCTGGCTGTGTGATAGTTCACCTGGATTCATTTAATGGGACATATTCATCCTGCTGAAGCCAGGTTTGAGTCACAGCTAAAATATTAATCTATTGATCACTGATTAGATCATTGATTCATAAAGATTTGGAAGAAATTGACCTAATATTGATCAGTCAACATTGGATAAAATTGTTAGATGTTCTTTTAATCTGATTATTACTTAAAACTATTTTTATTAAATTATTTGATCTCACTCCTAGAGGTTTAATAATATTAGGTTTATTTTTAACTACACAGTGTTTATTATTAACTACACAGGGTTTATTATTAACTACACATGGTTTATTATTAACTACACATGGTTTATTATTAACTACACAGGGTTTATTATTAACTACACAGTTTATTATTAACTACACAGTGTTTAATATTAACTACACAGTTTATTATTAACTACACAGTTTATTATTAACTACACAGGGTTTATTATGAACTACACAGTGTTTATTATTAACTACACAGTGTTTAATATTAACTACACAGTTTATTATTAACTACACAGTGTTTATTATTAACTACACATGGTTTATTATTAACTACACAGTGTTTATTATTAACTACACAGTGTTTATTATTAACTACACAGTTTATTATTAACTACACATGGTTTATTATTAACTACACAGTGTTTATTATTAACTGCACAGTTTATTATTAACTACACAGTGTTTATTATTAACTACACATGGTTTATTATTAACTACACAGGGTTTATTATTAACTACACAGTGTTTATTATTAACTACACATGGTTTATTATTAACTACACAGGGTTTATTATTAACTACACAGGGTTTATTATTAAGTAGGTGGTGCTCAGAAAACGATGTTGTTTTTATAGATAATTGGCATGCATTCTGGGGAAAGCCTGGGCTCATTGGCAGAGATAGCATACATCCCACTGGGGAAGGTGCCTCTCTCTGAGCACAAAATGTGGCTGCTAAATTTAACCTGTCAATATGACAATTCAGAGTGTGGGCCCAGGCGCAGAGTCGTAGAGTAAAACACTTCTGTGTGCATCAACTTCACTCTGAGCTGTCACAAACCCAGCATATAGCAAATAATAGAAAGACTGTGTCTATTCCCTGTGTAGTTAATAATAAACCCTGTGTAGTTAATAATAAACACTGTGTAGTAAATAATAAACCCTGTGTAGTTAATAATAAACACTGTGTAGTTAATAATAAACCCTGTGTAGTTAATAATAAACACTGTGTAGTTAATCATAAACCTAATATTATTAAACCTATTGGAGTGAGATCAAATAATTTAAGACAGACAGATAAACAGACAAATAAAACGACAGAAAGATAAACAGACAGACAGACAGATAAACAGACAGACAGAAAGACAGACAACCAGACACATAAACAGACAGACAGCCAGACAAACAGACAGATAAACAGACAGACAGACAAACAGACAAATAAAACGACATACAGTTAAACAGACAGACAGATAAACAAACAGACATATAAACAGAAAGACAGATAAGCAGACAGACAGAAAAACAGACAAATAAAACGACAGACAGTCAAACAAACAGACAGATAGACAGACAGGCAAACAGACAGATAAACAGACAGACAGACAAACAGACAGACAGAGAAACAGAAAGACATACAAACAGACAGACATACAGATAAACATACAAACAGACAGATAGACAGACAGACAGACAAACAGACAGACAGATAAACAGACAGACAAACAGACAAATAAAATGACAGAAAGATAAACAGAGAGACAGAAAAACAGACAGACAGATAGACAGATAAACATACAAACAGACAGACAACCACACAGATAAACAGACAGACAGGAAGACAGTTAAACAAACAGATAGATAAACAGACAGACAGACAGACAAATAAAATGACATACAGTTAAACAGACAGACAGATAAACAGACAGACAGACAAACAGATAAACAGACAGACAGATAAACAGACAGACAGAGAAACAGACAGACAGAGAAACAGACAAATAAAACAACAGACAGATAAACAGACAGACAGACATACAACCAAACAGATGAACAGACAGACAGAAAGACAAACAGACAGACAGATAAACAGACAGAGCCAAACAGACAGATAAACAGACAGACAGATAAACAAACAGACATATAAACAGACAGACAGACAGATAAAATGACAGACAGATAAACAGACAGATAAACATACAAAGAGATAAACAGACAAATAGACAGACAGGCAAACAGACAGACAGACCAACAGACAGACAGACAAACAGGAAAAACAGACAGACGGAGAAACAGAGAAACAGACAGACAGATAAAAAACAGACAGACAGATAAACAGAGAAACAGATAAACATACAAACAGACAGACAGATAAAAAACAGACAGACAAACAGATAAACAGACATAAAGACAGTTAAACAAACAGACAGATAAACAGACAGACAGAGAAACAGAAAGACAGACAGACAGATAAACATACAAACAGACAGACAAACAGATAAACATACAAACAGACAGAGAAACAGACAGGCAACCAGACAGATAAACAGACAGACAGACAGACAGAAAAAACACAGACAGACAAACAGATGAACAGACAGACAAACAGACAGACAGACAGACAGACAGATAAAAAGGCAGACAGACAGATAAACACAGACAGGCAAACAGACAGATAAACAGACAGACAGGCAAACAGACAGATAAACAGACAGACAGATAAACGGACAGATAAATAAACAGACAGTGCGTTATCTTGCTGAAACATGAGGTGATGTTCATGGATGTATGGCACAACAATGGGCCTCAGGATCTCATCACGTTATCTCTGTGCATTCAAATGCCATCCATAAAATGCACCTGTGTTCTTGGTCCATAACAGATGCCTGCCCATACCATAACCCCACCACCACCATGGGCCACTCCATCCACAACATTGACATCAGCAAAGCGCTCACCCACACGACGCCACACACGCTGTCTGCCATCTGCCCTGAACAATGTAAACCCAGATTCATCCGTGAAGAGAACAACTCTCCAACGTGCCAGACGCCATCGAATGTGAGCATGTGCCCACTCAAGTCTGTTACGGCGACGATCTGGAGTCAGGTTAAGACCCCGATGAGGACAACGAGCATGCAGTTGAGCTTCCCTGAGACGGTTTCTGACAGTTTGTGCAGAAATTGTTTGGTTATGCAAACCAATTGTTTCAGCAGCTGTCTGAGTGGCTGGTCTCAGACCATCTTGGAGGTGAACCTGCTGGATGTGGAGGTCCTGGGCTGGTGTGGTCACAATAAAAGGCCACTCTGAAATGTGCAGTTTTGTCTCACAGCAAAATGCCACAGATGTCACAAGCATTGAGGGAGCGTGCAATTGTCATGCTGACAGCAGGAATGTCAACCACATCTGTTGCTCATGCATTGAATGTTCATTTCTCCACCATAAGCCGTCTCCAAAGGCCTTTCAGGAAATATGGCAGTACATCCAACCGGCCTCACAACCGCAGACCACGTGTGACCACACCAGCCCAGGACCTCCACATCCAGCAGGTTCACCTCCAAGTGTCCACTTGTTTCAGCTGCTGAAACAATTGGTTTGCATAACCAAACAATTTCTGCACAAACTGTCAGAAACCGTATATATGGAACAAATTAAAAGACATTAATGAATAAGAAGTTATAACTGACTATAAGGTTTGTTTATACATAAATAAGATACATAGACTATAATGCTGTTGTTGTTTGTTGTTGCATGCTGTTGTCTGTTTCTGTTTATTGTCTGTTGTCTTTGTTGTTGTCGTCTGTTATTGTCTGTTGTTGATGTTGTTGTCTTTGGTTGTTGTATGCTGTCTTTTACTCTTGTTGTCTGTTGTTGTGGACACTCGGGCATGTGGACACTTGGACATGTGGATACTTGGACATGTGGATACTTGGACATGTGGATACTTGGACATGTGGACACTTGGACATGTGGACACTTGGACATGTGGATACTTGGACATGTGGACAGTGACGTGAACCCTCTCGGTCATTAGTGGACCCACTCTACCAACTGAACCACAGCCACCCCTGTCGTTTGTAATTGCTGTTGTTCATTGTTGTTGTCTGTTGTTGTTGTATAGTGTTGATGTTTATTTCAGTCAGTGTAGACAAATGTCCCCATGGTGACCAATAAATTCAATCTAAATCTTTATTTAAAGTGATGTTCCTTCCATGTAAGTCAGTTGTCAGTCTGTTACACATTCAACAGCCAGTATTTTAAATGTGTCTCTATAGCGCCCCCTTCATATTTAGAACAGTTTTAAATGTGTCTCTATAGCGCCCCCTTCATATTTAGAACAGTTTTAAATGTGTCTCTATAGCGCCCCCTTCATATTTAGAACAGTTTTAAATGTGTCTCTATAGCGCCCCCTTGCTGGAACGCCAAGGCCTTTGACACAGCTGCACTTGTAATATTTTCTTTTTTTCTTTCATGTGGAGTGTTTTGTCCAATGGAAACACCACCAGGGTAGTTTTTTTTACCTCCACCAAGGAGGTTATGTTTCTGCTGGTGTTTGTCTGTGTTCAAGATAACAGTGTGAACAGGAAGAACTGATTTCATTTTGGTGGTGAATGGGAGGTGGGGGAGGGCCTACCTTGGCTGAGGTCTGTGCTCTCAGTGCTTTTCTCCTTTATTTATTATATTGGCCTGAACCAGATTTGAGTACTGGACAGTATAACAGTACTGTGAACATGATCAGATAAAGTCTAAATTATTAAATAAAAAAGTCTAAATTATTAGATAAAAAGTCTAAATTATTAGATAAAAAGTCTAAATTATTAGATAAAAAAGTCTAAATTATTAGATAAAAAGTCTAAATTATTAGATAAAAAGTCTAAATTATTAGATAAAAAAGTCTAAATTATTAGATAAAAAAGTCTAAATATCCATATATTAAGGGTTTTACTATGAGTGTGTTTTTTTGCAGAACTAGTTAATATACAGTAACAATAACTCCCTCATTTCTGACACAACTCTAAGGTCATTTATCTGTGCAGTTCCTGACATTTGACTTTGTAGGGCCTCAGTCTCCGCCAATAGGAGAATGCTTTGTTGATGACGTCACAGGTGAAACGGTAGCCCATTCTAAAGATAGGAGCTAACGGAAGCTAAGCTAGTTTCCCTCCCGTTGGCTAACAGAAGCTAAGCGGTTTTCCTCCGTTAGCTAACAGGGGCTAAGCTAGTTTTCCTCCCGTTAACTAACAGAGGCTAAGATTGCTTTCCTCCCGTTAGTTAACAGGGGTTAAGCTAGTTTTCCTCCCGTTAAATATCAGAGGCTACGCTAGTTTTCTTCCCGTTAGCTAACAGGGGCTAAGCTAGTTTCCCTCCCGGTAGCTAACAGGGGCTAAGCTAGTTTCCCTCCCGGTAGCTAACAAGGGCTAAGCTAGTTTTCCTCCCGTTAACTAACAGAGGCTAAGATAGCTTTCCTCCCGTTAGTTAACAGGGGTTAAGCTAGTTTTCCTCCCGTTAAATAACAGAGGCTACGCTAGTTTTCTTCCCGTTAGCTAACAGGGGCTAAGCTAGTTTCCCTCCCGGTAGCTAACAGGGGCTAAGCTAGTTTCCCTCCCGGTAGCTAACGAGGGCTAAGCTAGTTTTCCTCCCGTTAACTAACAGAGGCTAAGATAGCTTTCCTCCCGTTAGTTACCAGGGGATAAGCTAGTTTTCCTCCCGTTAAATAACAGAAGCTAAGCTAGTTTCCCCCCCGTTAGCTAACAGTGGCTAAGCTAGTTTCCCCCGTTAGCTAACCGAGACTAAGCTAGTTTCCCCACCGTTAGCTAACAGAAGCTGAGCTAGTATCCTCCCCTTAGCTCTTCTTCGTCACCCCGGACTCTGACCTTTATCTGTGAGTTTAAATGGCTGGTGTCGCTCTGAAAAGCTGCTCTGTCTGGCGTTTGAGCCAAATATTAAGGTAAGGAAACGACCATTTATCCTCTTACCCAAAGTTTATCTTATTTTATTAGACTTTGAAGCGGTTCCCTTTTTTATTTGTTAAAAAACTTGACTAACAACATGATGTATTTAGAGTTAAGTTTAAGAACAGAGCAAATAAATATGCGTAAAGTTGTTTTATGATCGTGTCATTTAGTTGAGATTAGTTTAGTTTACAACATGAAACACTGACCAACAAGCTAATCTACTGACAGGCTCATGGTCTTCTACAGCAGTGGTCCCCAACCCCGATCAATTGGTACCGGGCCGCCGGCCGCCTAATAATAAATTATTTATCTTGTATTCATTATCCGAGTCTGACGAATCTTTCATTTTGAAAAATGACCGGATTCTCTTGGTTACATCTGTCACTTGAACGGCAAAATTGTAACCCACGTTAGCAAAATAAGTACAAAACAGATGTCTTTGGAAAGTTTGTTTTCGAAGAGGAAAATGCGACTGAGGAGACAGAAGAAGAGCCTCCAACTGCCAAGAAAAGGAAAGCTTTTAACAGACAATACCAGGAGTTGGACTGGAAATATGTGTAACCGAGGGGTAAAATAAAAAAAGGAGAGCAGGTGGTGGTCACAGTAGAGCCCGGGTCAGTAGTTCAATTATTAAAAAAATATTTCAACATTTATGAAGAGCAAATGATAAAAACAATCATAATATTTAAAATACTAAAAAAGAGTGGTTGTACATAAAAAAGATGTGCCAATAATTAAACTAGAAACGCACTCTGAGAGAGCAGACCACCAAATGTGACAGTCTGGTGTTGAACTGTGGCAACTACATATGAACAGACCACAAAATCAACTAATAACAACATAAATACCCCCCCCCCCCCCCCCCCCCCCTGGATCACCACCAAAATCTAATCACTTCCAGATCTTCCCATTACCAACCTACCTTGAAAATTTCATCAAAATCCGTCCATAAGTTTTCGAGTTATCTTGAACATGGATAGACAGACAAACGGCAAAAACATAACCTCCTTGGCGGAGGTAAATATAGGGGACTGGCCGACCGCGGATGCACGCCGCGAGGGGGGGGCAAAGTCGTTGGAACAGAGTGCCCACTACGCCCTCCGTGCAACATACACACACAAAACAAGGATAAACAAACCATGCGAAAGTGAGGAGGTACAGAAAAAAAGAACACACGTGGTGATGGGACGGTAGGAGAAACTACGGGCAACCACGCCCAGACCAGATCGTAAGAAGATAAAGGAACTGTTAAAAAATACAAAAGAAACCCCGCCCTGCATATGGACTAATCCAAAATACAAGTTAAAAGACCCGATATTGCGTTAAAACCAGTAAAAACAGCAGTGGCTCCTAAACAGCTGCATGATGCGGTCGTCTGTGGCACTGATGCTGGGTTAGGGTCAGTCCAGTGAAGAAGACAAGGCTGTCCACCCACGGTTATATCTGCTCAAAAATGACCAACACCTGTGGCTCTGACTAACGGTACAGGGGTTACCGAGGGACAATAGTCACCGTCGGTCACATATGGATTTATCGTGACAGATGATTCCCACAGACCAAGCCCGCTCTGTTTATATCAGATGTCGGTCACCAAAATTATCCAATCTACCCCCCCCCCCCCCCCCCCCCCCCCCAGTCCGTGGTAAAGTTGTCAAACGTTGACTGGTCCGCAGTAATGAAAAGGTTGTGGAGCACTGCTCTACAGAGTACAGGTGGTAAAGTACTGACAGTCTGTACTGCAGTAGAAGTACAAATAATCTGCCAAAAGTACTGACATTCTGTACTGCAGTAGAAGTACAAATACTCTGCTAAAAGTACTGACATTCTGTACTGCAGTAGAAGTACAAATACTCTGCTAAAAGTACTGACATTCTGTACTGCAGTAGAAGTACAAATACTCTGCTAAAAGTACTCACATTCTGTATTACAGTAGAAGTACAAATACTCTGGTCAAAGTATCAACATTCTTTACTGCAGTAGAAGTACAAATACTCTAGTAAAAGTCCTGACATTGTGTACTACAGTGGAAGTACAAATACTCAGTCTAAACCTAACCTTTGACCCCTAACCCTTTCTGTGTGGAGTTTACAGTTGTGTCCTAAACCAGCCCCTGCTCCCTACATAGGGACCAGGCCATTTTCTAGGGGTGTTCGAATATACGGTGAACTACTTATAAGCCCTATATAGTCACTCGATGTATGCCACAATCCACCGCGAAATGTGGTGGGCATCGATGGTCACTAACCAAAGCACTATATCCCATCATGCAATGCACAAATCGAAAAATTACTGAAGGACGGAGATTTTAAAAAAAATAAAAAATCATTGAAATCACAATACAAAGACTCAATGAGGATAATGAATACAACTTAAAATTAAATACAAAATAAAATTTATAAAAATAAACATACACTTGGGGATTTTGTAAAAAAACAAACAACTAAACTACAGTAAAATACAATATTAAACAATGTATAAATAAGGTTTACTTTAAATTAAACAACACAGAGAAGAGAAACAAAAGGAATTTCTTTGGTTAAAATAATAAATGTCGTCCAATGTCTTATTTTTTAGACATGAAAAAAAATCTAGATTTATTAATAAAACCAGGGAAAGAGAGTTTAGTGAATATGATACTAACCCAGAATTATAATGATATTAATAATGTCTGATAAGGAAGATTCTAAATCATCCTGTCATTCAAAGGACTGAACAACAGTAATGTTTAGTTAAATCCAATTATATATTCGACCAAAAACACTGATACAGGACACCCAAAAATAAATGATCCAGTGTTTGATTACAGGAGCATTGATCCACCTCAAATATGAATGTTTTCTTCAAAAACTCTGACACAGGATAAATGTTACAGAGAGCTGGATGATTAAAATAAACATGGACAGATTGACATTGGACGTACGGACAGAACTACAGCTGTTCAGTAACGATAAATATTAACTCTGTTGGATGACAGGCACCAGTCAAGAGTTATTTAACAGTTAATAACAGTTGTGAACCAAGTTTATTCATGTTTTATTTTATTGCACAGACGGTAATACAAAAATATTAAAAATAATTGTAATTTATTGAGACGATACTGTTACGTTTTAATTTTTCAGCGGTGATGACGCATTTAAACAGTGCTGCAGTAGTGTCTGAAACTTTTTCAATTGACTGCACTGTGTAGTTCACTGTGTAGTTCACTGTGTAGTGTAGGGAATGAGTGGTTTCGGACACAGCCTACATGTTTCAGTCTAACCCTAAGCAGGTGATTCTGTCCATGAGCCTGGTTCTATATTTAAATAAATATTTGTTTATATCTATATAACGACTGCACCACCCTGTTAACGACTGCACCACCCTGTTAACTACTGCACCACCCTGTTAACTACTGCACCACCCTGTTAACCACTGCACCACCCTGTTAACCACTGCACCACCCTGTTAACCACTGCACCACCCTGTTAACCACTGCACCACTCTGTTAACCACTGCACCACTCTGTTAACCACTGCACCACCCTGTTAACCACTGCACCACCCTGTTAACCACTGCACCACCCTGTTAACTACTGCACCACCCTGTTAACTACTGTGCCGCTGTGCCATTGAGTCATTTTATGTTTTAATGAGTTGCAAATGTAAATAATTTTTTTTGTAGTCCTGATGTTGTCCCAAGTTAGATAATTGTCCTAATGGCAATTTCATACGTCCCCAGAACGACGGGACAATGTTAATTTTAATCCCTGTGTTAGTCTGGACCACCACACTGTCCAGATATACAGATCTTCCAGCTGTACTAGCATTAGCACTAGCATTATCACTAGCATTAGCATTAGCACAGGGCTGGGCGATTTTGTCTTTTAAAAAAATCTCAGATTTTTTCTCCAAAAACTCGATTCACGATTCACGATACGATTTTTTTCCCACGTGGGCTAAATGAAAATGAAAACACTAGAAACGTGGTTTCTTTCGTCTTCTTTTTTTTTTATTTTTTATTAAATAACATGTAAAACAAAAATATTTCTACAAATAACTGTAAATAATAAATCAGTTGTGCAAAAGGTGCAACTGCAACCTGAGACTTTGCCTACATGAACTGTAGTAAGTCCAGACATATCCCCCACTGTTATAGGAAAAACTGTGCAAAAAAAATAGTGTAAAAGATACAATATGTTGGAAAAAATAAAGCTTAAAATATTTTAACAACTAAAACAATATACATTAATACTCATATATGAAAAACATTGCAAAAAACGTAGTAGTGCAAAAGTAAGATAAAAATAAAACTAGTAACATTTTTACTTTGTAAGGACAAAATAAAACAAA